>OV788327.1:24884617-25484617 GCA_928718305.1 Tetramorium bicarinatum | reverse complement strand
TAGTGCAAATATAATATGTATAATATACAATTAAATTTAAAAATTTATAAGAATTTTTGTAATTTAAAAATGTCATTTATTTTGCTGAAAGTATACAATTTATAGTACTGCACTTTTTGTCAACTAAATTTATCTCATATAATAAATTACAGTTTCTGCAGTTGGAGTTTTTTTTCGACGCAAATCAATGCACACTGCTTGCATTATTTCGCTTCGTTATTTTTAGTCTTTTGCAATCGTGGATCAAGTGTTGAGTACGAGACTATTGCAGTGAAGCGAACGATAAAATATTTATGGTGTACAATAGGTTCTTTTTATTTATATGTTTAAAATTAACATTTAGATAATTTGTTCTTTCATTATTATCGTCTCGGTGTGGCAATTTATTCAGTTTTAAATAGCGAAATCTTATCACATCCCGTCTTTTGAGTGGCCTTCATAATGAGAAGATAAGATAAATTCGAGATTTAAGAACGTGCGAATTATGCAATTATCGAACTTTATTCTCTAGGGGAAGTGATCTCACAAATGTATTTTCATACAACTGCAGTATGCTTACTGCAGTGTGCTAGTTGTATACCGGCCCTGTTTAATACAGATGTGAGTAGAACGAAAAGAATTTAGGTCTCAACGTTTCGAATAGATGATACCATCGATCGACCCTTGAGGTTGCTCTACCCATGATAGTTCAGGATGACAGTCATGAGCACGTTACATTAGCTTCACTACAGCATAGCTTGAGAGTTTGAAAATTATGCAAAAAATGTAGAATATTATATATCTCATCATCTACCAATATAAAATTATATTCAAATATATATCTCTTTTATATATTGTGGGCAAGTTTTGAAGAGAGCAGAATGATAAAGCTAGAAGCATCCGCGGAAATACTAGTCGCTGAAACAAACAATATGACACAACTATCGCGGCTCGTTAAATTCTCATTTATTTTTACGGGACGAGATTATCTATACTCTACAATATAACAGTATATTGTGACATTTTGGTTGTACCCATGTGTTTATACCCGTGCGTTTTTATATAATGTTATGCGATAATTTGCGCAATCAATGTGCAACCAATGGATGTGCTTCTCAATGACATTGTATACATAATATATGTTTTATAGGAAATATGTGATTCTCACGTATCAAGATACGCATACGAATGTGTTGAGACGTGAGACATAAGTGAACTCACGAATGTAATATATATCCTAGTTTTTAATTGACAATACTCTCATTCCATCCATTATCCCAAATTACTACTTAGCAATCATGAACAATACATAACGAATAAGTTTGTAGATGTATATAAAGAGAGCACAAATGGATAAGACGTAATTAGTACACGATGAATTAAATTATTTCGAAACTTTTAATACAAAATTGTGTATCTATGTGCGTAGATCAACGGATGCGTTTATGCATTTATCTGCGACAGATTTTCTCTTTTTTTATCAAAATAAAATTATCAATGATCAAGTTTGTATGACAATTGATAATAAGATATTAATAATTCAATGCTCATGAGTTATTAAAATTGAGATTTTTAATTCAATCAATTATATAACGTGTGAAATTATATTTTATACTGATTCTTTTTTTATCAACTTTATATATATTAAATGGCCAAATATTTAAGAGTGCAATTTAAATATCTACATTCTATAGACTTTAGTTATTTGGTATATTTTTTGTTTTGAGAGAGCTTTTATAAAGAAAATTGTAAATTTTTTTTATTTAGTGATCCTGATACAACATGCTTTAACTTTTCTTTCTGCTCAATTCTTTCTTTTTTGTCGGATTAGTTTTGTCTGCACATGTCGATTAATTAAATTGTTTTAATTAATTAAATCGCATTTATGTATATACCTTCTGTTTTGGACATAACGTAATTACTTTCGTGAAATCGACGATGATGTGCCAACCGTATCAAAGTTGTAAAGAAATATATGGAAGATCATTAATAAGAACTGTCTCCGTACTATAAATCGATTACCAAGTTTTGTAATTATTCGCATCACGTTATGCGGTTGGCTAATGTAGCGACTACAATACAATACAGTTATCTAATTCCTTAGTGATGGATGGTAATGTAATGGATATATCCAAACGACAAAATGCGCCGTTTATGTCCAGAATAACTATCTGTTACACGAAATGACAGGCGAGTATCTTATAATTTGTCCGCCTTATCGATTTAACGAGCGCATTATAATTACGATTGCGAGTTACTATAAGCAGAAATGTATGTATGTATGTATAATTGGATTGTACACGTGACGTATGCTTGTACATGTACTGATTGCATTGAATACTTGTAGGTATATCTACGTTTTTAAAAACTTGCTTAGAGAATAAGGAAAATATATGTTAAATACAAATCTTGGTTTTTTTCCGATAGACGCAGTAATTGTATTGAAAAAGTGATTTACTGTTTTTAAATTCACAGACGGTCTCCCATAAATGTTAAATTACTCAGTTATATTGATTTTGAAAATATACTGGAATATAGAAATGACATTTGTTTTTGTGGATGTACCTATGTGTATTTTGAATTTAAGTTTCCTCTACTTAAGATTGAAGAGATACGATGCCTAAAAGACATAATAAAATCGTGTAAATGCAAACGTTAAAAATCTGTGCACAAACAACCATGCATCATGCACTATGTGACACTTCTGTGTTCCTTGTCGTTAGTGCCTCGATAGAGGAACTCATTGTATATTTTATACGCGTTTTATCGTGTGTACATTTACCTTAAGTGCAATATTGTAATATATATTTTTTAAAGAATCGATCCCACGATATTTATTTTGTCAGATCTACTATAGATCGGTAATCATGTAAAGTATACATAGAGACGTTAGCGAATTATAGAAGAAAAAAAAAAGAAAGGGAAAAGAAATCTTCATATTTTTTAATACGAAATTTGAAGGAACTGGTTTTTCGCTGGATAGGACGTGAGATCGTAAGGTGGCTAGTTTTGCGTTATAAATTCCCAAAACGATTGCGATAAAACGTGATGCACAACCACGTCTCTGACGATGCTTTTTATTATAGAGGAGGTTCCGGGGCACCGCCGTGACGGGCCGTTGTATGTACATAACCACACGCTTGCTTCCTAATTTAATCGAAACGTAAGAGTTAACGATATTTACCGCAATAGTGTAATGACCATTTTTATATCATGTAATGGACTGCGAACGAAATCGAAGGAGTGCTGAACGCGCATACGAGAAACATTGTAAATGACGCCGGCAACATATCTCTATGGATGATTTTTTTTCCTATATGAATAAAAACTATGCTCTATGACATCGAATCTTTGAGTTTTCTTCATTTACTTGACAAAGATAAAATCATTTTTGCCTTACGACGCGTTAACTTTGAAATTTATTGTATATTATGTATTTTGCGCACAGAATATAGTTACGAAATAAATTCTTAATAAATTAGAATTATAAATTAATCTGTTAAAAATAAATTTATAAATTCTTTAACGCTATTTTGACCGCACGTTTCCATATTTTAATATTATTTCGTGTGTCGCAGAAAGTTTCGTATACATACATTTATTAAATAAATTATTGTAAACTACTGCTTTGATTCACGTATTAAGATATTTCAAATTTAAATGATTGCTAACTCGCGCGCCGATGTCGATGGTGTTGTTCGTCAAACTTCATATCGTGATCAGTCTCGTGCCGCGGCGATCAGAGAATCGCATTTCAATCATTCCGTAATTTCCGTAATGATAACCGATCCGAAAGTAAATTTCGCACGTGAAGGATTGTCGCAAGCGTATCTCGTAAAATCGCATGTTCGTAATGCGTAAAATGTACTGTCACCATTATCATGATACGGCGTACAATTTCGCGTTTCCTGAATGATCAATCGGGATTGTCATGTCGACGTTTTGTCGATGTGCATCAAGAATATGGATGCTCCGTCATTATCAGGTATGTTATACGTTTTTGTTCTGTAATTAACCTTCTGCGTATTACATCTTGCTATCTTGACATAATTTCTATTAATTACTAAAATATCTCGAGTTCTACAATGAAGAAATTGTGTAAGCCGTTGTTTTTAGGTTGCACTGAGAGAAAAATATAGTTACTTTAGGAACCAATCATAATTTTATAACATTTCTAACGATAAATATGATTAACTTAACTATATACATCATTATGTTAACCATAATTATCATTAGAAATATTGTAAACTTGTGATTGGGTCCAAAAGTAATTATACTGAAAAAAAATTCTGGTTAAAAACGGACGAATCAGGAAAATCTTGTAAGATTGATCAAATATTCTGGTTATTATAATAGAACTCAATACTTTATAACTTATAATAACCAGAATTTATATTATAATAACCAGAATATTGATCAATCCTACAAGATTTTTTTGATTCGTCCGTTTTTAATCAGAATTTTTTTTCAATGTATATTTTTCTTTTATTCATTGTTGTTTCCCACTTTCAACATGGACATTTTCTAATCGTATTTAAATATAGCCAACTCGGAGTTGTCAGACATTTTAAAGCAATCACTGAGATAATTAATTAAAAAATCTGAAAGTGTTAATTAACAAATTATATAATTTGTAATTTTATTATATATAATCTTTTGAACATTACACATTTACAAGTGCAAAGGATTGAATATAATCTGTGAAAGATTACATCATAAAATTACAAATTCCCCAATTTATTAAATTAATAGATTTAGATTTTTTAACCAATAGTCATGATGATTGAATACTTAAATGCGATACGTCCGAAAAAGTCGAAAGACATTAATAATCGCTCTGTGATTGAGTATTTCGCGAATCGCGGTGTCCCTATTTAATATATTTAAGCACAGTCAGTCGGTACTAGGAATGTTATAGATTTATAGATAATGGAACAGACTTTCGATATTCACAAAAAAAAAATCGAATATTAATACATCGGATCTTCAAAACATCGACAGTTAATAATCGATTAATCGACAAAAAATATCGGACGTTTCGATTAATTGGTCAACATCGCACTTCCCCAGTCGGTACGCGCCGCGTCGCGGCGATCGCACGATCGCATTCGATCGCTCCGTATTTCCCGTGATTGTTCTCGCCTTAATAGAATTTCGCGAGCGAGAGATTACGCCGCGGATATCTCTCGCCGTTCTTCGCAAGAATCGTGTCAAGTATCGCGTCAAGGATCGCGCGCGATCGCCGTGCGATTCCAATCTCGGCGATTCTCTTCTACGTGCCCGGAGTCGACGGAAACCGTTTCTGCGCCGCACTGCGTCGAAGGGGCACTGTGCGTAACGATTACGTAGAGACAGGTATGTACAGACTGTTCCGGTTTTGAAAGCGTCAAAAGTATCGAGAAGCGCGAATTAGGCATCCGCGAAAAGCGAAGGGAATTGCATATCGGGAGGACTTCAGTCTTGTGACGTCATAGCGCGGGATGGCGCGATTTGAAAAGTTCAGCCCGTTCAGCCCCGTGCACTAACGCCCTCGCGGCGTTGCGGCTGAACCGAGAAGCTGCAACCCGAGACAAGTATAAGTGGGTAACAGGGGAAATGTGTGTAATTTTTGCGATAACAAAGTTCATACATATCTACAATGACATAATTGAGTCGGAATAATTGTATAATGTTGTAAAACTAATAGCGAGTTGTAGAATTGCTCATTACTGCTCATTTTGTCTTTGTTATAAATTTCATAAATTCGTTTTGAATAAACTTATTGACTATGTATTAGAATTTAAATATCGGGAAAGAACGTATTGTTTCACGAAAAAAATGAATTAAAAAATAAATAATAATCGTGCTACAATATCTGACTATATAAATAGAGTTTTTACGCAATTTAAAAAATCAAACTTGGTAATAATTGAAAATATTAATAACAAATCCTCGGCGATGTTCGAGAGGACAGGCGCGACAGTTCTTACGGATTGTATTTATTTCTCGTACAACTAATCACATTTATTACACCACAATACACGACGGTACACTTAATAATTTAATCGAGTCTAAGTGATAATCGGTACAGTAGCAATCGATTAATGCGGAGGTATAAATAGCATACTCTTACTGCGTAACATCGCGTACAACTCTACGATATATGTACTTGCCGTTCGTAAATTCCGAATAAAAAGTCGCATTCCTCTCGGCGACCAAACTCGGGTGGGAGAAACTCGTATGTAATACACTTTTTAGTCGTGATAGAGTTATTTTGTTACATCGAATTACGTACAGGGGCGTGGATAAGTTGCCCGTTAACGTTACACCATGTAATATCTGTACGTGACAGTCGGGGATTAAAGTCACCGAACTAATCGGCTAATCCATGTGATATCGAGCGTGTGTTGTAATAATATTAATTTTTCTCTCTCTCTCTTTCTCTTTCTCTTCTTCTATTATTGGTCGCAATAGAGTTAATAGTTGGTGATCTACCACACGTGCGCAATATAAGTTAATGAAATATTGTGGAGAGAAAGGTACATTTTTTTTGCGCTATTTTTCTTAGAAACTCTCTCCCGTCGAAAATAGCTGCAGATTATTATCAGAGTCTTTAAATTCGAGGATTTTTATAAAATTAAATAATATTGTAAATTAAAAAATTTTTTAAATACATGTGATTAGTTTATTTAAAAAATATAGTATATATATATATATATATATATATATATATATATATGAGAAATTCATAAAAACTTAAAATGTCTGATTCGATAATACAAAAATGATTTAAATATGTTTTATCTCTTATTAGAGTAATTAAAATCCAAATTAAAGTTTATTTATTCCATTTAATTTTAATTTGTGTATGAAGACAATTTCATATAGATTTAATAAAATTTGGAATATATTAAAATGTTAGCAAAACGTATATTAAATTTTGTAAATGGCTTATAAGTAAATTTCAATTACAATGTTTGAGATTTTTATATTTTGTATGTGATGTTAAGGAGAATTGTTAAAAATCTAAATCATATTGAGATGTACGCTTAGCTTATCGAGAAACATTCAACAAGATTGAATATTCAATTCTCGAGAGATTGAATATTCGATCAAAGTGCCTTCGCACTTGAAAGTGCCTTCGGGTGCGCCATGGAATTCGAGTGGCGAGTTTATTGACTCTGAATTCTTCTCGAGTTCGTTTTGCTTTTCCTTTAATTCCTTCAACGATAAGCTGAAAATCGATTCCCTTCCTTACGAATACGATAACAAATGATTTAACTCGTGCGGTTTACATGTCTGATCTATTGGTTTCGATCGCATGCGAAAAGGCCTCTTTAATCCCCGACTGTACGTATTATTCGCGAATAGTTGATATAGTCTTTTAATCTTAATCTAAAGCTATCTTAAGTTGGTACATTTTATACATGTAATTATAGCGTAGGCGGTGGAGACGATAGATCTCATTTCGAGTTAAATAGAGGCGCTAAGATTGATACTATAAATATATCAAATTTAGAAAAAAATTAGATATGTAAGTTTTAATAAAATTTTTGAGAAATCAAAAAATAAATTTCTATTGATTGCGAAAATTCCAATTCAATAAATCATAAAAAAAACTCGAGAATGTAAGTACTGTCATTAGTGAAATTTTACATGCAATACTTATGAAAAAAAATAAAGATTTAATATTTATTTTCTGAACAAAACAATAAAAATTTGTTTCTTCCTTTCTTTATTTTATTCTAGAAAATGTAATCCGAGTTTTAGAATTTTTGTAAAATTTCATAGAAATTCAAAACTAATGGATTATGCTTTTAGATGTATACATATATATATATATATATACACACACACGTCACGTTAAAAATTGTTATGTAAAAATTTTATCAATAAAAAAATTAATAGATATATTCCAAAATTATAAAATCACTTTAAAAATAAAAAATAATTTGTCTTATTTTTCTTTCGGTTTTCTTATGAACAAATAGTAGGATTTAATGTAATTCTCGAGTTTTTATCAAAATTACGTAATCGTCTTACAACTGAACACAGTTTTATCATAATTCAATTCAATGTTAAATAATTGCAAATCTTCGTTTTAGAAACCTCAGTGCGAAACTCGGAATGCGAAAGTTCAATCGCCATGATCTTTGATTTCAGGGCACATCGTTTTGTAACGTGAAGATCGATCGAGGATCGAGATCGATCGTCTCCGTAGTACGTGGTATTATTGGCTCGCGGTCGCAACGACGTGAACATTCGTCGTTCATCTGTGATGTTATCGATCGCCCGTCAGAATCATTTCCACCGACATCACGTTCAACCATCGTTAAAATCGTAAGTACATACATACATTGTCAACTACGGCAGACACGAAAGAGCGTACGACTGTTTTCTCCTCGTTCGAGAACAAGGGCGATCACATCTAATTTGTTTCTCACAGAATTTTCTTTCAAAAAAGAAACGCTCGCACGTGATTAGCGCGGCTACAGTTTAATCATAATTTAATATTCAATATGTTTAAATATATCGATTTTAAAACAAACGCTCAAATATTTCTATATGACAAAGTATTTTTCTTTCTTTGTAATTTCTTTCATTTAGATTTGCAAATTGAAACATATAACACAATAAAGATCGAATAAAATCGCTCTATAAACATACAAACTTTCACATATTTCGCTTAATTTTCTCGCGATTATAAATGTCTAATTAACTTATTGTGCATTGTTCAAAATGTGTTTTTACAAAATACAAAAATACAAATTTTTAATTATTGATGATTAAGAAGAAAAGATTTATTATGACTTATGTTATATCGATGTGAATGTAACAGTTAGAGTCTAACTAATCATATGGAGATTCAATAATAACATGCATTTCATGCATCGCAATTATGTAAACGAATGAATGTTGATACTATCGTCGCGCTAATTTGATACAAGCGTTGCTGATAGGTTCCTCCTCGAACGCGACACGTGCACTTTGTATTTTCCCCCGGTTCTAATTTTCTCGTGTTGTTCTTCATTCGTCATGCTAGAAGAAAGAAGGTTTACATTGATCGTATAAGGAACAACATAGGAGGAAGTATTCGGCGCAATTTTAGGAACTTGGCTCGAAATGCGATGCATAAAGGATGGCATTTGCTTGAATGTTATCGCGATCGCGTGTAACAGCATGTTTACACCTCGCAATTTTGCAGTGATATCGATATACAATTTTCTGTCGTGTCGTAGCTTCTTTTTTTTTTTTTGATATCGCGCTATTATCACATCAGAGCGCGACAGTCATATAGCTCGCCTTTTGGTTATTACAAATCGATACACCTTGTAGCGTAGATGGAGGAACGATCTTACAACAATATCGTAAAATTGAGTAGAGTAAATTACGCCCCCGTTCCCTTCGGAGGATCAAATTAGTCTCAAAAATTTTCTTCTTATTGAACCACCAAGCACGGTGGTTACAAATATATAAACGTTTCTACAGATTATTTTATTACCTCTAAATAATGCGCTTTTGTGCCGTTTGATATTTGCGTATCCTTTTATCGTACTGTCGCGAGAAAGACTTGGCTCCGGAAGGACAGCCTTCTTTGCGCGCTGGTGTTGATATCGGGAGTTCGGAAAGGATCAGGTAGGACGTAACAGGTGGGCACCTTAATCGCAGCTGAGTCATCGATTATGTCGAGTAACACGTGATAATTCTCAAACAATCCTCACTGATCTTCATTGTACGCTAATGATCTTTATCGATATTCCATGCCGTACTGTTTTTTGAACCGTACTTACAATACATCGAAGAAGTATATATATTTTATGCCGCAAAGATCAGTGATTTTTCACGATCGACGATTAACCGAACGACGCCGCCCGTCGTCGTCGTCGCCGCCTAGAATCCGCGGCGCAAACGATCCGGGAGAGTGTCACCCATTGATCGATAAACCCGCGACTCGCGTCGCGACACGTCAGTGTGCTTAGCCTCTACTGTGTTTCTCTCCTCTCTTTCTCCACTACGTAATATAATATACCAGCTAGAAAAGGATCTTAATAATTTATATAGAAAATGTACAAGAAAATCTACATTCAACGAACGCGTGTGATATTTCTATATGAGTACGGTACGACGCGCGATGATCGAGCGAGCGAAGAATAAATAAATTAAAACAGAAGTCGTGAGAGAGGAAGGGGAAGCCCGGGAACGAGTTTTGTGCGATCCGCCATGTCGCGAAAATGTGACGCGCAATGCAACAGTCGGGCCCCTCAATCTGCTTCTACCACAGGTAGAGCTTCGAGATAAGGGTCGAAGAGGACATCTATCTATCCCGTCGAATAGATTATTTAACAAAGACAGTTCGCTGCTCGGTTTCTCGTCACGCCTGCTCAGCCGATTTGCGAAACGCGTGGCCCCTGTACGCGTCACTTTCGATTAAACACAACATGCGTATCCGTCTCTCGGCGCGAATGCCGTACGTTCCAATTTTAGATGAGCGTATCTTGCCCGCGCTCGGAAGAAGCGTTTAAGCCGAGCAAAACGGACGCCCGTCGACGACTTAAATCCGTACGCCTCGAATTCCTAATAGCCGCGCTCTTAGAACCGAATGCATCCGGGTCGATTTATCTCACGAACGGACCGACGTCTCCGTAGTACAAGATATGCCGCGCAACATGCTTCAACATGGCTATCCAATTCAAACAAATCAACGTATTTGAACATTTCAGATGTCATTGATAAATTGAATTTGCAAAAGCAGAGTGATATTCAACGCTTTTGCGTTGATATGTACAAATCTTATACAATGTTTGCGTGCAGAAGCCTGGTAAAGAGTCAAATAAAACAATGGAGGATTTCTAGGTGTTTAAAGAGCTTTCGTCTTAGCAAACGTTTGCTCAGTAATACTAAATCGCGATCATTATCTTTATGTCGAGGGAATGCTGTCGAGAGAGAGATTGATGCTATAAAAAGTATAGTGCTACTTTTCATCCACAGATTACAAATTCCTTAAAGAGTCTGTAATTAATTTTTTTTTTAATTGAAAAACGAATAATCTTTAAGTTATAAATACTTGACAATTAAAAATTTGTCAAAAACTAGTACAAATTAATTTTTTTAATTTCAAATTAACTTTTTATAAATTTTTAATTCGATTGGTTGTCCAGATATTTAATAGTAAATATTTACAAAACAAAAAATTTTTTTTAACGCTCTCTTTTGGCATTTTTGTTCAAGAAAAATCTTCAAACAGTTAAAGAAATAAAGTGTGATTGACTGTTTTGAATTCCGGTGATATTTAATGGATAAATAAGAGTCACATTAACTTTCTAGCAAGGCGATCAAAACGATAACGCTTCTCAGATTTCGATGTGTGATATACCCTTAATGATAATATATAACGGTTTAATATTTTATGTCTGAACGCGTATCTTCGCTTATCTACTTGCTTCGCATCCGTTTTCATTTCTCCTTTTGCCTCTCTTGTGGTTTCATTGGATTCTCGCGCTGTTTCCCTCTCACGCCCACTTTCTCCGAGTGCACCGGCTCTCAAGACACAAGGCGGCCGCGAATAAATCAGATTTGAAATGGCTAGACGTGGTACATGTACATACGCATTTTGCGCTTGTCTACTCGAAACCAGCCTTTTAGTACCGACGGCGATACGAGCCCTCCAGTACTGGACGCGGTTGAATCATGCTTCCGTAGCAGGTGTGCCGCGGTTTTCTCAGGAATAAAGTCGAGGCATACATATTATCACACGTACCTTCCCCTCGCTATTACTACGCCGCGACGTCGAAAGATCACCGTGATGCATAATTTGCGGTCATACATTGCGTAATTTTATTATACGCGATTGTTCTCCATACAGCTATTTAAAACTTGAGATAATTCTTGAAGAAAAGGATCAAATAGTAAAATACTAATGAAATAAAATTAATCACATGAAAGCTAATCAATACGTTTGCAATTTGCTTTTAAAGAAATAAAAGTTACAATTTAGAAGACTCGGTAAGCAAAGATTCCGTTTCGAGAAATTATGATTTTCACCTTATCTTATCAGAATACTTGGATACACTTCTGCTAATGTAGCAAAATTATTAACGCATAAAGAAGCAAAAAGAAATTAAATTTTTCTTCAAACGGGAGTTTTGCTTATGCGCTTCTTTTTTGATCATCTCTTCAATTTCTGGTCATAAGCAAAATAAAAGAGGACGGACAAGATTAAAGACACCGTGCATTAGCGACATCGTGTGAATTTTGATATTGATTTCGCTTTGCCGAATCTATTAAGCTTTAATGATAGTGCCTTCTATAATATAGATGCATTAACGCTCTGTTCGTACATATCACGATCGCATCATATCGCGCACAATATCTATACACGTCCATGTTTTGTATATGGCAAATTGATGTTGATGAATATGAATTACCATCGAAGCATCGGAGAAGCGTTCTGAAAGAGCTCGATTATTTTATATGTTATAGCAATATTAATATCACGTTCTCTCGCGGATCTACGCTATGAATATTGTTGCACGCAACATAATTAAAGCCATCAATTTCTATATTGATCGCGTCAGCGACCGCGATACGAATGTTATGATGCGGAAGTGAATATCTTTCGCTTGAATCTGATTTGGGTGTAGTATTAACAGTGCTGAAACGGCGACATATTCGGGCGATTATTCGCCATTGAATAACGGGTGTACCGCCGGCAACACCATACCGGCGACGATTTGCGGTATTCCAGAGTAATTGAATCTGTCGCGTAAATTCGACCCGACATTTATCTTGCGACATTTCTCACGGACACGCGATTTATCGGGTGCGAACGGGTACGACGGCGAGCCCTCAAAGATTCATGCCGTTCAATAAATTGCTTGTCACGGAGAAATGTCGCGCAACACAAAATGTCAGGAGTGAATCGACATCAAGGAATGCGCCTGCTCTACAGAGACGTAGGTACCTCGGACGTTCGTCGTCCGAACAGCCGAATTGCCGTGTTACGAGGAAAAACTTTGACTAGCTTGCATTTTTTATCCAAAGGACACGTGCTTGGCGAGAGCGAAGGCGAAGCTTTAGAGTTCTTTCAGATCGACGCCACGAAAAATAGAAAGAAATTTCACAAGTGTAACCGATTGATAATACAAATCGTCTGAGACTTTGGCGCTCATTCATCAGCGTGTATCTCGAACGACCGATCGCGCCTGCGGATCCCTTCGGGGATCTTATCTCACGACGGTCGCCGTCGCGTGCATCCCTTTTTACAAACGTGCATTGTGCCCGCGTCAATTCGCGGCGCGGATGCGCTCGTCTTGGAAAAATCGCTGCTCCCCCCCTTTCGTTCCCCTTCCTCGTATCTTGCTTTCGACGTAGTGATCGTCGACAAGTACCGCGCGTAAAATAAAATCGGCACCCCGATACCGGTATTCGCGGTCGGGAAATCAAGATATGCAGGTTCCTACGAACACGGTTGGGAGGGGATTGACTTCTCTCTTTTCCTCTCTGTTTCTCTCTCTCTTTCTTTCTCCTTTCTCTCTCTCTTTCACTCACATGTTCTCTTTCTTTCTCTCTTTTCCTTTCATTCTCACGTACATACAAACATCCACGTATACATACACGCTTCCTCTTTCTTTCTCACTCTCTCTCTCTTCTTCTCTTGTTCTTTCACTCATTCTTTTTCTCTTTCTCTCTCCATCGTGCTTTCTATCTCTTCCTCTCTTTCCGCGACGTACGAGCATCTCAATGGCATGATCTCGCCCTTCGTTGGAAACGGCGCATTCGGCGGTGCCATTCGTCGCGCCATTCGATGACGATCGACCTCTGTGTCACCGTGAGCCCACCTTGGCCACTACCGTCACTCTCTTGGCCAAGGATCAAGTACGACCTGCAAACATAACAGAGCCGCGTGAGCATAGTTGCGATCGTTGTTAAGCCGTCAGCTGTTGCCGGCCACTCCGCAATTTCTGACAGGCAGTTCACGGTCGTTGCAGCCGTGCCCGTCTCCATATTATCAGAGTAGCTCTATTGGAAACCTTGACTGCTTAGATTGATCTCGAAAACAAGTAGAAAATCAAAGTTGTCTTACGGGATGTTTAAAAGATATAAAAAAAATAAGATGCTTTTCTCTTTATCAATCTTTTGAATATATGTATTACAAGCAGTGACGAGATTAAAATGGACAATAATGAAATGATGATACTTGCAATTCACCAGGAGCAAATTTTGATTTATAAGAACTTTGTAAAAAGCTGTTATATTTTTTAATTTTTAAAAAATTTTGTATCTGGAAGAATATCTCTAAAAATTTGTTTAAAATCAGCATTGCTTAAATTAACTTATATGTAAATGTAGTAGACTTTCCTGTGTGTTTTTTTAAAGACGTAGAACCAAGTGTTTACAGCGTAATTATGTAAGCATTCACGCTAAAGATGAAATAATCTTGGTTCTTCAAAATGAAACACTTAATTGTTTGAAAAAGCAATAAAATACTTACTTATTAGGCTTGATTTTGGGGCATCTACAGGCCAGATCAGCCGAGTGAACGTAAAGAGATATGTCGCCACGTCGAATCCTCGAATTAGAGTTTTTCTTGTAAATGAAGTCGACATTTAGAGTGAATCGGATCCAGGATGTGCCTGATACGCTCGTGCCGGCCTGCGAGCCGTCGCTTTTCTTGTGTCTGTCCGTTATTCTGCCCAGAATAGCTGCGATGAAAAAGAACGTATTGAACATTGCGTTTCGAGCACACACATGTAATATTACCAAGTTATATTATATAATTGAGGTATCTGGAGCAAGGATATATATATAAGCGAGAACTCCATTTTGAGAAGAACGTGTTTGAAGCTTTCATTGAATCTTATAGAATATGAAGATAAAAATTACAACTTTGTTCGACATAGCTCGAGTTAACTCTTTTTTTCTCCGAGAATTCTATAAGATGAAATAAAGAATTTTTCCATATATTGATTTCAGAATAGAATATACCTATTTATTAGGAAGTTTTCTTTCGTAAAACTTTAAATAAATGCATACAATAATAAAATGGATGTTTTATCTTGCAATTGGAAATTCGTATCGGATGTAATCGTCCTTAAATTGGACATTGTGTTTGTTTCGTTCAAAGGATACCTTGGTCCTTTCAATCTGTATCGAAGCCATAAAATCAAATGAGGGGCTGTGGCCGGGCACAACTCTTTTCTTTTCATTCTCTCCTGTTACGATCGTACCATCGATCCTGTCGTCCTCAGGACAGGGATACTATTAGCCTTTCGCCAAGGACCTAGGGTCATGCCCTTGTGAAACGATTCAACGTTGAGTTGCATTCGATCGAACCATTCATTACTCGACGTCGGTGTTACGAGTTTATACGCCGTCGTGCCTGACCCCGGAGTTTGCTATTCGAATCATGGGGCCGCGTTATTCTTGACGTCGTAGTCTGGGGATTTTACATTCCTCGCGGGGGTGGATAGCAAGATGTATCTTTCAAACGGAAATGTATATTTTCTCTGATAATTTCGTAGCAATTTCACGAATTCTAAAATTGGCATAGTTGAATTATTACATCCTTAATATTTCAAATTGACTTTTCATTGCGAGAACGTATATAATTAAGTGACCAAAAAAAAAAAACAGTCGGAATATAAGACATAAAATTATTAAGCATTTAAATGAAAAAATTATATATATTTGTAATTCTGTTTTTATTCTACGAATAATTTATATTCTTATTCCAAGAAATTTTTTATTCTACGAATGTCCATTTTTGTTAAACTTTTCAAAATGATTAAAATTAACATTAAAACCTCCTTTAAAAAATGTTTTATATGTTTATAATTTGTATATAAAAAGAATGTTTTAATATTTTTGTGAGTATTGGAACGTCTCTTTTTCTCTTTCTTTTTTTTATTTCTCTTATTTTATTTTTATCAAGGAATCACAAAGTTATTTGGTTTCGTTATATATATTTGATATGACATCAAAACTGCGGTTGCAAAAGCTTTTTTATGATGTCTCTCCTCCGCTTTTAGCGAAAAACATGCGGTGGCATGTGCACAAGGCGTCGCCGTTCCCGATCGGTTTCGTTTTCGTATCGCGGCTCGCGGGATGCGCGGTCGTTTCGGCCGCTATTCTAAGTCGGAGACAGCTAAGTGCAGACCTGTTGAAGATTTATCTGCGCTGAATCAAACGAGCGGACAGGAGAGGAAACAGGGAGCAGCGAAGCCGCGCTGTGTTCGGCCAAACCCGCGCCGGACCATGGCTCAAAGGCATACCATTCTATTATTGAAAGCCTCGGCACCGTTAAAACGCGAGTCTTTCATTTTTAAACGTTATACACACCACCGCGAGAGGAGAGAGAGAAAGAGAGAGACCAATCACGGCCGTATGCAAACAACCCTATCCTTTCTTTAGCTTTTCTTCTTTCGCGTTCGCCTCAATGATGGGTTCAGCAAACTCCGTGCCCCAAGTATTACAAACTGATAAATAAGAAAACACCTTTAAGTATTTTCAATAAAGAAATAAGGAGAGATTTGGGATGATATCATGTATTATATATTTATCACAAAAAATCGCTAGAACATGAATTACTAATTAGCATAATTATCAAGAAAATTAGTATAAGGAAGATTCTTCATGAAAACGTTATTTTTTATTATCTTCTACTTAATAAGTGTCCATTTTGTTTAATGTAGTTTTTTCAAACTCTCTCTCTCTCTCTTTTAATTAATCTTTTTAACAAATACAGGGCTTTCTAAAGCGAAACTGCCTCCGTTACTGCTTTTTCTCTTACTGTCTCCCTGTTTCTCTCTCTACATGTCCCTCCTCTTGTGCGTTTATATACGACTTTTTCGAGGACTTTCGAGAGAGAGAGAGGGAACAGCACATTGGCATAAATCGTTGTTTCACATGCGCCCTCCGCACATTACTGGGGCGGGCACACATCTATCCTCGATAAAAGCCGAAACAATTCCGGTGGCTTTGTGCCACGCAATGTTTTTTCACATCTGCCAGCCGGGAATTGACGACTGTCTACATTACTATGCTTATCGTTGTTTTCGAGTGCTGTCGTTTAATTTGTCGGTGTATAATGATATTGAATTAGCAATTTCGTGTTATATAGGTATACATGTACTTGTCTATTGGAAAAATAACGTAATAACGTAATTATGTGATATTAGGGGTTTGGTATACTACTAGTTCTTTTTATTTTACATTTATATTTATTTTACACGGATTTTGATAATTTGAATCTTTAATGAAAATTGAAAAACATTTTTCTTGATATTCTCCATATTATTTAAAACTTGTATTGAAATGTTTTATTTAGTGATTAAGAAATTCTGACAAAATATGGCTTTTATTATCTTAAAAAATGTAGAAATATTACTTGATAGT
Source organism: Tetramorium bicarinatum (assembly GCA_928718305.1). Classification (NCBI taxonomy): domain Eukaryota; kingdom Metazoa; phylum Arthropoda; class Insecta; order Hymenoptera; family Formicidae; genus Tetramorium; species Tetramorium bicarinatum. The sequence goes on along the minus strand of OV788327.1, from coordinate 25,467,265 downwards.
TTTAAATGTGAAAGAAATTGTAATATAACACTTTATTTAAATTGTTTTATTTTTAGATAGAACTGTAATAGTCGGTATATATAAGGTTGTTTAGGTTTCTACGGTTTCATCATATCAGAAGGATGAGTGCAATTAATACACCGTTCTTTGCCCACAATATTGTTTGATTCGGAAACACTTACCGTAGTCTCTTTTGCAGTACTTGTTGAGATTTAGCCTCTTCGTGCTGGCGCGACACTTTCCGCACTGATCTGCAACAAAACAAGTGGAAGATAAATTACGCCGCTTTCAGTGGCTTAATCAATTTATGGCGGCGCGGGTTAACCCGCGATAGTTAATTCCCTTGGGCGCAGACATTGGCGAACGAGGAAACGCATCGTTAGCAAAGCGTTCTTTAAATTGCGCACAGAATAGAATTCGGTCGGGTCGACCAATTGTCGGAATTGATCCATGTGCGGAGGTTATCGAAATGGCAAACCGACTATTATTGCAGTAATCGTGGTATGCCATATTAAAACCACATTGAGGTTTCATATTTAATTAATGAATATTGTATTATTTATTTATTAAATGATTAGATTATTCCCAAGTAGAACAGAAAGTCATAATAATGTCAAAGTGATGTCAAAATGACGTGAAAATATGATTCACCTTTCAATCATAATTTAATCACTTTTTTGTCATTTTGACATTATTTGAGGTCACTTTGACATTATCATGACTTTTTGTTCTACCCGGGTTAGAGGTCTAATATGAATCAAATTGCGTTGAGTTGATCTGTATGTCTGCATTTATAAAAGACTTATGTCTTTATTAAAATTCTCTAAAAAATAACTGGCCATTGTTTCACATTTCTCTCGAGATAATCTTGCATCCTTTGGGAATGAAGATAGAGTAAGACCACCGAATACTTTGAAAACAGGATCCAAAGGATTGACTAGTTGAACTCTCTCGCGATCACTGGCGGTCAATCGTAATCCGCAATGGTTTCTAACGTCTAAATATTCAAGTTAAATAGTCTACAAACTCAATCTATTACATATTTAATTTTTGATCATGATTTTTAACATATTCAATCGCAACGAAATGTTTCATATTTTTGATAACTGAAAATAAGTTTTTGATTTTTTCGAAAATTAATTTTTAGAGCTGTGGATATTTTATTGTTCAGTAAAATAATATCCTTAATTTATTTGTAAGTAGATTTTACTTTAAAAATATTGTAAATTAATGATAATGATAGTTAATACTAAATAAAGTTACTTAATGTTGAAAATTGGCAAGTTTGGACAACAGATTCTCCTTCGGTATTTTTACTAACGTTTAAAAACGAGGTTGCAAAGAATTCACAGATAATAAAACGTACTTCGCCAGCTTGGGATAATCTATATAATAAGCTATACACATATAGACGTAGATCTGATGTGAGGCGAGACGACAAATGAGTATCGTGACGTCACGGACGGGGAGCCTTCGACCTCGTGTCGCGTTGTACATATCGTAGGCACTTGGATTACTTCAGCTCGTCTCGTCTCGTCTCGCACTTGACACGACCCATTATCATCCACCGGCGTATCCATCCATCTATTATCTAGCCGCGACTATCCATCCATTATATCCCATACGGTCAGCGCGTTTCGCAGCCGTTCAATTAATTCCCCGGGCAATATGTTACAGTCTCGACTGGAGGCCACAAAAGGTGAGAGTCGGCATTGTGTGACCAAGATGAGGCAAACTTTAGAACATTTATCCCAAATTGAAAGAAAGAAACCTTGACTAGGTTTTATGGGGGAAAAAAACAAAATAAATTAAAAAATTTAAAAAGCTCAGAAACAAAGAGCAAACAATATCAAGAAATAATAAAAAAAAAAAGAATTTTCACGCATTTTTACAAATTATAAATGTATGCAGTGTATGATGAATATGTTATATATTTATCGCATTATTTCAATTATTTTCCATAATATATGCGTATTATTTAAACGAATTACGTCCATTTCTACCAATGCAGATTAACTTTAAACTCGGTTTAACTTACTTTTTGTCTCTTTCTAGTTCCAAGAATTAGAAAAGGATAAAAAGTAAGTCAAACTGAGATTAAAGTTAATCTGCATTGGTAAAAATGGACATTACAAAGAGAGAATAAAGTATTGTACTCTATAATAAGTGAACTTGATCGTTTATACAAACAACACAAATAATAGAAGAATTATAAATAAATTTGGGGTAAATTTTCCTGGATATTTGAATAGACATTAAAAAAGAATATTCAGGACGACAACTTCAAATTATTTGTTTGTCTATTGATTGTACCACGTGTCCTTTTAAAATTATGGCGGGGGTACGATCGGTTCAAAGAGCGAGCCTGGGTAGATGCAAATCAACGTCGAATACCGGCCGCATGGGGCTAACTGGTGAATTAGCGTGAGCTGCCCACCTGGTGCTGATTCGCGATACCACGCTGATGTTCATTCGTTCGTTCGTACGCTGGGACGTTCACCGGATCGCGCACGTGTCGAGGATTGAAAGCGCGTGATTGATCGGTCGGCCAGCCGGCCGGCCGGTGATCGAGAATTGCCCGCGAGATCGCCCGACTGTTGCGCTGATTTATCGGCAACGACGTGCTTGGATTTCATAACGCGACGGAGATGGTAGTCGAGGGAGTTTTCTTGTGTCAGAACTGAATCTGTTGCGCATGTCCTACATGAGCTATAAACATGTACGACATCCGTGACTCACGGATTAATAAATTTCAAATATTGAGTTAAATTTAACTCAATTAACGTATCGATATTAAGTATTATTACAAATCTGTTTGAGGTGGTCAAAAAGCGAAATATCTTAAAAGAATATTTATATAAGATGTTGGAAAGGTCATACGTACAGAATTTACATAAATTTACATGCATAATATTCAAACAATAGCAGTCAGTCTGTTATTGCGAGATGCTTAGTACAAGTTATTAAATCATGATTTTGTATCTAACTGTACGTAAATTTTTATGTAACAGTTTTCCGAGTGTTTGCACCAGCGTGTGCTAAGTGCAACCAACGAAATTCGCTATTACACTTGTTTACGCATTGCAAAACGCACCGGTACGTAGGAATGAGCGGGCAATTGATGCGAGAGAAACGTACATTCGGACGAAATATTTAAAGTCGCTGGATAGGCAGTGAAAAATATTTGTTTTCCGATATGCGAGAGCAACCGGTTCTCTCGCGTGCGCGATGGTGGTATTTTACGACTTCGAGCATCGCGCATCCGGCCTACGAGAATGAACGGGGTACGGTAAAAAACAGAGTAAAAACGTGCTACAGGGAGCAGGGACACTTTTTTTTTTAGACCGCGTAACATACGCGCACGAGTGCCAAGACTGTCACGCGGCGTCCTTTGCGTTCCACTCTCACTCCAGAGATGTGCATCAGTGAACGACCGTTGCGACTTTCGTTACTTCTACAGTACGGCACTTAAATCAAATAAGGTCGTCGTTTTAACTCTTTATTCACATTATACAAATATAAAATAATTCTCCTTCGACGCGAAGCCAATATATTCGAAACATTAAATCTTATGCTACATGTACTTACATGAAGGGGCGATATTTCAGCTCAAGAGAGAGATATTCAGTTATTTAATAAGATTTCCCAGCTGGTTATTCACTGGACAGGACAACTCATATACATCTATCCTGTTTCTCATTCGCGTGTCGTTTATCGAAGTGTACCGCGAGGTAAAAGTCGCGCGCGGGCGCGAGAAGTGCGCCTGATAAACGCGCGAGAACACAAGAGAGAAAGAGAGAGAGAGAGAGAGAGAGAGAGAGAGAGAGAGAGAGAGAGAGAGAGAGAGAGAGAGGAGAGACAGACACTTTACACTTGCGCGAGTTGGGAGAGATGGAAGCTTTGAGATCTTTGACCCTGGGAGTGTCGGACTTTTTTTTGCCGGACATTATCATAGACTTCTACAATATACACCGGCTAAGCTGGTGAGATATGAGTGAGGTATGTAGTACCACACGCAGTACAAGAAGCAGAAGCCATACGAATGATAAAATATCCGCAAGCCTCTTCTGAGACTTCTCTCGTCACATATTTTAAACGTCGGAATTTCTTTTCTTATCGCTAACTCGATTTAATGGGGTTTGATCTTCTGACAAAGGTTGATTCGAGGATAAAATTAAGTGGGCTTTATAAATGAAATGCATTTCCACGTTTGAATGGCAGAATCACATATCCATATAACTTTATCTTATCCGAAAGTATTTTACGTGAATAATAAAATTCATAATAGTAAATAAATATTATATTATTTTATATCCAAATTAGAGCCTGCAATTAAATTTATCCACGTGAACGCTTTTACTTATTTTATCCTGGAAGTGTGCTGACTTCTCGTGCGCAGGTTTTTTTCGTAATAAAATGAAGCCTTGAATTTGCATCCTTTCCTAGATGTAGGATTTGTGCTTATCGCGTACGCGCGTGTCGCGCTCCATCCCGATCGCGTGCGAGAGCGGTCTACGTCGATCTCATAATCATGGCTAAACGCCTTCGAAGAAACTAATACTTTTCTCCAGGCCGGTGCTCGTTTTAATGCTCAATGTAGTTAAAGAGTGGTTTAGCGGTTACGCACTGTCGAAGTCAACAAGATGCGCGCACGCTCTTCTTATTTATCTCGTTCTTACCGCGATAATTCCACCTCTGTCGATTCCTCCCAGCTGCTTGGTAACTTAATTCTTATTATTAACAGATCTCTTCTCTCCCGTAGAAATTCGAATACGTTCATAATACAATACACGAAAAACAGATGATTAGCGAGCGCGATTACAGGAGCGAAAACGCTCGAATGAACGTATGCAAATTCAATTCGCTTCCGGCCGGCCATTTGAACTGGAATAACTGGGTCTTTTTGAGACAATTAATATCGGAAAACGGAAATGTAATTCTGATTTATCTGTTGTTACATATTAATGTCGTGCGTAGTAGCGAGAGAGAACAATTATGTAAAATTGTTGTGATATGTATAAAGGTATCGGAAATATAGAAATTTCGCGAGACAAATAAAGACTCCTCGAATCGTTAAATTAAATTAAAGGTTGAAAAAAACCTTATGATAGTAATTTAATATCCTATTATTGAAGTTCAATTTTCAAAATTTTATAATTTTCAATATTATATATATATATATATATATATATATATATATATCTATTTTTGCAGCTAGGTCACTCGTTTTTATTAAAAATCGAGAATTTATTGTAGACTATATTTTCTAATGGCAATCAGTTACTGTCTTTATTTGTAAAATATAGTTGAAAATTTTATATTATATAAACATAGCTAGTTAATAGAAAGTGTGGCTAATCGCCTATATAGAACGACCATTGCTATAAAATATAATTGCTTATACAGATTTACTCTCTTTTGCTTTGCAAATGTAAAAATATTGTCCCATTTATTTTTTTGAAATATAGGTATATGTTTTATAGTTTTGGCCTGAATTGTTTCAAAATTATTAATTGTTTTTACAAACTGGCTTGCTTCATAAAACAAGGAAAACTAAAAAGCAAAGAATTTCAAATACGGTTAATTTATATTTTAGAAAAATAATGGTGAACTCTTTTGCTCTTTCGTGCAAACGTACAATATCGAAGAGGAATGAATTATTTAGTTATCGGATTCGCCTATAACTCGCTTACAAATTAGAAAAAGACCTATTAGAATGATGCTTTACTATGTTTGTAAAGAAAGTATCGTTTTAATTAAATTAACAGATAGTTGCAGAGTTTTGAGCTTTCTCTGTATTCTTATGTTTTCTCTGCAGCTTTTTTCTCAATGCGTAGACATGCTTTCGACACAACTTGCGGGATCGCGTGTACGCGCGCGGTACGACCGCTGATACGCGCCATTCACAAGCGTCCTTTAGACGAATCGCCATTCATCCTGGCCCATTCATCGGCCGACCGACCCCAAGCGTGGCGACGGCGCGGGCGATGCGGCACGGAGGCAGTCGGAAGTCGCGCGATTTAGAACGCTGATATTCGTCTGTGCGCGCGCGTGTAATCCGCTTAGATCCAATCGCTGGACATCGTTAATACGAAACGTCCGATCGGGACTTCCTTTGTACCTTAATCGTCGTCAATTTGTAATCGCATGCGGCGCGAAAGCTTTTATCAACCGGGCGAAGAATGCTTCTATGAAATTTAGAATCTAGCACAGGACGGAGACATTGATTCGCATTATATGTAATTTTAGGGCAGACTATGAATCTTCTTAGCCAAATAGATAGATATTATTTTTATAAACAGTTTCTAATGTCTTATTAAAAAGAAAGAGATTACTTGAAAATATCTTATATTACAATTCAAGTTTTAATTGATATCAACATGATATTAATAATTATTAATTAACGTCAATTAACATTAATGACTATTATACATTAACAATTTTACAAAAAAAAATTTTTTTTGTTTTATATATTATTATAATTTTAGAATCACACTAATATGACACAACTACGTAACTTAGAATCAGCAATAAGAATCCATCCAATATTAATTTGAGAGACTGACATCTCGGCATCCGTTTGGGCTGGGATAAATTCTAGAAGTTATTTTAACCTTGACTGTGCGCATATTTTTAGTCGTTCATGTTTTCGGCGCATTAAACGTTACTGGGAACGGTTACGCAAAGTGACGTAGAATTTTATGACACTTGTTTTTATTAAGCTGACCTAATACTATTTCCGTTTTACGAGAACCATATTGCTGTCAGTATGTCGTATTAAACACGACATAAAGAATTGGAAGTTTTATTTATTCAATTTCCTTTATTACAGAACATAAACTATATTAATTAGTTTAAAGTACAAGCAATTATTTTTCCTAAAAGTTACATTCAATAATATATACATATACATATATTATAACATATACATATATTATAACATTTTCATATTTTTACAATATTATGTTATCATCATTTAAAAAAAAATGAATGAGAAAAAGTTGGAAGAAATTGACAGAAAGATTATTTGAACAATTTCAAAATAATACATTGTAAAAGTATTGTAACTATAGTAAACCATAAAAATTTGCTTAATTATTATTAAACTTTCCAAAATTTATTTTAGAAAGTTATACATTGGAAGCGTGTTTAAATTTTGAGACTTTATTTTACAAAGAAAAACCAGTCACAATGATCTATTTTACTCGCAAGATGTGAAAATATTATAATAAAATGTCTATATTTATAATTATTTTATTATTGTACATTTGCTATTACGTAAACTGATTTGTTTCAAATTTCATAATTTCATCGCAACTTCTTACATGTTGGATAAACCTTTTATTGCTTATTACGCGAAAATTGTAGACGATACTACGTTATTTTTTAAACTTTTATCTCGGAAAAAAAACTGAGTTGAATCTTGTCTATTCCTCCGAAAATTCAAGAGAATGCATTTTCTTCACCGATTTAGTCTTTCGGAGCCTGTGGGATACGGATTCTTCCCAGACGACGTCGTTCCTAGCAGCGGACGTAGATTAATCTTCCGCAACGCGACGGTGTTTTCCTTGGCAGTAGGGCCACGCCGCGTGCGGGAACGCGCCCGAGGTTTAAAGATGAATTTCGCAAATTCCGTCGTAGCTGCAGCACTTTTAAAGCAGCCAAGAAAAACATCAATACAAACGCGACGTTATTGCTTTCTCGCCATACAGTGGCGCGCCCATAAACGGATAAAACTTGAATTTTTTAAAGATATTCCTGAACGAGGTACTTAGCGCAATAATTAATCAATTCTCTATTAAAATTTATCTTAGAAAAAAATGAAACAAAATGAAATTGAAGGCTAATATGAGTGTCGGCCATTTTCTAAGTTAATGAGACATTTTTAATTATATTTTTTGTTTTTCAAAATGGAAATAATTTAAACTTGATCTCTCTTTCTCTCTCATTCACTCATTCAATATATCATATTCTTATCGTCCAAAATAAGAGATTGTTCCATTTCGTAAAATCTTTCTTAGCTACTTATGTGTTAGTTTATTCTCGTGCGCTCTCTATTTTACATTGGATATACGTACACACACAATATTCGCCATATTCGCGGTGCGGCTGATCCTTCTGTATTTCACGCTCAATCTGACCGAGCACATGTAGGCGTCTGAAGGTATTTGCGGAGCGCGACGTGTACCGGTGTTCGTCAACGTAAATCCAGAGTTCGTGAGGAAAGATTTCCTGGAAGCCGGCGGGATAAGGAAAGAAAACGGAGGTTGGGAAAGAGAGAGAGAGAGAGAGAGAGGTGGAGCGAGATGCGAACCGGTATATTTCTCTCCACGCTCGCTTCATTCAGGTATTCGCAGAATAATGAGATTATATTGCGGCAGCCGTTCTAAAATAAACTTGCAAGTGCAAGTCCGCTGCCTCGGAAACTGGGACGCGCGTACAATACTCACTCGTGGAATATTTTAATACCTTCATTTGGCTAGACAGAGAAAAGGATAGCCGCGAGAAACTCTAGGATTAAACTGGAGAAAAGGGCACGCAATATACGGACATGTTTTATAATTCAACCAACCTTTGGCTTCTGTTTTGTATTATTTTTTCTTTCTCTGGAGAAAGATCCAAGTTCGCCAAGTTTCGTTTCTTTTTTTCTTTTTTTATTTTTAAGCCACGCGTGTTAAGGCTCTTTTCACGTTAAAGTTAGGACGTGTGTAGCCGACAGGATATATAATACTTTTGAAAACCGTCCAGAATCTTCTTCGGGCTTTTCTCATAAATCCGACATCACCTTCCGCCCGTAGGAAGCAGAACAGGAGATTGCTTCGAAATCAATTTACTTTGACGTAATTCATCTCCGCGGTCTGTTTGAAAGGGTCAGAACCACCTCTTGTCTCGAAACTAAAAGTCGGCCAGCTATCAGCGCTATCGTGCTTAATAATATTTAATAAAATTAAAATGAAAATATATTAAAATTAACGATTTCGAAAAGTTCGAATTAAAACACAGTTTGAATCGCGCAAGTTGGATTCTGTGTGAATTAATATAAAACCTAAATACATAAAATGTAGGAGATTTAGAATGTTGAACAAATCCTCTTTATTTATAAATTAAATACGTTTGCCATGAAAATGTGTAATTAAAGATCATAAGAATTGGTTTTTACTGCATTGAAAGCGATTCGGGTCGTGTGAATTGTGAAAATGGTGTAAAATATATTCACGTGGAAATGTATGTTCATGCAATCAAAAACACAAGGGAGAAGGATAACATCACGATTATATATCGCAACATCGAATTTTCTGCGAAACAGACGAGTTGCGCGAGAAATCAAATATTTTCCGGATACGTTGCTGCATCCTGCTGGATCACGCTTGCATATATTGCGGCACGCGGCGCACGTAGCACCACCCTGGAAAATCCAATTTTCATGGGCCGAAATAAACCTTTATCGAATATCGTGGTCACGCGTGGAATTGTGCGACGTGTGGCTCGCCGTTTCGACATTTGCGGCGAAATTTCTAACGTAGGTATATTCCCGCGTCCACACTCTCGCGGTATTATTGCATAATTACGTGATCCTCATGGGCGTGGAGGCACGAGCGGCGTAACAATATAAACGTGGAATTTGTGCTCCGCATATACTCTCCCGCCTGGTATAATAAGACGATTGTAAAGCGCGCGTGGCATGAAAGGTACTATCTCGTAAAGCTTATAAAGTACCGGAACATTTCCGTACTTAAGCTTATTACCAGTCGAGAGACTGCTAGTCGGAAATCCCAATGAATTAATGATTCTTAAGTTTGCGTTCATAAATAAAATTAACTTTTCTTTTTTTTTTGTCTTTGAGAATGAAAACTAAAATTTATCAACATATACAAATATAATAGAATATTGCGACAGAAATTTACAACAAATGTTGCGATTGACCCCTATTGCAATTTATTTTTCTTGGCAAAAGATTGCGATCAGTCCAAAAATTTTATAGGAATTTCTCGTGTGTAGTGTAACATCAATTGTACTGTACCGTTATATCATATGTAGTTGATAAGGTACACCCAAAAACATACACTATCATAACTATCTTTAGATCTACTGAATTCTCTGAATGCAATCTCGTCACGTTTGCGCATGGTGCAATACGCCAGCGACGCTACATAGCAATAGACATGAAAACGTCAATTCCCATGACGAATTCTCATAGTTTATACCATCTATGCTGTACGGTCGAGAATCACGTGCGAGCGTGAGCAGCAAAGAAATAGAAAATGTGGAATAATAAATATAATATTTATTTTAGGATTTAATTATTCTCTTTTTTTTATACATTTATATCATTAAAATGAAAACAATTATTTAAAAAGCTCTACAAGTCTTAGATGGAAATCACTTGTATTAATGTTTAAACATATGATAATCTAAAGTAGTATATCATAAGCTATTAAAATAAAAATATTTAATGTGTTTACATTAACATATATAGCGTAATATTAAAGCACGCGTGCGATTAAAATGTATTAAGAAATTTTAATTCTAAATAATTAATAAAACCGAGAAAGGTAAAATCTTCATTTTTGCTCAGTAAAATTTAATAATTAATAATTAACTTTAGTTTAATAATTTTCTGTAATAACAATTTCTAATAATAATTCAAATTTAATAATTTAAATCTAATTAAATAATTATATCTAATAATCAAAGGTACTAATTAAATCTAATAATAATTAGTTAATAATTTCGTATCTTTATAAATCTAAAGAACTAACTTGTTCCTCTCTTTTTGACCTCTCTTCTAATTTATTCTTCTTAAATTTCATCATTTTAATGGTATGTCATTGGTACGGGTAATATGTGAATTATTTTAGCTATGTAACCGTATTATAACTGTCGCACCTTTCTCATTCCTCTATAACGCGTCTCTCAGTCAACCCTCGGTCGATGTCAACGACGGCATTGATGCGGTTATCCGGAACGTGACATCGAATTTACTTTGCCCAATTGCTGATTGGGATATTCGATGCGTCGCGGGATGTAACGGCGGAGAACAATCGCGCGCGATCGGTTTCTCCGAACCGCGTTTTGACCGATCGATGCGACCGCTCGACCTTACGGCATGGTCGCGGTCGATTCGCCGGAGCGATTGGCTCAGGCGGATTGGCGCGGGTTAATCGACACAAAGGACGTTTCGTTAGTCGGGAATTAAACGGATTATGGTCGCAATCGCCCGCCATCGCGGGATCGATCCGCATTTGCGAACGCGGTCAGCCGTCCCGTCCCGTCCCGTCCCGTGCCGTGCCGTGCCGTGCTGTTACGATGCCGTCCGGTTTCCGTTTCCTCCCGGTTCCGCATATCCGTAATACAGCTCGATGGCTCGGTACATCCCGTCGGCGAGGAAATCCCCGCGAGCGAACTGTCCGATCGAGTGCGCAAACTTCACCGCGAAGATCGGGAGATTTCCCGCGAACTTGCAAGCGGCTTTACTCGGCTTTAGTCATCCGCTCCTGAAGCAGGAAGTTCTCGGGTCTATTCGTGCGTCCTGCAAATTCTCGACCGAATCATGAGTCAAGATCTAAACTACAAGCAAGTGACGTCATTTCGGATTACTTGTTACGATAGGTACATACATCGTGCATCCAACTATAAATTTTCTCTTGTCGCGTTCAATTTTTACCTTTAAAATTAATTCTTTGTGAATAAAAGGAGTGCGCGCTTTTTTCTCGTAAAAAAATAATCGTAATGAAGCTAATGTATTCAATTATTAGCACATTTTATGATTTTATTTAAATTACTACACAGTAAAAAATTTTGTGTTAAATTCAACACATTTCACATGTCCCAATTTATCCACTCAAATTTTTGTGTTAATTTAACATAAAGCAAATGTGTCAAAAAGTAACAAAAATGATATGTAAAAAATTAACACAAAAATTTCACTTTGGACGCTGTCAGAAATCAAAGTTTATGTTTTATTGGCATGTATAATGTTAAATGTAACTAGGATAAAATATTATTTTAACATTTGAGAGAAGTATCTATTTTTGATTCTGATCTTTTTATGATAAATAACATAAGAATTATGTCAATTTAACTGTTATAAAAAGGAAAGTAACACAATTCATCTCTTTACTTTAACATATAAAATATGACACCAAGAATTCGTGCACTTACATATAAATTGTATTATTTTAACTCTTAAAAATAGTTAATATTAACATTGAAAAGTTAAAGTAACACTACGACGATATGTTAAATTAACATACGATCATGTTAGAAATTTAACACAAAACTTTCTACACAGAAAAATTTTAACACAAATACAAAATGTTTTTTACTGTGTAGTATATACATACATTATGTATATGTACGCGAATTATAAAATATAGTATATTTTACAATTCACTAAGACAACATGCAATAGCGATCTATGTATGCAAAAATTATATTAGGATTGCATTAGATAACAAAGCAAATGAAACCGTGTCGCTTTTTATTCTAATGACGCGAATAAGCGATTTTTGAAATCCCATTCTATATTCACCATCGAACTATTATGGTTATTCTCGCGGTTATCTTCGCGTTCCGTGTCGTGTTCGGACTTCGTAATTTGTCCGAGTGACTCGATGGCTTCGATCAATAGCGTACAAGTTTCTCGCAAATTGTCCGATGCTCTTGTTCGATTGTTTCACAGAGTTCGCTGGCAACTCGACAAATGGCAAATTGCTTTTGGACGATATTGCCACTGTATGTTTAGTGAAATGTGATAAATACAGTCATGTTACGGCGAATTTGAAGGATACGGTTAAAGGAATCTTGATAAAGACATAAAAATTCATGTTCTCGGATTAATCCATATCATGTAATTACACAGAGGATCTCTAAATTGTGTGGAGTAGTTCAACTAGTTACCGCAAAGCAACGGATAATGAAAACGGTAAACTCGTACGGGGAAGCAGTAAAAAGATAATATTCGCGAATCGAGTTTTGTGTATACGGAAATCGCGTGCTTCGCGTTGTGAAACTATGAAAAAGTGAGGGGAAAAGATGGGGAACTACGCCAAACAAAAACCCACTCCATTCCGCCTCGCGTTTGTTCAGCTTGATTTCTCTGTTTCTTTCTTTCGATGTATCTCCATTAATCCGTCTCCCTCCGATCGCATCCGGAATTTCGGAAATTCCGTTCGCTAGCTTTGGCAGACGTGACCGTTGTGCCGTTGCGCGCGCGGAATTTTCGATATTTTTATTCGATAACGCCCGCCGGCGGGCGGGGCGGCCTGTCGCGGGGCATCTCGATTGAATTTCAAACGATATTCAAATTACGTTTAATTTGGTTAGCTACCAGTGGATGCACGAGAGAGAGAGAGAGAGAGAGAGAGAGAGAGAGAGAGAGAGAGAGAGAGAGAGAGAGAGAGAGAGAGGGAGAGAGAGAGAGCTAGGAGGGGAAAGAGAAAAAAGAGAGAAAGCAGATCGAGACAGGCCGCGCGTGTATGCTTTCGACGCCGAAAGCTCGCGTGCGGTTCCAGGTTGGTTTGAGGCCGGGGGTGAGATATACGGATTCTATTATCGACCGTACGGTTCATTAAAACGGCATGACATTTACAAACAGAGCATCGTCTGTTACGCTCGATCGACGCCGTGCGGAAAAACGGAAGCGCGATACAACAACCATGTTTCACCGGCCTGCAAACAAAACTATCGGACCTGTGTCGCAAACGTTATACAACATCAATTTTTTGAGAGGGGCGGGAGGAGAAGAGTTACAGGTGGTAACGACTATTTGACACCTGCCCCGAAATCTGTTGTTAAAATAAATTCTTGTACACCAATTTTCAGAGATTTTCGAAATACGCACTCGATTTCAAAGGTATAAAAACGTTAATATTTCTTTTGGACAAACAGAATCTTTTTTCTTTATTTTCGATTCCAACTTGACAAATTTCTGTAAAATTTCTAATATATGTATAATAATATTATTTAAAAAACGTAGAGATATTTAGAATTTTGGTAAATTGATAATGCAAATCTACTTACAATATTTTTGATTATTTCTGAAAAATAGATTGCAAGAATATGTGATCTGATTACAAAAGTATGCTCGACAGTATGATATGACATGCAAAGGGGTGAATTCGTGTGATGTAGCTCAGGCTCAGAGTACTACGTTTTATTTTAATTCGCGACGTAAAAATGCGTAACGCTTCAATTTTTCAACGATACAAGTTCCGCATTCGGGAGCTCCGCGGTTCGCGATAGTGCGGTTTTTAAAATTATTTACCTCTTCGATATTCGATAACGCGTTATCGGCAGCCGCCAGGAGCGTCCGTTAGAGGCGGAATCGCCAAACGCGCGGTGAGAGCTGTCGCTGTCGGAACAGAACGGGATAAAAGTCGGGATGGGTTGGTGAGAGGACCGTTCCTCGTTTATTGCCTCGGCACCCGGGGTGCCCGGAAACGAGTGCCGGGGTGCCGTCGGGTTCATCGCGAAGCCGAGATAAAAACATAAACGGCGGACGAGTCGATCGCGAATCGATGTTCCCGCCCGGTGGCGCGCGGAGGATGAATATTTGACGATGTTTGCGGGAATTGTATAACGGGTGCTCCCGCGGGCGTTGTTAGCCGGGGTTAATCAACGTGGCTGTCTCGAAATGCAATCTCGTGGTCGCGTCGGACGAAAGGGAAAAAGAGAGGAAGAGATCCGATCTGTAACTTAAAAATTTGTTTTATCGCACGTTGCAGCGAGGATTAATCATGAGATCTGCATCACAGTGTGTTCATTGTATACTATGTTTTCTAAATCATATTATGTAATATTGATTCTTAAAAACTTTAATATACATGTGTTTTTTGTATCATATATCTTAACTGATATGATAGTATACAGGGTGTTCCAGGACTTATAGACAGAATGAAGAGATGTATTCTACAGGTCAAAACAAACATATTTTTTCATATGATCATGTGTCCCAAAATGCCATCCTCTCCGAGCAACATCCCATTGAAGTTTGTTTTTTTATTATTCTGCCTCAATTATTTTTTTACCATAAACTTATAAACTCTAAACCTTTAAACCCTAAACCCATAAACCCTTAAACCTTAAACCCATAACCTAATAAACTCTAAACCTTAAACCCATATATCCTAAATCCATAAATCCATAAACCCTACCGACCGACCAGTGAAGGCAAGATCAGGGGACGATCCGACCAGCGATGGCAAGATCGGGGAACGAACCAACCAGTGAAGGCAAGATCAGGGGACGATCCGACCAGTGAAGATAAGATTGTCGGATGACCCGGCCAGCGAAGGCAAGATCGGGGGACGATCCGACTAGTGAAGGCAAGATCAGGGGACGATCCGACCAGTGAAGGTAAGATCGTCGGATGACCCGGTCAGCGAGGCCTTGAGGAATAATGAAAAAACAAACTTCAGTGGGTTTGCTCGGAGAGGATGCATTTTGAGACACATGATCATATGAAAAAATATGTTTATTTTGACCCATAGAATACATCTCTTCATTCTGTACCATGAGTCCTGGAACACTCTGTATAACACTGTTAAACTCATAGTGTCAAATTTTACTCAATTATTCCATAGGCCGCCACTGATCCTACTCAATATTTCATTAATTTTGCCTAACATGGAAGTTAAATTAGATAAATTAATAACATCGTGAGTAAGGCTTACTCAATATGTCGCTAATTTTATCTCATTGTTTTAGTCAAATTAATCGAATATTGAGTAGGAGCAGTGGCAACCCATAGGAGTTTTCAGTGAATAATAAATATATAAATCTAAATTATTTATACATTTATACAAAAAGATAAATGATATTATATATTAAGAAAGGTAAAAGCCGTATTGCATATTTTTACTTAAAATGTAATTTGACCAGTTTACATTAACATAAATTATAAAGTTTAATAGAATCTTTACTAGAGGAGAGACCAAGTTACTAGTAACTTCGTCTCTCCTCTAGTAACTAAAATGTTTAATTTAGGAACTTTACAAATGCGAGCAGTTGACATCCAATTATGGTCTGATAAAGAAGTTTAATTTTCTTGTGAGAAACACATTACGCAATTCATATAATATTTTCGAAAAAAAGTCCGCGTTTTGAATTTAGTTTAGGTAATGCCTATATTTGATCAAGTTTTCGCAGACACCTTGTAGTGGTCCGTGGAAATCAGGGCCGAGAAGTAGCCCGTAAAAAATGTGAAACTTATCGCGAAACCCGCTATTAAACACTGTCGTTGGCATTATTAAAGATGTTGCAGACGCTGCCATCGCGTATCAGTTGCAATCTTGATAACAATTTTCGCTGGACATCTTGAGAGATTCCCGCGTTTATGTGAAAATATATAAATCACTCTCATACGGAATATTCAAAAATCATTGAATGTACTTGCAGTTAGAAATAAAATTAAATGCTTCGCAGTCTCGAAACGTCTAAATGTATCTCTAATAGATTTGAATCCACATCTAAATATTTATGAAGAATTCAGCGGAACTGAATGAATAAAGCATATTTCATTTTCAATTGAATTGTCTCTTGACACAATTCTTACATTAAATTTTAATTCCTCAAGACTCTTTCAATAAGAAATTTTAAGAAATTTTGGATCTGTCAATTTTTGTAGCTTCTCCACTTCATTAATTATGATCATTTTAAGAGATTATTTTTTGACTTTGTTTGAAAAAAAAACATTTCGTGATTCTGGAACACCCTATTCTGTGAGCGCGCAAACAAGCGTATCAAGACGAAGCACTTTCGTCCGTTATTTGTACATCGCACCTCCCGGCTTCTCATTAAAATCCACCTCTTGAGGACTTGCGGACAGCCTATCCTGAAAATGAGCCCCCGGAGCGGGGAGGGGGGAAGTGCTGTCTTCGTTGTCAACGATTAACGATCTACGGGTGCCTCGTTTAATTTTCACCGTCCCAATGGACGAACTTTCTTATAACCCTAGTGACGTGACACAAATATTATATTTTCTATTTTTAAATATTTAAACATAATGTGTTGCGATAAACTAACTATTTTGTAAGTATCATAGGGAAACTTTCGAAATATACTCTTTGATGAGATTGCAGTCAACTTTGCCTTAGTGAAAATTTAAATAGAGACCTAATTACGCGAAGTTATTTAATATTTAGAATCTCAAAGGCAGCTTTGCTAAATTAAAGATATTTTATATCTTACTTAAGTTCAAGAGAAGACTAATGGGAAAGTTAATTGCGGACAAGGCCTTTAATAATTACAATAAAAAGTACGTGTAAAAAAGATACATGCTCTTTGATGCAGCTTTCATTAAGAAGGTCTCTCGGCGCGATATTTCTTTAAAATGTATTCGATAGTTTATAATCGTAAATGATAAATATATTTCGTTAAAAGTGTAACTATTTATTGAAGATATATTATATAAATTTTTCTTTATCTTACATATTCTGCATAGAAAATTTGTTTCGAATTTTAAAAAGTTAAACTTTCTCCCCCCAAGCACGTCAAAAAGATTTCTCATTCTTAAACTGGTTCACGTTTATACTACAAAGTACGAGAGTCGTGCTCGACAATCTAATGCCTAATATCTAATACGTTATTCCACGAGTCGCTCTCGGTATCGCGTTGTCGGGCAACTTTGGCAAATTAGTAAATTGCGTTTCGCGCAGCATCGCAAGTAAAGCCGGGGGCGAGTCTCACGAATCGACAGATAATCGTTTCCGCAATCTAGTTTCTACGATCGCAAAGCTACATACATCGTCCCCCCACCCGACTGATAAACTCCGAGAGTTTCTCCCATTCCGGAGAGGATTGTCCCGCGGGATCAGTTGGGAAGATTTAAGCCGCTGCGCCGGAATCCCCCGGAACGCGAGACAAATAGCCCGAAATAAGGATGCGAATGCAAACCGAAGGACCGGTCGATTTATCGGCTCGGTACAATGTCGTCAATACTATCCTCCGGCGGAGACCTATGGTAGCGTCTAAGGTCGCTCGTTTTTCTTGGGAAGCACTTGGATAAAATTCGCCCGATACCGTTCGAGTGGAGAGCGGAGATCGGTGATGCGAACAAATGCGCGATATTTTATCCACACGTTACGTGTTGGGGAAATATATGTTAAAGTAACTCTACAATTTCTTACAATGGCACCATACATTACTTTGTTCGAAAGCATTGATATCAATACGAAGAAAAGATATCAATAATATAGGAATTTTTTGTTATTGTGGCATTTTATTTTCTTATAACTACCCTGAGAATCCTATTTTGTTGTAGGAACAAAAAGTGAGCAACCAAATCTTTCAAACAAAATTTAATTAAATTTTTCGTTTGATTCAACAAAATTGTCAAAATTGTTGAATCCCATTTTGTTGAATTAAATAAGTTGGTTAAATTTTGTTTGGAAAAATTTGGTTACTTTTTGTTCATGCAACAAAATAGGATTCTCAGCGTACATATATCTAATATAATTATACATACTTCTTACAACTACATATATATATATATATATATATATATATATATATAAATACTTTCTTTAAAATACATGAATTTGTAATTAAGATTCATGTATTATATTTTATGAATTTATCACGCACATATATACACCTTGTGAAGTCCAATTAATTCTCTTTAAAACTTATTTTCTCCAGGGAAGAAAGCTTGTTCTTATTACAAGAAGGTTAATGCCTCCGGTAATGCGGGAAGATTATACACGACGTTAGATTTGTCTCAGCTGGAACACTGTTCATCTTAGTCTAAATGTGCTTTTAGCTACATAGTTGCAGTATTACACAATTTCGCGCACATTTTCGCGAGTATTATCCGCAAATATTAAAAATTCGACAAACTGGCAATTAGAAAAAAATCATAAACTATTTATTATTTAAATAAACATATTCGTTTTCTTTTGGTAATATATGTAATACATTACTATAATAATGTACTATAATAATATAATTCTGTTATATATACGTAGATCATATTTTCGCATCCGTTGACCTGTATACAAGTTTGAATATACGAACATCTTTCCGCTCCATATATTTGCAGGAAAGGATACGCGGAATGTACATACGTTGTTTGCATTTTATTCTAGTCTCGTCCACTGCCTCGACACCGCGTGCGGAACGATTTAATTAATTATGCGTTGCGCAAAATGCACGCCCCCATTTACCTGTCACATGCCCTCTTTTGTCCCTCTCGTCTCGTCTCGGGACGAGGCGGGGACACACACGCGTGTTGCGCTCGTGCACGCTCGTAAAGTAACGTCTTAATTATAAAAGGGTCGACAC
Source organism: Tetramorium bicarinatum (assembly GCA_928718305.1). NCBI lineage: Eukaryota > Metazoa > Arthropoda > Insecta > Hymenoptera > Formicidae > Tetramorium > Tetramorium bicarinatum. The sequence goes on along the minus strand of OV788327.1, from coordinate 25,447,984 downwards.
GCTGTGTGTGCCTCACGAGGCACCTTAAGCACCTTATAGCGGCCATGCGGGACCTTAATGGCCGCGTGGGTGACTGCCAGCCGTGACGGCGAAGAAGAATCTACGGTTTTTCGCGCGGTCGCCCTTGAGACAGGAGACCGCCCCCCTGCGGGGAGGGCGAACGCGCGCTCTCTCAACGCGAGACACATTCGCTTCGAAATTAAACGGGCGCGATTAAGCACCTGGCTTAAGGCCGGAATTTACGCGGCGAGACGCACACGCGGAACACCGTTATGGCGATGCTAACATTGCCGGACGACCGTTAACCGCAATGCCCCGCGCAATTTTGCAAACGTTCCGAAAAGCTCGTGCATTCCCTACATTCTTAACTTTGTAACTTGACAGTGTATCCCCTGTAAGAGATACGTGTCTCTCTTTTTCGAGTGAAATTTTTATTTTTCGTGATGCCACATAAATCGGTATTCTACTTTAATATGTCATAAATTTTTATGAAATTGTCTCTTTAATGAATTACATGTGTGCAATTAATTCTCGCTAATATTACTTTGTTATATGAATATTACATTATATATAATAATAATATTATAAAATGTTAATATGACATTGAAAAATTTTTCGATAAATTTGGAGTCTAACAAAAATTTTTCTTAGCAAGAAATTGTCATTAACGAAATGGAAATGTTGAGATACTTATATATATTAATATTATATTATATACAATAATAATATTATAAAGTTAATATGATAATATTGATAAATTTTTCGATAAATTTGGAGTCGACGAAAATTTTTCTTAGCAAGAAATTGTCATTAACGAAATGGCAATGTTGGGTTACTGTATAAATCGCTATCTAACTTCATTTCACGCGTGAGGTAGTTCGTGCGACTGGAAATACTCCCGTGTGGGCTACCAAAAACATACCTGAATGTTCCCTACCTAACTACAGGGACAAATTGCGTTTACACGAAACTGTTCACTATTTACTTATACCGGGCTGAGCTCTACGAGAACACGAGTGACTTACTTTCTGCAACTATGCTAGTTTGCCTCGAAGCGATCTCCGCGGACTAGTTACGGATATAAATTGACCGTAGTCCCCTTCTATTTATTTTACGTCATCTTTTTTGAAATTATCGTGATTTATATCTGATTTTAATTGAATAAATCGATGAATTTATTTCTCAGCTAATTTAGTTGAAACTTTTTTCGAATTTATAGAGTGTTTTCTTTCGATTATTGTGTTTTGACAGCTGCTGCGGCAAGATCATTAACATAGGATGCTTGCAAGTCTCTCAATGAAGATTCTCAAATGCTAATTTTACTGTCCTTGGAAGATATCATTCGAAACAAAATATTGTTAGTTTTTTTTAGACAGTGCGATATATTTACATTCGCCATATATGTTTGTGCAATAGTATTTTCACAAGATAGATCAGATAGATGTCATTTTTCTTTATATAAGACATTACGCATTTCTACAAGTATTATATATAAGTTAAAAAAAACGGAAATTATAAAATATTTCTGGGTTTATTTTCGTATTTGCTCATCGCATGTAAGGTCCATTGCAAAATAGGGATGTTTCGAATCTGTTTACAGAAATGAACTTGGAACGGACTCGAAATTCATTGTCGGTCTCCTGTGACTTTCGTGAAAGCCTACAAGATAGAGTGACAGACAGTGAGAGTGTGAGAGAGAGAGAGAGAGAGAGAGAGAGAGAGAGAGAGAGAGAGAGAGAGAGAGAGAGAGAGAGAGAGAGAGAGAGAGAGAGAGAGAGAGACTGGTCCAAAAGGTCTTGCCATATATAATATAACTTCGGCGAAACTTTCGTAATGCGAGGGAGCAGAGCGTGAGCGCAGTAATGACGACGGGGCGAAGCTCGGGGGACGGGTCAATTAGTCTTGATTTAAATTAGCCACGGCGGCTGGTAATTAACTTTGGTTTAGGGCGCTCGACTGGTAAGCCAGCGCGGTAATAATGACGATAATTATTATTGTAGGTTCGCCACGTGCTCGCGCGCGCGCATGTATCACCGGACGCTGCAGAAATTTCCGAAGGAGCCCGAAGATGCGATAAAGTTGAAGAAAACTGCAGCGATAACGGATATTAAATTAAGCCGCTGATGAATTCCTGCTGGTGAGTGAAATTTCCATACATTCGATTTTGCGAGGGTCGGCAAGAAGGAAAGCACTACCGTAAAAGGCACATAAATTTTTCGAGTCACGGTAAAAATCCGAAGTTTCAGAGTAAAGTGGAAGTACATTTTTAAACTTCGGAGAAGCTACGAATTCCTTAGATGAGCGAAAGCAAGTACGTACCCGATTTCTCTGGCATGCATCATCAAAACTACTTGAGATATCGGGAAATTTCGGATTCTCTATATTTCATGCAAAAGTCCAAACCAGACCAGGATGAAAAAAACTGAAACGTGCGACTCAAGATCTCTTTTAAATATGAGCACATACTTCAAAGAATTTTTTAGATTATTAGGCAATTTTATTCTTAAATTAAACGTTTTCATTTATCGTCAAAAAACCAGTGGGGACAAATAAATAATGATGGAACGTCCCATGTAAAAAGGAGCGAAACTGAGAGCGAACAAGTGATAGCGAGTAAAGTGTCAGTGGGGTAATTAGGCTTTTACAGTGATTGAGAATCCCAGCGTCGTCGGCGTCGCTTGCGAATAAGTGTCATTAAACCGTGTCGTCCGCCGAGCGAGCATTAATCAAACGGAACCGGTGGTTATCGATCCCAGCGATTTGTACTGTCGCGCGCGTTCGCGGCTCGGCGTCAGTTCGCGGTCACTGCAACGGCCGAGAAAACGCGAGCAAATCGAACGTAAACGGCAGTTAATTTTGACACCGGCGATTACTCGCCGTGGCAATTTAAACGCGCAAACTGGCGAAGCTCGTTATTTCTACACGTTAATGTTGATGTTGATACTTTTGCGCTCGATGGCTCGTATTTGTCCTGCGACGTAAACAAACTGACAAATATTTTTAAATATTGTGAGCTAAAATATTCTTATCTTATCGGAAATAATTTTTATAAGAATAATTATCTTAGTTTATTAATCTGCCTGTAAGCGAGATGTTGTTCAGATGCAAATTCCAGCATTTTGTCACCTCTATTATTCAAGATTTCCGCTGAAATTATGAGAAAGAATTTTTTAAAGTATTATGAAGTTACCGAAATGCGTTTTTGAATATATTTCACGGATTAAGAGAGATGCGCGTTCTATTTCACGCTTTTTGCTATTTCATTCCTCCGATCATTTGTGTCCTTTCAACTGCCCGTATCAGCGGGAAAAGCTATGTGGGCGCAAAATTTCAATTATCTGAGAAAAATCTCCATTGATCCTTGGTGCGAGATTGAACGGCCGGCTATGAAATACGGACGAAAAAAAGGAGATTCAAACGGTTTACTGGGATGCGGGGGAGAAAAGCTAGAGAGCGGTAAAAACCTTTATCGGGACGATATCAATTTTTCTCAAAGAGCCCCGGCGTTGATGTATACCGGTATACCTCGAAGCGGCTTTAACGGGTAAACGAGAGAGAGAGACGCGCCGCCTTCGGGAATACAACATCGCGAGCCGTTCGAATACACCGAATGGTGTTAGTTAACTCTCTTGAATGCAGTCAGCGTGAAGATTACGAGATGCATTTAATATGCGGAAATCTATATATGGCTAGACGAGCAGATAGGCGGAGAGATTTTTCTTGTCCCGAGTTTAAAGCCCTTGGGGATGCTGAAGGATTATACGGAGTAATATAACTGACAATTTAATACAATCATAAATATGTGATTTTAAGTTAATGTTAGATTGATGGAATGCATAACTGTTTTAAAGTATGCAAGTCCCGTGCTTGTTTCAACGAATTAATCAAGAAACAGTCAGAGAGACTGATGATAAACTTGTTTACATCGGGGAATTTTAACCCATTTCAGCGAAGAAATGTGAAAACTGTGGATAAAATCAATTAATTATACTAAAAATGATTTTCTCTCATAAAATTCTCCCGAACATAAATTTTCACTTGTGCCAACATTATGAAATATACAGTTACTTTGCAGAATAAGCAAAAGATAATTCAATTTAATCATTCCTGGCAAAAATCTTTTATATAATAATGTAGTTTTAACATAAATATAAAACAATATTTAATTCCATACTAGAATATATTTAGATTTTAACTGCGTACTCTTTTTCTCCAATTTTTTTTCAGTTAATTTGATAAATTGTTATTAAAATATTTTATATAAGCGGATTTTCTTATTATTGTGAAACTTTTAACGTGTTTTCTCAAAAGGGGATTCTATTGTATTTCAATACGACGGGCGGGTCTGGGTTTATGGGTTCGAATTCAGGACCGTATTTGCCGCGAGACGTCGATAATTTGATATGCGGGAAAAATCGCGCGACGGCCGGCAATAAGTCTCCAAAGTTCCCTCGTTACGCGCAAATCGCTCCTATAAAGCTTCGCATTCGAGTATCGCGTTGCTAATTGAGGGTAAGGAAGCGTAAGAGCAGGCTGCGGAGATTTTTGAATAATGTCGACTAGCCGATTCGCTCGACCGGAATAAAATGCCCTAGGCGCTTCTCCATTTTCATGTAGGCGCGCGAGCAACGAGAGATTCTTTTTTTCGCGGGGAATTTACATCGCGCCGAGCCGCGGGCGATGCGTATGCTTGTATCACGACGTACCCGGTATACGTAATTAGGTCGTGATTGGCCGCGACGCGTACAAGATTGTCTCGTATCCGTCGACGAGGTCGTCGTCCGAAAATTTTTGCCGGCTATTTCAGTTCCCGATTTTACGGGAACCAGTCTTGAGAAGCTCCTTTTGATACTTTCTCGCGATTAAGCTTAACTCATTATTGTATGAATCAAGTTATCGTCACTCGAATGTCGGATGACAAAACTTTTTACGTGCTCATGAATAGTATAATGAAATTTAAATTTACGATATCTAATTATTCGCTCAAAAATCTTTTTATATACAAAACATAAATATTTACGTAAAGTATTAACTATTAAAATGGCAATTAATAAACTATTTCCGCACGTTTAAAAAAATACATGTATTATGTATTAAAAATTATTATCTTATATTATACATAGAACGTAGTCGATAAAATAAGGAAAAAAATTGTCGATCAAGTTTCTAATCAAAAGTAATATTCCCGTTCTTCCTTCATTCAACCTCTCTCGAATCTCTTCTGCTCGTTAATCTAATACTACATTTTATAGCTCGCCGAGGGCAATTTCTCAGGCTTAACGTAATTTCTCCGTCGAGTCTATGTCTGCCATAAAATTTCGCGGGGTTTCTTCCACCTCGTTCGGAAGTATCGATAATGCAATCGGTCATTCCTCCGCATCGGCGTTGCTTTTATCGTCGACGTCGCGACGACGAAACCCTCGTTCGGCTTTAACAGTCCGCGAAAAACAGATCGATCGACCCCGCTTGTTCTCGGCACGTCATCCCAACGAATGGAAAGGTCATTTCCTACGAAAGTTTTTTTTTTTCACGTAGCCAACAATACGTAGTCGCCGGTGCATCGCATTGTTCGCATTGTAAGAAACGAGGTGGGTCGTCCTATCGCGATCGAGACAACGGCGAAATTGTTGGAAGAAATCGAGAGAGCTATTTCCTGATATCTTCACAATGCTCTTCCTACATTCCGTTTCTCAATTCATTGAAAACGCGTCAAGTTTGTTTTACCTTCGCGTATCGCGCAAAAATTTACGCGAGGAGTTCCGAGATTAGCCGATTTTTTTTTCAAGGAAAAGTCTGCACCTTGCGCCGTCGATGTTATAACTTGTTTGAAGAATCTCACCGCATCGTCTAAATTACACGCAGGCCATATTCGCGCCGCAAAATACGCCCATACGTGCCGGGTGAGAGAAAAAAAGCGTATCGCCGCTTTAAGGTGCGTCCATGATGGAAAAGGATAAAAAACGGGATAAAAGAACGAAAACCGATGTAGTGTGCAAACAGTGCTCGGGGTAGGTTTCCCGAAACGGAAAGACCCTCTCTGCGGGCGTTTATCCGAGCGCATACGCGCACGCAACGCGCGTTTACGGTTTACAGTTGTCGAGGTATACTTAAATGCGACGCGCCACGCCATTAAAATCCTAAACTCGACAGAATGTAATGCTTCGTATGACAGCACTCTATCTCCAGACATGTTTTGACAATTAACATAACTTCCACGAATAGCAAATTACTATCCTCAATGTGCTATTTCTTATACAAAATATTATAATTACATATATACCTAATAAAAAATTTTGTGCATTTTTTTGTACATTTATAAGATGTTTTGGTTCTGTATTAAAACGATCGCGTAAATGATGAAAAATATTTGAATAACAAATATTAATTTTATTGAATTATAATAACAGTGTTAAAATTAGGAAAATGCAGAATATTTAGCGTCAAAAATTTATCCAAAAATAATTAAACAATTCATTAATTTTTATTTTATTTTAGATAATTTTATTAGAGTAAAAATTAATGAATTGTTTTATTATTTTTGGATAAATTGCTTCATTATTTTTCATTAAGAAATTGGATATTTATTTATTATATTCTAAATTGTATTATTTAGAATATATAGATAAAGTAAAAATTAAATAAGTGAAATTAAGGTATTTGAGTAATCCCAATATACAAATAAATGTGATGTGTGATAAATATAATTTTGAACAATTTGATTTACATTACCATCTACTGTGTACTTTCGAAGAGTATTACCAAAATGAAACGTTATTACAAATATTTGTGTACCTCAGGCTACAGCAATAGATTGTTATATGAGCCGTGTATATTCAAGCATTGTGTGTAATATGTTTGGACAATATACAATATTTCTGTGATTCGAGTAATTAGATGCTTGAATATTTCGTCATATTGTATATATTTTCAAATAGAAAATTAGAAATAATCATGAACTATACATATATATATGGATGAAATGATCGAATATGAAAAAGTAGCAAGCATATAAATAATAAATAGAAAGAAATTAAATTATTTAATAATAAGCCGTAGCTCAATAAATTTCATATTAAACCTATATATCCCTCGTAAATCTTCGTTATTAATGGTGGTTATGTGAATTTTTGAATATACTATAATTCGCATAACTCTACCGGTTACATTTAAATGTGTCTTATAAACCGGCGGCTTATTCGTGCCGCTGCGATTATCGTAATATATTACTCGAAAATTATTGCACCGATACCAGCGATACAACGATATCGTTTACGATCTTTGTATCGTCTTTTTATCGAATGTAAGTTCTTTAATCCGGTGAAAGGACAAATCGAGCTAAAAGAAAGCGACTGTAATGTAAGCTACGGTAGTATATTATTACTCTTACATTGGCCCATCAGGAAATATCAAAATACGCGACGATTATAAAGAGAACGAGTGATTATAATTAATCGAAATCCTCGTTATCCGTATTAACGAGCTGCATAAATCCATGACGCCAACATCTTTTTGCCACTATAAATCAAGTTAATCGGTAAATCAACCGTGTTGAGAAACATCGGTAGAAACGATTCAGCAAAATTGCTGCAAAGCAAAATTCGCATACCTTCCGTGAATAATGAGGCGAGATCTACTTAACTCTACATTTAAATGAAGTTACAGGATATATAAACACGGTTATATATGTATCAACTGGTAGATCGGGATGCGAACGAATGTTAAGATGCAAAACTTACGACACCGCGCTCCGACTCGACGTATCACTTCGCCGTGATCGACGAAGCGCGTACTTCGACAGTCATTACACGGCCATGGAATTTACATTACGAGCAAAGCGGAGACGGCGAGAGACGACTTTGTCCGCGCGCGCGCGGCGCGGCGCTTTCCTCGCTTCGCTACGATAACTCGCAGAAATAAGCCAAACTGGTTTCGCGAATGGCCTTAATCGCCGTCATTACCGTCTGCCCGTAACCCTTTACAGTGCTTGCGCCGCTCTTTTTTCCCCCCGGTCCATCGGCGTCGTCGATAAAACGTACTGTACGCGAGCGATACGCGCGCACGCGGAGAAAAGCCACGAAACACGTAAACACGTACCGTGCGTACACATACGTAAGTGAACACGCGTTATACGTACTTGGTCACGACTCTCCCTTTCCCTTTTTGAAGTTTGTGCCTCCCACGTCCCTTACGCCCGTCTCCGCCGCGCCACTTTTCTCCCTCTGCACAAGGGAGGCCCCGAAAGGAGGGTTCGCCCTCGAGTTATTATTATTTTGCCGCAGATATACATTCGCGTGGACTTGCTTTAATGGTCTGACGTTTATTTTCTACCAGGGTCGGTTTTATCGCGAAACAGGTGAAGCAATTTATCACGGAGAAAAGTCACGAAGGAAAGATTCATCATAAAATATACATTATATGCCGAATTAGGGAACGAGCGCAATTCATCGTATCGCATCGTATCGTATCGCTAATATGATTTAACACTTTCCGCAATAATAATATATGGGTTACAGTGTGCAATGCATGTATTTTGGGACTTAAAGAAACAAAGCCTGCTTACATTCTCTGGGTTACATTGAATATAAAATTATCTACTATTAACTGCGGTACACGTACGCGATCGCCGGAAGCTCAATTTAATAACAGGTCTTGACGAAGGTTAATTTAATAACAGACCAGTCTCTCTCTTCTTCGGATTCGCCAATGTATAATACCCGATATTATCAAATTAGGAAACGCGTCACGAACTCTCATTCCTGGCACTCGCCTCCAAGTCCGAAAGTCTGAGAAGCAGAAGATGTAAACCCAAAAAATCAATTTTCAGGATAAACCTGCAATTTACGTATATACATGCGTATGGATGGCTCTTAAAATAAATTAAGTGTGGATAAATTAAATCAAATTTGGAACTTACATGTAGAATAATATATGTGTTCGTTCTTTAACAATCTTTAATTAAGAAACAATGAATGAGTAAATTTATATAAAACACTCTATCGACGTTTTATACTGACAGACTTACTTACTGTTATAATATATTAATGTTTAAATAATCGCATTAGGAAACATCGTTATTATTTACTTTTTGTAATTGCTACAGTTCGTTTCCCGAATTGCAATAATCCAAATATTTCGTATTTGGTCATTTTGAGAACTTGCTGTTCTCTGTTTCTCAGATATCGGATCCTTGATCCGACTCTGTGACTTCCTATACAATTTTCTTATAGCAGAGAAAGAAAATTCTCGAGCACTCGAATGCATTGTGAGTGCCTGAAAGCATGGCTTCCGTTAAGGGTGGAATCGCGCACACAACGACGAAAAGGCACTTCATCGACGTAGTGAAACGAGATTTTTCGGTTCTTCTTTGGCCGCGTACTCTCCTTTGTTCCCATGAATATCAGTCGAGTGCTATGGTAGATCATGAATGTCAGGGCGAAGAAAAGCACTCTCGATTTGGCAGATGATGATATACTGTTCAAGGTACGATCGGTTTTTCCTCGATACGTTTTCGCGAGTCAAGGAAGTAGAAGAAAGCTGCAGCTTTGATGAGTTGTGTTTTACAAATAGATGATGACAAATAATAATGCCGTCAGCATCAATTCGTGAGATTATTTTTGCATATGCAATATCATGTAAAATTTAATCTTATTTTATGTTTTTCTATAATATTAGTGTCGCAACGTAAATCTGCTAATGTAATGATTATGTTAAAATGTGATGCTGATAATTTAGTAGGTATAGTAAACATTTTACGTTCACATATTTACACTTCTCCCCCTTTTAGAAAGAAAATGATTTGTCAAGAGATAATCAAAAGTATATTTAATTTTATTATCAATTTGTACTCGATTACGAAATGTACATAATTTTATTTTACGATTATAGTAGAATTATATCAAGAACAAAATTTAACGGATTTGGATAATGGCGCAGCATATCTATGATTAGCAGCAAATTTATTGTGACTATATTTAGAAAGTTATTCGAAAATGACTGTTTTATGAATGACAAAATATGTAGGAACGTGTTTATGATAATTCGGCTGAATAATTTATCAGCATAATCGCCCCATCGATCTCATCATTGCTTTGCAATTTGCATCAGCAGCGCCTTCTTGTCGTGTCAGAGCGATTGCACCGACCGGCTATTTATAGTTGCGTAAGAATACATCGACGAATTAAAACCAGATCGCCGCGTAACAGATCGGCGTCACCGTTTGGCATAAGCCAAATAATTAAGACCGAATTTATCAGGCAAGTACGCGTAGAAAGACATCTCGCACCTGTATCCCCTGTAGAAATAGAGTAAAGCTTTCCGCGCATGTTTATGGTAATCTTGATTGAATAATTTATCAAGATAATCACTCTTTTATCTCCAGATTGCGCTGGTAATTTGCATTGACAAGTTGTGCGAATCGCGCGGCTTGTTTAAAACATGGGCGAATAAAGATAAAGACATTGGTTTCTGCAATTGAAATGATGAATCAATAATAATTTACTTACACTACGATTCTTTTTCGCTGTCCGATGCCTTCCAAGTTTTCTTCCTTTCTCCTTTCAGTTCTCCTTCCGTTTGTTGCATAGTACAAGATTCGCGGTTAATCACTCGTATTAATCACCGGAATAAAGTAATCACAGTTCTTTTGATATTGATCTCATTTAGCATCAAGACGAGAGAATAATGAAATAAAAGTACAAAGATTCGCTTATAATCGTAAATCTCGAAATCTCAAATGGCGAAAAGTTTTAATAAATAAATGAAACACGATATAGAAATATCGAATTTATATTACGCAATTATAAATATTATATTACACGGTAAATAAAGCGAATAAATGATTTATATTAATAAAATCTAGTTAATGAAAAAATAAATCTAACAATGAGACGTAATAGTATAAAAATACAAATAATTAAAATAAACTTAAAAATTAAAAATATACAAATATATATATATATAATTAAAATTCAGTATTTAAATAAACAATAGAGTAATTAACTTTCGTTCTAACAAATTACACAATTGTAACACAAGTCCACGAAACGAAGTATACAAAGCGTACAAAATATTATAATAGTTTCGGCATTGATTTTAAGTACATGGAACACATACACACAGAATATTCGGCCTACAGTTATTTTGTAGTACGTTAAATATTTTGTAGTAGTAAAATGCCTGCGCGCGCGCGCGTGTGTGTATGACTTTACTTTTTGTGGTAGCAACACAGTGTCTACAGCGTAGGATGTCGCGCGCTTTATTATCATTTCTCGAGCGAGACTCGAGTCGGCAGGTAGCGGCGCGTGCCGCATCGTGATTCTTCGCATTACATATCAAGTCGCGATCGTGTCAAATACTGGGAGACACCAAATTCGATTATTTTCTACAATTGGCAACAATTTAACAGGCGCGATTAATGTAGCGTAGCTATTGTTTAGCGAAGCAAATATATCACGCGATTTAATTTATTTCACATGTATTGTACATTTTATATAGATTGACGCGATAAGAAATAGAAATTAAAAATTATTACGATTAATTACGATATTCATTTGTGAACGAGAAGTTTTTTAATTAGATTTGAATTTCGTGTTATGCTTTAAATTATAGTGTATTGGCTATTGATCAAAATAAGCGTTTCGTGCAATTCATTTGTTTTATACATATAATAGTAGAAGATAGAAATTGTAAATTATTATTTTATCGCGATATTTATATGTTCGCGCACGATCTATCGATTAATAGTATACATTTAACTATGTTTACGCGTTTGAAATATATTGCATATGTATTACTGAGTTCCGATTATATATTTTCGAATAAATAATTATTATTTTCAAATTTTACGCTCATAAATGAGACGATTCAAGTCAAATATCTAATTAATAAATAATAGCTATAATCAAATCCGTAATTAAATTTTGATATTTATCAATCGTGTAATGTAAATTCGAAATTGTTTGCAATTTGTTGTCCCCGTTGAAATTTTGTTTGCATTTCGCGAAATTCTGGAGTATCAAATCCCTCATATTTTTTCCCCCGTCATTTTTGCAATCGCGATTCGCAATGGGGATTCCGTCACAATGAATAAAACGCGTGTCACATACGATTAGTATCGGGAGTGCAGTGTGATTATCCTAACATTGCATCGCAATTGATCACATTTTCGCGAGTGTTATGTATGAGTGCAACAACAGAATCCGCAAATAAGAGAAAGCTTGGGAGACATCGGGCGCCAGCGCAACATAAGATGCGTAAATTATTATATTTTATTTTATTAATAGATCTCTATAAAAATTATATTACAAATATATATATAATGCTTAAAACAAAGATTTAATTACGCGATTTATTGCGAATATCTAATATTGCGGCGTGTTCCATAACAATCGTACAATATTTTAATGATTATGTTTCACGAGAATAATCATTCTATTTCTCACAATTGATTAGTACAGTTCATCTCTAATTAAGATATGAACGTTTATACGGTTTAGATCTTAAAATACAATACCGTATTTCGAGTATCTCTCTCGATACACTTTTTGATACAAAATTCGTGTAATGGCTACATACGTTTTAGATTCATTATCGTTGCGTGGACATAATCAGTATATGTCTAAGTAAATTTGAACTAACTTGTTAGAAGTGAGTGAATAGTCGTGAAGTCGGTTTGTGATACTATAAATGTCACGGTGGTCACACTTCAAAAGATCTTGCGTCCTCTTTTTTGTCGTGCTTCATTATGGGTTCATTATAGGTTTAGGTTTTTTTCCCCAGAAAACAGTAAAAGATTCCATGGATTGCACATACAAATTTTATATTCTGTGACAATCTGATCAGCTTATACTGGTATCTTCCTTCCTATTTAACGATATATTTTACGAAAAATATTGTTTGAGTCGCTATGGAAATTTGTGAAGAGTCAAATTTTTTACTGTCAATTACATTTGTGATTATGAGTTTCTATCATCAAAAGGTATTTTTAGTGAGACAACAATGTGTAAAAAATTCAATTCATTTACTACTCAAACAATTACAGCCTCGACATTATTGTATTAGGATTTTTGTCTTGAAATGTTCTAAAGAATCTGTTACTAGGAGGACACAGTAGATTTAGGGTACCCTGTATATGTAAATGATTTTTCATCTTTAACGACGTAATTCTATGAAGAAACCGTGATTGATCGTCATCGGTATCGTACGTCAAAGCCGAAACTTGCTGCACTTTTCGCGAGACTGCCGAGGCGCGTGATGCACGCACGCGTGGGTGCGGTGCGTTGCGCTGCGCTGCGCGAGAATTACGGCGCGCGCTCGGTTGCGGAGCATTAACATATAGATGCGATTTCGTGACGCGGAATGCGTACGTCGGATATGCGCGCTTACGTTACCCGCGCGATAATACGCGGAACCGAAGGGGAGGAGTGGACCCTGCCTTCGACAAGGCACACGGGGGTAAGGTAGCCGAGGGCTACCAGTTGGTCGTAATTACTGTGCTGCTTATGAATAACGGCGGGGGCGGACACGTGAGATCGCGCGGGTCCATCCCCGCGGCGGCGGAAGGCCCCGCGCGAGAAATCGGGGCCCGGTAACGAGCCGGCCGCGTATCCGACGACGATCACGCGTTGGTTCGCGGCGGACCGCCGCGATTTGCGGGCCCGCGTGGGTGGATCGCGTCAAGTGGACCTTCCCGACGATACGAGACTCGCCTTATATTGTAATAATATGTAGACGTTAAGCTGGGGAACACACCTACGGTCCATTCGCCGATCAGCGTCGCCGACAAACGCGTGTTATCTTAGATTTTTCTCTCAACTTATACGTGGCCCTGACTATTTACGAAAGTACAGTCAGTTCATTAACATAGCTCGTCCCTTTCGCTCGTTTTTTAGTCTTTAATATTAAACGAATGAAGAAGTCGCTTAAGATATCAGCAGAAGATAATATCCAAATAGCGTTTTATTTATGGAAAGTTGCATGTTCTATAAAATATGACATTTATCTCAAAAAATTAATTCTATGGATTTTATTTAAATGTAATTATTATATTTTAATTCGCGCGCGCGTCAATGATAAAAATGCACGCATAAAAATAACAAATTGCAATATTCAATGATATGAATACATCGATTGATTGAGATATAATTAAATTATTCGCAATCAAAATAAATGCAAATTTTCTTTGAATATAACGTCCATATGATGTTTGTAAGTTTATACTGTGCTTTAAATATGCAATTATACATACATTACAATGTATAATCATTATAATATTATTTTCTCGGATATCAAGCGAGAGAGAGAGCTTTACAAGCCGCGCACAAGTTTTGAGTTTTTTCTGATATTCTCTTATTTCTTTTTCTACACTCGCTGACTTGCTGACGATACTACGATAATATCATTTAAGGTAGTTATGTGAAGGTAGTTATGTAGCAATATAGATTCCCTGTAGATCGAACTGCGCTAAATTGCAAAGTTAAAATGGCAGGAATTGAAAAATAAAAGGATAAGTCAGTCTCTCTCGCTTGGCCGTCGGACGAAGTAACGAGAGAAAAAGTACGCGAGAATGAAACCGGTAATGAAGTCTGAAACCTGCACGCGACGCGAGCAGGCATGAAGCGTGATCGGCGGACTTCGTCCTAATGAAATTTCGAAGACGTGAAAATCAAGAATCGGCTTAATCTTGATCGTTCGTTTCTTTGAGATACAAACGGATATAAGCGTAAGTCGGCTGATACCGGTTCGGCCCGGCGTTTTTTAATACCGCTAGCCAACGCGATTTAATCTGAAATCTGCTTCTTACACAGGATGTCCCAGATCTATCGGATGACTCCCTTAGCCATCAGAAAAGCTTGATAAAGTCGAGCTTTATTTTTTATTATCAAAACTTTGATACGAAATTATTCTCCGTTTATATCTTTTTTAATTATTTACATAAAATATTTTGACAATCAAGTCAGAAATTTAGTTTTTATCGAAATGTAAACCTTACTTAGAATAATATAGAATAATAAATTGAAAAGTGGGTCGTTTCAAGATACGTGGATACGGCAATTACATTAATTTGCGATGTCAAATATCTATGTAGTTATCAAGATTTCTTCATTAAAACGATCATCATTTTCTTAGTTATCTGTCCTTGCGCTATCTAAGTCTGAGACACCCGCTATATAAGAACGTTGACTTGCGGCGACTTATCGCGACGTTATCGAGATGCAGAGGCTGCGATCGCGATTTCGCGGGGGAGGAGGAGAGGAGTATTTCCAGGAGGCCTATTATGGCAGATAATTTACGCGGGCCGTTCCTGCAGCAGTTTCCCTACAAGAATTTACAACGACAGTGCCAGTCGGCGCGACATTCGCCAGGTGTAAATTCGATTACGATACTACTTGCCTTCTCGCGTCGATATTTCACTCCTTGCGCGAGCGGAGTAGGTGACGTCGCCGCGTAATCTACAAGCGGAATTATGCGCGTCGTGTAGGCGGCGAAATTTCTACGCGTCTCGTAAAGAAACACGAACGCGATAGCAAAAACCGAGCACGAACAAAATTGAACTCGAGCGCGATAATTCCGACCCAATATGTAAACTAGGTAGCTCAAGAGTTTCGATCACTGAATATTCCAGGATTAGAAAAAAAATAAGCGCATAGCGTCGCTCGAAACATTTTATTAGTCTGTAAATGATAAAGCGTTGCGAAAAGCTTTTTGCGAATTATGATGAATATCTTTCAACGTCTTCTATTTAATATTCAAACTTAAAAGTAGGAAATTATATACATATGAGCACACTACTCTTAAAAATTTTTTTTCTTTACAGCGAAAAGACAAATTATCGTCTTATAAAATCTCAATTATATCAAATGTTTTTATTTTTAATTTAAAGTAAGACAGTAAGACAAGACTGGTTAAACGAGAATTATTCTCTCGGCGATCGCAATATCTGATAATTAGTATCATACCGTCCGCAGGGTGTATTTGGCCTCAGGTGCAAACTTGATCGCGATACTCCTCTTCGCGCATCGATATTTCACTCGTGTTCGAAATGCAGAGAGCGTCGAGACGTAATCTGCGCTCTGCATATGGAGCACGCGTGGGTAGAAACGCGTGCATTCGATGCAACGAGAGAGAACTCGAGAGGGACGACAACTACGAGAGCCTCTCGCTTTTCATCCCGTCGGTTTTCAACTTGGAAAAATCGCTCGATCCGTCGTGAACGCGAGACGCATTGTGTCAGTACAGTTTTACAAGTTTAAAATCAACATCTTATCTGATTATTGTAACAGGATTGCCAAGTGAAAGTCTGTTTATTCTAATTTTTGTCGCAATGTGCGGGACATGAATTCAGTATTGAGTAATTGCGACACTGAAAGAAATAAATGCAACTGAAATATTTCTGAATGATAAATTTAATACAATCACAAAATATAAAAAGATTTATACAAGAGATTAAAGAAAGTAAAAACAATTTACGTACAAATTATATTAAGAAAAATATAAATAAATATAATTGTTTTAGCTAATCTGGGATAAACAAATTGAGAAAATTAAGTATGTGTATTATGCTGAGCAATTTTTAATGTTTCGGTATATAAGTGTGTTAAATGTGCCATTTTAAATTCTACATTTTTATCCCAGAGGTGTAATCAGTGACACAAGAAACGAATTTGCATGTAAATTAAACTAGTTTTAAACGCAGGAAGAAACCATTTTTCTACGTAAAATCAAAAGATACTCTGCGACATCTTTAAGACAGTGTCAGATGAGGGTGACACTAAATTAAAAGATTAAGCTTTCTCGTTAAAGTTCCAGGACAGTAATTACATTAGTGTACATCAGCGGCATCTAGTGTTTAATCTAGTGTTTAATCCTTTCTTCTTCTCAAACGTATATATCTTTTAACCATTTTTCCGAGCAAGACTTCTTATAATATTTAAACAAAATTTATCACTGACAAAAAGTTTTATCAGTTTCTATGTCACCTTTAATTATAAAAATAAGATACCTACATGTGAGAAAATAGTATTTTTATGCACATTTAGATTAAAACGTAAACTTTCTATAAAAGAATAATATTAACGGTTTACATTGAAAATAAGTTGTTTGGATAAGAGTTGAGATATTTTGAGTTTGAAGTTTAAGTGTAGTATATCTCGTGTAATTGGTGTGAAATTTAATGGATTCTGGCTTTTGCTCCCTCCTTACGATCTAAATATTTGAAAAAATATCACGGACGTCTACAGCTAAATTTATCGAAATGCATCGACGTCTTAAGTTGAAGAGAATTCGCTCACTTGCCCGAGCAGTTAAGAGCTCGTCGTGAAAATCGTGCATCGTCTACGCGAGTGAAAATGCCGGGGTAAACGGGCGAGCCGCAAGCGAGGGTAGTTTTAATTAAGCCATTAGGGGTGGCTGAGAGTCTGCGACCGAGCGGCTAGACGTTCCGACCCTCTTTCTCCTTCTCGCTCGTTCACCAGTGCTGTCTGCTTAAATTAATATAGCGCCCGCATTCCGTTCTACCACGTGGTGACGAAGCTCGCATCCAGATCGATTTCCTTCCACCCTGATCCCCATTAAATTTGCGGAAATAATAACACGATCGCGCGCAAACTCAGACTCGTGCCAAAATCCATTCGGTTGCGTACGTAATGCGTGTTGAAAGTTCAGCACAGTTTCTCATTACAAATTCGAACTTCAAAGATAAATCTTTTTCAACGACGATTTCTTATAGCGTTTTCCACTGGAAAAACTAGTGCAACACTAGTGCAATCTTACTCTTCCACTGTGGGAGTCAGTTCACATATTTAGAAAGAAAAACTAACAAATTTACAGATGAGTATTCTGGTCCTTATAAAATCTTAGAAAAGGGCGATCCCAAAAGAGAAAACCAACACATCAATTCCGGAACCACATGCGAGATAACTTAACATGGCACGAGTTCTGTACTAGTTTTCTCAGTAGAAAACGCTATTACTGTATAATATACAAAATAGAAGCTCTTTCTCTTCCTTTTAACATCGACACATAATTTTGAAATATTAATGCTTTGTAAAAAGAGTTGTTAAGCGAAAAACTTGGTAAAAAAAGATTAATTTTTTTATTGATAAAAATTTTTATGGAATATCTTTTTTACTTGTATTTTTCGCAGAGATATTTCTGATAGTGCAGAATAAAATATCATAGAACTTTTTATCATATGTACTTGTAGTTTTTTAAGTTTTTGTGGAGTAGTATTTAATTAAAGTCGTGAATAAAATATAAAATATTAATATGATAAGAACAGATTCCATTTGAAGAGATTTGAAAGTGTAATAAACTTACTGTTCCATTAATTCTTTCTGATATTATATCAATAATTTGTGTATAATCGTGCAACTTTTTTTTAGTATTTATCTTGAAGAATTTACATGAATTGATTTTAGAACTTGATATTGCAGTATCATTGCAATATAATAAAAAATTCGTAATACTGTTATAAATTATTTGGGATATTACTGACTTATATTTATCTTATAAGCGCTAAATGTAGCTACTTGACTCTCATCTCACGTTTATATTAAATCATCGTACGAGACAAATGTAACTCAGAATTGGACAGGGACATTAGTGCTGAATACGTGATATTAGAATACCGACCTACGCTAACATTTCTCGAGATGTTATTCCTCCTTCTCCCTTTTTTTCTTTTCTCATCCATCCGTCTTATCTTCTTACATTTCATCGTTCGCCAATGATTTTTACATTGCTCAGTCACCAGCGGAGACTTCGACGCGACGTCGTAGCGTAGCGCTCGGAATATCAAATAGTTCGGCCAAAAGATAGTTTCGCAAAGAGCGCAATTCAGTCGCGAAATACAGTGTGGAAGTGCACATATACTGAACGTACAACGAACGAGAAACAGATTATTGCGATTAAAGTTTGAGATATATGCATAATAGACGTTAGAAATTGCAATATATGTGTGTTCCTCTAAATTAACATATAAATGTAATAGTTGCAAAATTTAATACATCCTTCAGACCATCTCATTGTCTGAAATTTCATAATTCATAAAAAATTATATGCAAAACGCACTTCTCTGAAAGGATACTTTTTGCAGCTTTCACTTTGTGAGGTATAATTAATTAATTATCGTAGTAATTTTATAATTAATAATTTAATTACTACTTGAGAAATGTGATAATTAACAGTTCTCGTTTTACGAAGCCAGATGTAACTGAAAATGGTATGCTGCGAATACATCAAATCTAGCCAAAGACTCGATGCCAGCTTGAGCGAAAACGCATGAACAAATAAACACGAATATGAACGTCTGACGATTCGCGATCGCTGTTGGTTCGTTGCTCATTTGCTCAGTGTATGCGCACCTTCGAGTTTACTTTGCACTTACTTACCAGCTCGTCCGTCGTATCCGCGCTCATCATCGTCATCCTCGTGCTCTCCGCTCTCCTCGCCAGCGGTGCCCTGCGTCTGCACGACCCTGGGTATCTCTGCAAGAATACGAGATAAATGAGAAGAACGGAAGGCTGAGTTAATCCTGCAGGTGTTCATGCCAAGAACTTCGTGCTCGGATCGATAATAATTGTTTTTCTCTTACAAAGAAATCGCGAAAAATATCCATTGATCTCTTCTCGGAAATATGTAAATCGTTAACAAACAGATTTAATACCTTAGAGTCTTTAGTGTCTTTTTTAAATATCTGTTTTAAAAAATAAGAGTATTCATTACTTTATATTTGTGATATTTCTAATGAGGCAGTGTGCATCACGAAATCTGAGTACTTTGTTCGAAGTACAACTATATGAGGACGTTATTTTTATTCGTCCTATATTTATTGCACCATCAGTGAGCCTTTTATACACGATAAAATTCGTAAGCACTGTCTTTCTGATATTCAGAGGTGGACAACGATGTAATCTTTTGTGACACGAACATTCGTTCTTGATTGAAACTCGATCTGAAACTAAAAGCTGTCCGTTGCGATGAAAGCGGGAGGGTGGGCCGCGATCCGATGATCGCACACACGTTTTCGCAAATTTCGCCTAATTGGACAAGCGCGAGGAGATTCGGCATTGAGATCGTCGCGTGTTTCTTCCGATCGATCGCTCGATCATTCTTGAGGGCAGTACGGGTGTGGTCGAACGGATCCAGTATCTTTTTTTTTTTTGACCAATCTTCTCGCCACCCTGGTAGCAGGCTCAAAAATCGAACGTGAAATCGGTCTGACTTTTTGCACTCTCTTTCTGGACAAACAACTTGTGCGTTTTTGTATCATGCCATGTACGCGAATATATCGGTAACGTTAAATCGTGTGGACAGGAAAAAAATACTTGTTATACTTGTAATATTCTTTTCTTTCATTTTTGAGTTCTGCCGTATATTTCACGACGAAGACGCAATTTAAGAATCTGCAATTTAAAAAATCAGAACATTCACAAGAAATTAATAACCTGAATCTCACCCGTGTATTCGATGTATTTGTATTAAAATATGTTTTAACAGGGTGATCGAGTTATGTTATCTATGTCTAACCAATATTATTTATCAATATTATTTAATATTAAATGCAACGCTAATACGCAAGTTTTACTTTTAAGTGATTACTTGGACTTTATACTTCTTTCAGATGCTGCGAATAGGTATAGTTTTATATTATTTTTACAAAAAGGTTAGGAAAAGCGCCAAGTGTACGCGCCGATGTATATTATCTCTACAAAAGTATAATCATTAGAAATTATTTTCTTAAAAACGGTTTTCTTTATCTACAAAAGCAGTAATATAAATGGCGCCAACTATAAAAATAGATTTATACAAAATCCATTAAAACAGAAAATAATTTTAAATAAAATTTAAAAAAACGAGTAATTATTATAGTAATTATTAAGTGAAATTAGTTTTATCAATGGCATTCTTTAGGTAGGAATATGTCAGTGAACCGTGCGCCTAGAAATGTGCGTGGTAAAGCTAACAGCAAAGCACTTAACATTATTCTAAAAATTTGACGTTGAAACGTGTTTGGGACGGGTCTGTGAAACATGTCTGGGACGTTTCTGCGACGATCTCTGAAATGTTTCTACGACGTGTCTGTGAAACGTTTCTGCGACGTGTCTCTGAAACATTTCTGCAACGTAACTCTGAAACGTTTCTGGGACGTTTCTGCGAAACGTTTCTGGGACGTTTCTATGAAACGTGTCTGGGACGTGTCTGTGAAACGTGTCAGGGACTTTAGGCTATAAGCTATATCTACCCATACATTTCTCCTACCACCACCGGGCAACGACGATGACCATGACGATAACGACGACGTTTCTTAAACGAAAATTTCCCATTTCAGACTTTGCATCGCAATATCTTCGCTCATTCGACATGTAGACGAAATATGAAAACACTATTATCATAAAATTCGACCCCAAGCTTTCGATTAAGCCTACTTAGAATCCGATCGGTTCAGCCGTTAGTGTGATCCGATAATCTAAGGATCTCTGGAATCGTCGACTCGCGTATAAGAACTCCGGAGTGTCTCGCGTGCTACGCGCGTTTCGCATGCTAATAAATTTCGCTTCTTTATTACTACTACACTTGGCGCGAGACACGTGTAGTACGTGAAACGTGTCTGTTGATATTTCGAATTCCCACTATGTATTGAGTGTTTCAAATTTGTTTCAAAACGTTATTGTTGATAAACTAGAAAATGGTTCAGAGAGTTAGACGTTTCCAAGAAATGTAACTGCAAGAAATCTGATTTCTACAAAGTTCTTCTATTTTTTTGTGGAACAACTAGTTTCTTAAAATTTATCTAAATGTACCATACCAGCATCTTACGGGAAAAGATACGTAGAATTTCTCTCATTCTCTGAAGTCTCAAAACACTATCTTCCTCGTTGTACCGGCATGCTTGGCGTAGCTCGCACAAAACGAGCTTGGCCCGAGGGGGGTGACGGGAGCGCCGGCGGAAACGAAATCGAAATAAAAGATAAACGCGGCAATGAAACCGGGTATCAAGCACGGTGAACGCACGCGTGGGCGTGTACTTACTGATGCAAGGCGCAATATGCGATCTGCTCTGTTGGTAGCCCCTGGCGCATCTGTTGCAAGTAATACCGGTTACGCCGTCTTTGCAGGGACACTGGCCGCTGCTCTGGTTACAGGTCTTTCCAGAAGCTCCGATCGGATGGCAGTCACACGCTGTAACGTAAAAAATGAACTAGTTAGTTAACGGAAACAAAGTTAATTTTATCAAAATAGAGAGATTTTTTGAAAAACTTGAAAATTATCACACTTAAAAAGTATGTTTATTAATATTTTTTATTTTGTTACATATATTATTTTTATGTCCGTTACATAGAATTTGTTTTATAGAATTTATTTTCTTAACTATTTTGTAATATTAAATATTTGTATATTCTTTTTTAATTTCTGATAATTAGTAAAAACGCGTGATAATTTAGCGACATGTGATATAAATGGCATGGTTAATTAATTATTGGAAAAAATTTCACGTGAAAGCATAACTGGAGATTGAGTGGAGGAGAGCTTTAAGTGTTGGCTGTGTCCGATCCGCTCGCGTCAACCCGATTGCATTAGTGCATAGTGCTCGAATTTACTATCGGCTGCATATCTCGTTATACTGTACCGCGCCTTCGAGATACGCTATTAAGAAACAACGCAGATAGGCGACCCGGAAAATGATGGAGATAGCCAAACAGGCGTGACGATCCGCTACCTGAAATTAAGATAAAGCGCGGACTTTACATGTGGCGCCTATAAAAGGACCTTGGCCATTGGCTGCAGCTCGATAAACGGAAGATCTTACACGGGATAAAAGCAGTTTATTCCCACGAGCGAAACACGAGGAGTATACTAATGCGGCGGAAATATGCATAATTATCTGCAAATTGAAAATAAGCGAAATTTTTGGGCGAGGTTAATTATACAAATTAGAAGACTGATTTTTCGAAATCATGTTTAATTTTTAAGACATTCAAGATCGGATCATCAAAATATATTATCGAAATTATATACAGAAGTGTTTAAGTCTATATCTCATTTAAATGGAAAGTCCATCGTTATATTAGAAGACAAAATATTGAAAAAATACATAATTTACGAAATATCAAGCATTATACAATAGTAAAAGAAGTAAAAAAAGAATAAAAGAAAATAAACAGAATCCCATTTTTATCAGATTTAAATTACGAATTTCTTAATTAACTTAAAATTCTTCTATAACAAAACTATCACTGGAAAATCAATAGATTCTAATTATAAATAACTAAAAAGAAAAGTTATTTTACAAAATTTCAAAAATGTAAATAGACATTGACAAATAGAAATCTTATTTTTTCATCAAATTTAAACTGAATTGTGCACAGAATTTTAATTTTTGATAATTGATTACAAATTGAAAAAAAAATTGCAGATAATACACATTGAAATTTTTCGTGAGAGAAAGTATTTAAAAATATTTTAAAGATCTCATTGAGAATTAATTTAATTAAAGTGATATACGTTCTATATACATATTATGTGCTATATATCGTAAATGATAGAAAGAGACATTGAAATGAATGCATTCCAACCTTATCCTAATTTTATGCGGCCTAATCTTATGTAAGGTATGCGCGTGCGAGACATTAAGGAGCTCTTTGCGATTGCTACACGTAGGACAGAGAGAATTTTCATAGGTCATTTCGGAAGATTTATAAAATCAATCAGGCGCGCTTCGATGAATAGATCACCATCAAAGTGTACTTTAGAGAAAGCTTAAGCCTCCCTTGAGAACTGGTTGATGAGGAAGATTTTTTTTTGGAGTTGAAGAGAAAAGCTAATATATACTCATACGTACGATTATACCGGATATTTTACATAAGTACATGAATAAATAACAATATGATTATCTCTTTGAATATTTTTTTAATAATTGAAGGTCGTTAATTTCTCTCTAATTTATATTAAACCTATCGAAAATTGGGGACGACCCTATTAGTGGTGCAGTTATACTTTAAACATAACAATTAATATCCCAAAAATTGCAGGACAAAAGGGAAGTAATAAATAATTTGATTTACTGTTATATTGATGATAACAGATGTTACCTGAATACTACAGAAATGACACTTTCTGTGTTTTTTCTGTTTAAATCATAAAACGCAAATAACTTATGAAAATTAAAAAGCAACACATAGAATCATGTACAAGTTATTGTAATTATACGAGCATTAACATTCTACCTCTCGAGAGTCGCGCGATTGCCGACCGCGATTTACTACCAATAATCGCAACAAAATTACGCTCATCGTAAAATAATAACTCGACTGATTTACGACAACCGTGTGTAATCAATTATAGTCGTGTATCCTTCTCGTAAATTGCGCCATGTTGATAATGCAGGGCAATGAAAAACTTATGTCGTATACGAAGAGCTGAAATTAACAGCAATATGTGCAAACTAAATCTCATTATTCAATATGCGAGATACATGATGATAAAAAATAAAATAAATATGTCAGCGAATTAAGAATATTTTCAAACATTTTCAGAGGACGTAGAGGTGTTATTGGTGTAATAAATTCAAATGGTAAATTTCGTCACATTATCTGTTTAATTTTGCATAGTCATTTTAACGAGAGTTTGAAGTATGTTGGCCGCTTTGAAATCTATTCATTTTATGATAGAGTCATGATTCATGATGCAATTAATGGGTTCTAATTATCTTACGCCGAGATTCGCCGATTAAAGTCGGAGCATATTAATTAAACGGGACTGGCGTCTCATTGTTTTCCAGAACTGATGAGTAGCCATGGAACAAAGTTGATCCCTATCTTCTTTCGCAACTTTCTCGCCGAGGTAATTATATCGCGTGTGGTGTACGAGGCAACGTTTCGTTTAAATTTACGTTCTCAGCATAAATTACCATCTGCTTCGCGGGACGGCCCACGAAAATTAACGAGAGACACATTCACATAATTCTTAATCGTCGACGCTGTCGTCGGCTCGCATATTGATGTGAATCGCTGTTTGATCGTTCTCGAACGAGTCCGTTGTTTAGATTCATGGCGTGCAATCAAAATACAATCGCCCAATAAAAATTTTATTGCCACGGGTACATATTTTCGTGATTAGCGTTTGACATAAATGGAACTCGCCAATATTTCGTATAGACCCATGATGCTCGTGTATCTTAATTAATTATTTGCTTTCGTAGTGAATTCAACGTGGCAACAATCTTATATGCTTTGCTGATTTTTTCAAACATTAAATGAAATTACAATTTTTCAATAGTTAATTAAACTATTTCAGAATTTTACGGAAAATTATTGTCAATTATTTAAACTGATCTAGAAGAGATGAAAATATTTTTTAGCTTTAAAAACATTCATGTAAAATGATAAAGCAACATCGTGATTGTACTGTAGAAATTAAAAAAAAAAAAAAATTTTTTAATTAAGCAATCTTCTTGCTATCAGATTTTATCATTTGGTAGCATTTAACTTGGACTGCGCGACGAATGGCTTAATCAACCGCGAACGTGCGCGAGCCAGTTCGATCGGCGGTGCAGATTGTAATTCCATGGACGTGTGTCACGAGAGGTCACGACACGGTTTATTGGTCACGCGGCATTGCCATTAGAAATGTCATAAACAGTGATTAGAGACATCACGGCGGCGCGGTTCAAGGATTACTACGTTTCTCGTTGCGACGGCCGCCGCCGGGGACGTGAATTGCCGCCGTCTCCGGTCGACGTTGGAAACGACGTTCGACTTTCGACACCTAAATCGCCGTAACGGTTGTTTCGTATCCGCGCGACTTGTCTCCGAGACAAGGGGTCGTTTGTTCCCTCGTTACCGGCCCTTTCGTTACCTATAAATTCGTTATGCAACTCTCGCCGCGCCGAGATGCCGGACGTCGGAGATGAAAGCGGCAATCGGGCGTCACGATACCGCGTGGAAATCACTCGAGCTAGAATTCTTGGGTATCGTTAAAATCGATCGACACCGTTATTGCAATATTGCAACGGTATTGCAATATTGGAAAAGTAGCTTATCGAAAAATTAGCTTCTGCTTTTGTCACTGTTACATGATGTGGGGTACACAAATTGTGAAATAACTTATATAACTATATTATTATAGACAGCCTCGCACGCAAAGAAATGATTAGCTAAGGAAGCTAAAAGTTGTGGCAGTTAAGATGTTTCACTAAAATAGGGACAGCTAATATTGTCACTACCAAAGCTCAATTTTTTAGCTGTTAAAATTTTGGTGCTACAATAACAAATATTCGCTGCTAGAACCAAATAATGTTTAGATAAATCCATTATTTGGTTTTAGTTACTACTAAATCGAATTGTTCAGTTTCATGTAATGAGAAACAGCTCTGCTATTTTCTTAGTTACTCATATTAAAAAATATTTTTAATTTCAACTAAGAAGATTGTATTTCATAGCAAATGTATTTTATTTTTAACAGCTAATTTTCAGCAATAACAGCAAACTCTGAACTAATTAATGCCATTTAGCTAATATTACTAAGTTATTTTTTTGCGTGTGGTAATAGAAAATTCAGATTTTAGGATTATTACCTGATACTTTTTGCAAATAAGCTCACGCACAAAATAAATGTTTGTGGAAAAAGAGTCCATAGCTGAGTGTGGAACGTCCGTATTATTACGAATTGTTCATTATAATATTGTTACTCCAATAACTCGCATACCAGCAAACGTGTTTTCCCAATGTCCATTATTTACTTCACTTTGTTAATTTTATTATCGAGATTCCTTTGTTAAATTTTTCTTTTCATTTGAGAATAAAATGTAAACTTTCGTTAGGTCAACAGTTACATTTAAAAAATTATATTATTACTTGAATACTTTTATAATAAACACTTTTAATGCATATAAATATGCATGTACATATGTATATGTATAAAGATAATTTAATAATCGTACTTTAGTAGATTATATGCAATGCAAGTACAGTCAGTGATTTGCGATTTCTATATTAGAGAAAAGCCTTGAGCAATCTTCTAAGAATAAATATGCGACGATCATATGAAGGTTGTTCGAAAGTTGGACGATTAAATATAATACACGTTAAATGGGGTCGTCAACTAACTTTTTTAGTAGCATATTATCTCGTTACGTAACAAATTACGCAAGACACTATATCCGAGAGAGATACTTCTTGCACGCGATCTGAAAAGTAGCTAATGTTATATGGATAGTGATTTTTAGCAGAATAGAAACGATGACGTGAAAAGAAGACAAGAAATATAATATTGTATAATACTTTAATTTTTCGTAAATATTTAGATATATTTCGAAAGTATTTAGATAGATTTTTTCTCTTAAAAGTGCATTTCCTTAATTTACAAGAGCAATTCATTTAATATATATTTTTTAACATGGAATAAAACAACTCAAATTACATAAAATTTTAGAATTGCAGGAAAGAGAATTACATGAAAATATGTTTACCGTACGACATTCTGTATGTAGAACTCGCATCAATGGTAATGACTACGATGTCCCTCGGCGACCCTTCACTGACACGCAAGTGTCTCGTATCTCATCCGCCATCTCTTGGTATATTTCTTCAGATTATAAACGCTAAGAAGTCAATTCGTTTGTCTTCTATCTTTTGCTCCATAGTAAGATCTAAGCTAAAAAGACACTGCGTGCGCATGGTCGCGGTTAAATCCATTAAATGAAGAGAGAAAGAACTATGAGGTTCGTGTACAATAGATCTTCCCCTATCTTTAGACAGCTAGTCTAGAGGCATGTCGCTAGTCTAGTGAATATTCTACGCTAACTTGATCGCCAGAATCCGAAACAAGAATTGTCAGATTATCACGCCGACGTGGCGGTATAGAAGCCGAGCCGGTTGCACCGTTTTCACGCGGAATCTAATCCAGGATTAAGAGCACGTCTATTCAAGAATTGCTCGTCAACCTAAACCTAAACTGTACTCTTATTCGTTATTTTGTGTCGCTATATGATTCCTATTGTGCGCTCCATCAACATATTTGTCGCGAATAACGATTCGTATTATTGTTAAATACAGAGGAAAATTTCATGTAATAATTACTTTTAATTTCTTAAAAGATTATTTACATTGTTCTTTACACAGCATCTAGTGACAGTACCATATCTTCAATATTTATTCTAAATGCAGCAATTTGCAGGACTGCTGAATTTCTTCCAAAAATTGAAAATCGAGGAATTTTCCTAGCGAAAATACCGTGTTTATTAAAAGTTTATAAGATGTTTGCTTAGATATTGAGTTGATTTCAACTGAGCTTTAAAACATTTTTTAAATTGTTTATGAGATAGAAATTTAAACATGGAATTGTTCATGAGGTGTTTACAATTGTTTGACAGACGTTTAGAAAGTGTTGTGTAATATTGTAAATGTTTAAGAGATATTTTCACGGTACTATGTTTAAAATACCCCATAAATATTCGCAACATTAAACCCCACACAACATTAAACCACACTTTCAGAATGTCTGCCAAACATATAGTTGTAAACATCTCATGAACAATTCGACGTCATTTAAATTTCCATCTCATAAACAATTCAATAAATGTTTTAAAGCTTAGTTAAAACATGTACTCAACATTTAAGCAAACATTTTATAAATCGTCCTCAAACTTTTAATAAATTCACTATTTTCACCAGGGTTAGCGATGTAACAATACTGAAAAAATGAAAAAGTATCAAACAATCATCTTCAATCATTTGTGCATGACTCTCTCTCTTTCTGTCTTTTTCTTTCTCGTGCAATAAGTCTGTTCAGGATTCAGAATCGGACTTGTTCCCAGTGCGTGTACGACTATGATAGTATCTAGGAGGGCTGGTATTCAGATATGTTCTCGAAAGGTCAGCGCGCGAATAATCGGTACGAAGGCGCGCGCTCAGGAAGCACGACGAAGCACCGTAACTCACATTTACGCGTGCAAAATAAGTGGGCATACCGGCGTGTCACTTATCGCTAGCTAATATAAACATGGCTATTCGAGACACCTATGGAGATGGAAGAAAGTGCGCGGGGCTCATAAATCACGGTCATTTTACATTTTATCCGCGCCCCGTGCCTGGCAGCGCTGGGTTGATTTTGGAAAATATTAACATGAACTATCGTCTTCCGTGCCGTCGCGTACGGCCGTACGGCCATTCTGCTTCAAAGAAATCGCGCTGTGCGATCTCTAATGGTTCCACTTGTTGTAACGAGCCGAGGTATATACAATAATGTCCAGCACGGTCAACCGTATTGCTTATTCTATAGGAGGCAACATTCGCTCGTTATTTTCTGTTCATTTATTAATAACTTCTTTTTTAATCTAACAATAAGATCACGTATATTGCATTTTGAGCATTCAGATTCCTATAAACAATGTGCCATTATAACGTAACAATTAAGTTAATCTTACAAATAGATATCTTTTATTATATCTATACTATTATTTTCTAAATATTTCGATTCAATTAGCGTAACGTTTTTTTTTCTTTTTGTAAAGAATGCTTATCTAGAAAAAGTCTACAGTAGAATATTTATTTTTAAATTTGTGTTCTATATATTTTACACACTTATTCTATTAACGTAATCACCTAATTAATTAAATCTCACAAGTGCTTTTAGACTCGTTTAATATTAATTACATAAACCTTCTAATGCTTTCGAAAGGTGTAATTTTACATAAGACGCAGCTTTCCGCGCGTTTTGCATTGAAAAACTAACGCGTAATCGTATTTTCTTTCGTCTCTGCTTTTCTGTAATGTAATTTTCCCGCCGCCCTCCAGCGAGACGAAGCTGTTCGGATCACGAGTATTCGTTAAAATGAGAGAGACGAGCGAGCTCGCTCGCTGGATCTTCGAGTTATTCCGCTTCCTCTCAGTTCTTCGTTCCCTCTTCTCGCGATTAGCATACCGACATTCGTGGAAATACTACGCTGGAAAGGTTATCTTGGTTCTATCCGCAACTCATAATAGTAATGTTATTTTGACTCATAAAATTTTCGTTGACATCCCAATAACCCATGTATGA
This sequence comes from Tetramorium bicarinatum, assembly GCA_928718305.1. Lineage (NCBI taxonomy): Eukaryota > Metazoa > Arthropoda > Insecta > Hymenoptera > Formicidae > Tetramorium > Tetramorium bicarinatum. The sequence goes on along the minus strand of OV788327.1, from coordinate 25,417,948 downwards.
TGTTCCATCTGATCCATCTGATAAGTAGATGAGGTTTGGTACCAAGAAATTAACTGTACATACCGTTAACAGATAATAAACTTATCACATTCGTTCGTGATTTGTTTCTCCACAGTGGAGAATATAAGAGAATGTTTTTTTTAAATTTATCTATTTTATCTTTGAATAAAAAAATCATACGCATAAAATTAACTGTAAAAACAATCTAAATTGTGAAAATATAAAATATCTTTTAAATAGTTACATGTACAAATTAAAAACTTTTCGAAAACCTATTTTTTAGAAATTTCTTTAATGATATACTTTTGTTATTACAATAATTATATTTTTATTCTAAAGTTTAAAAAAAATATTTAAAAGATTTTAAGAAAGATTATGTTTATAATATAACGATTTATATTGAATAATATTTGCTCCGAAGGACAAAAATGTGTGTGTATAGGATTCAATATAAATTTATAAAAATATAAAGATCACGTTAAACGAACAGTAATAAAGATATCAAAAAAACTTTGATATAAAATCTATCCAGAAGTTTTATTTTTCACAGAATAGAATAGAAAATACGATCTCATGCAGAATAAAATAGAAATATAATGTTAAATCGTACAATACTTCACAAAGTCGTCAATTGCCATAATACTACTCTTTCGCATCATCTGCCGTAACGTCTTGCGCTTCCGGCTCGGTTCAGGGTCTCCCCTATTCATGCTATTGATGTCGTGAAAGCATGAACCGGTCCCTTCGACAGCGTCTTCAAGATTAATCCGTTTCGCGGAAGTGCAAATGGTCCCGTCGTGCTTCTCCTATCGAGACTGTGGATTTAGTCCTGTGGAACCTCTGTGTTATCCTGGAGCATCATTGAATCCAAAACAGCAAGCTTAAACTTCCTCTCCTTTATTTTCATTAGTAATACGATAATGTTTTGGTGTTTAATGGCAACGAGGAAGGATTTAAAATTAAGGTTTAAAAAATCCGTGGTAATTAAAATTTTAAACCAAGGGAGATGCAAGGAGGAAGCTATAAAAAGATATTACTTTATAAAAAATGTATTTTACGTAAAATGTCACCGTGTCTTTTGATATAAAATTTAATTTATAATAAAAATTAAAAACTGATTGTGAAAAAATATATAAATTTTCATTTTTTATAAATTATCTTCTTTTTTTGGAGAGAGATTTACTTATTATTTTATAAGTTACTTGTGATATTATCGTACAAGTACAGGTCTAAAGTTGGCACTCGGAAATTTTTTACAAAATTGATATAGCTTTTGATCATTCACTATTTGTCCACATTTGTCTATAAATAATTATTTACAAGAAATGTTTTTTACACAACAAGTGAATCGTGTCTGTAATAATATGTATAACAAATTTGATTTCGACAAACTTCTCTCGATGTAAAATAAAAACTAGTAAAGATTTCTCTTTAAGATTATCCTTCTCATCATCCTATCTACCGACGTTCTCAGACGGTGCGTTTCCTAACGTCGGTTTATGCAGCTTCCTTCGAGATTTCCGTCCGGGAGATTTAGTCGATAAGTTGCGAGAAGCTCGGCTTTATATTATGAGCTTAAATCGTAAAAGCGACGCGATCGCTCGCTGCTTAGCGATAATCTCCTTCAGATTAAATCCTTCGATGGCAGCACGAATGATCGTCGCGTTCCTCTTTTGGAGAAGGTTCTCTCCTTATCGCGACAGACACACCACTTTCACGAAGAAGGCACCTCGAGAACCTTGAGCGATCCTTCGTCTCGTGATACTGTTATCGTCGCGTCGATCGATCGACCTTGGTGCGTGAACGATCGCACGTTGGTGTGCATTCCTGGATAGTCTCGCGCTTTGGAATCCAAGTGGAAGTGTCTCTGACTCGCGACGTCCAGACTGAATAATCAGCCATGGTCAATGACGTTAGAAAGTTTACCCTTGGCATTCCCATTTACCTTTCTTTTCTCTCTCTCTCTCTCTCTCTTTGTCTCTCTCGATCTTCATCTTTCTCTCTATTGCGAGGGATTAAGTACTTTTTGCATTAAATATGCATTGAGTCGTTGACAACGTCGACAAATATGCCGTGAATAGATATTTATGAAATTCCTTATTTTATACATGCGCACAAAGTAGATTTTTCGCGACGTTGAAGCTGTAAAAGAAATAATCGATATTCCTGTCTCCGGATTAAAATCCAATCGGTATAAACGATCGCGGGCGCCGCTCTGCCAAAGCTCGTTTTACATAATGAAATTCCAAACCTGCTTTCGACAGCTCTTCGTTCTTCGGGATTGACTGTATCGGCAAGCGATACCAAAGTCGTTTTTCTCTCTTTTTTATGATTTAATAGCATTTATTTCTTCGACAAGTTAAAATTTTCAAGTGTCCACAGAAACTGCTATAAGTGTCGAATTGAAAAGAATTGAAAAACAGAGATAAAAACTTTCCTATCTTAGAATGAATTACCGTGCCATAAAATGTATTTTTTATGATACATGAGACATGATTTCTAATCCCTTCTTTTGGAAATATTTTAAAAGTATGTAAGAGGGAAAGAGAAAGAGATTAAAATGAAATTGTACTTCTTTCTCAAGCTAAAATAAAACAATTTGCGTAGTGCATGCAAATCATTGAAAGACTCGCGTCCTTATTAATCAAATTCAATGTCAGTTTTATTCCCAATAATTATTTTGCGTAATAAAATTCAGAAATAATCTTTGACAATTTCTCGCTTCTCGTCATCGTTGACGATAGAAAATCCAACGCTCGTAAGAACGACGAGGGGAAAGAAGGTTCGCCAAAAGAAACGTGACATGTTCTTCTCGCCCACTTGCTTATGCACGCTCGTATTTTTCACGCGAGCGGACGTTGAAAAGCAGTTAATTACGATTGCATTCGGAGTCGAGCGTGTATCGCGGTAAAAAGCTAAAAGAGAAACTCCTCATTATGTACGCTATTCAGAATTGTTTCAAAATCTTCTTCAGCCTCAGATCTTAGAGCCCACTTTATTGAATGTAACATATCATATTATATTAAAAAAAAACATATATTAAATATAATTATCTTTTTCTCAAAAATAATACCAATCTTTTTCTCCAAATCAAAAATGTCATGCTTCTGAAATTATTTTGAAATTCAAAACATATAAAAATAAAAGAATATACACGGAGAGAATTTTTTCACATCACAAATTCTCATATCGGTCATATTTAGTAGGTTGTCTAGTTATCCCACTCTTATCATCAAATATGTTAAAATTTGTAATGAATTTTGTGGTAAAATATAACAAAAAATTCTCTCCGTGTAGAAAATGTATACGTAAAAAAAATATTATTAGATGAAAATATCCAGCCAAACATATTTCTATTATTTGTGTTATTCACGGAAAATTTTTATAGCAACAACTTGCCGCAATAACTGAAGTTAATTAATGAATATAATTACGTTTTCTTTAAATGTACAACCGCGCGTTTATTAATATCTGTCTTGTCTCTTCAAATTATTCGGGCATTTCGATCATCAGCTTTTTCTTACATTCTTTACTTTACGTTTTTCAACCGTGTAATTGCATCTGCCATTCTGCCACATGCTGTTTCATGACAAAGTCTGTCTCTATATCGTGGCACGAGTCACTTAATTAATCCATTGCAAACGTGCAGTAACCGTAGAGTGGCGATTGTATCCTTTTAAGAATCGTGCAGCGCGAAATGCAATTGAAAGGTAAACGCAGAGGTCTGGATGGTGTCCCGACTTTGTGTGCGAAATATGCCCAGATATTCCCCTCTAAAAGTATTTACGGGAGAACGCATGTCGAAACAATAGCCAACTAACAATTCGTTTATTTCCCATTGGCAGGATACGACACGCCGTTGCACACAAAACGTGGTCTGAAAAGTTTGCGTTGCATAGAACGTTTTTTTACGTTAGTTTAGCTCAATTTTTAATCTTCTGTTGAAGATAAAAAATTAATACTAGATAGTTTAATTTTGGTATTATTTTAGTACTGAGTTTGCAGAATAATTTGATAATAATACGATTTTTGTCAAGTAATATTTCAGAAAAATGCAAGAAATATCCTTCGCATTTGTTTTCATATTTTTTTTCGTATTTTTTTTCATCAGATATAATCTACTACTATCTGGTTATTATTTAAAACAAGTCTTTCTTTATTGTCATTAGAAAGCAGAACCTGCAGTCTCTTATATTTATTTGAACTCTCTTTTGATTTTGATCTCTGTCTGAAGATTATTGTACACAAAATTCGCATAAAGTATCTGTGATTTATGAAGTTCACTCTTTCTCACGCTAAAAAGTACAAGTTTACTGATCCTGATAAACTCCCAAAAAAACGCGCGTAGCTCGCATAATCGTGCCTAAATGTGCGAATGTGTGGGAGAAGGAAACTGACTGGATTTCGGGAATAGGGAGCGGTTGCGTCCATCCAGATTATCACGGTCCAGAGTATCAAGGTAGAAGAAAGTAGGAGAAAGAGGGACCAAATAAGAAAGGAAGGCGAAGCTCTCTCTGGTGCGTCATAAATTCGACTTATCGGGTCAGTCTTACGAGCATACACATATTTATATTCCTATACCTACATGAAATTGTTAAGACGCCTTAAGCCGATTACCGAAGAGGGTCAAACTGACCTTGAAGGGTTTCTTCACCGTCTTCTTATTTGCCCTTTCTGTTCGTTCTTCTTACGAATATTAAAAAAAGTTACGTTTCATTAAATATTTTTTTTATTTAATTATAAGAATTCATTGCATTGCGATCATTTTTTATTTTTGAAACAGAGCATCTTTATTACTTGGATTTGCATTAATTATTCAACCTATTGGTAGTTATATACCATGTTACATAAATGCAATGTATATATTATATATCTTTCTAACGATTAATTATTAAATATTAGCATTTATTAAAAATGCTAATATTTTTATATATTTAATATATTTATTTTATATATTTTATATATTTAAATATTAACATTTATTAAAAATAATCCAATGAATTGAGGCTTTATTAGATTAATTGCATAATTTTAATATACTGTAATTTTAACTTGTAATAATTTATTACAGCCTTTCGAGTTTCATTATAAATCGCTTTTATATTCGTGCGATGTATCACTAATCGACTTATTTTCCACATTATTATCCATTACTAATGTATGAATGGATCGTGCGGGTGAACATAAACTTGTAGATTTAAACAGATAATGAGCGATATAAGGAACATTTCGACATCCGATTCGTGAAACAAAGAGTTATCGAGGGAGAATAATCTCGATATAAATAACCGTTGAATTTAATTCGATAGACATAATCCGATTATAAACGTGAAACCCCTTCCTTATTTCGAAAAGCGCGGGACGTCATCACGTGGCTTTCGACTTCGAAGTGGTCAGTATCTCGAAGCCAGTTAAAACAGATTCGAAGATGGGTGGCCAGATAAGGATCTTTATGGACAACGAACGTCCTCTTACAGGTGGCATAAATCCTGCGCGACTAATTAGAATTTTATAATGGAACGAAAGTGGGTATCAGATTACACGGCGCGCCGTCTGGGGGTCATAATTACAAAATGCTGGTGTATGTGCCGAATTTACATTCTATACTTCGTCCAAGATGAGATCACGATGAGACTCTATGGCGACAATATACTTATCACATCTAAAAAATGAGAAAAGGAAAAGAAGTAAACACGCAAAATTAAATGTTATTAAAAATTTGGATGCATTAATGAAACTATTATGTAGTTTTAAAAATAACGTAATAATTTGATTAATATATAAAATTAAACAAAATTATTACACTATTATATCTCAACATTAATTAATTTTTAATTAACGTTTACATTGAAATAAAAACATCATAATTTGGCTTCTTTTTGGGACTTTCCTATTTCCTCCTTTAAGCAAAATTATGCGCGAGGTGTCCACGGAAATAAAAATTATTTTATTATTTACCAAGCTAGTCCTAATAGTTTTATGTCACATAAGTTACCCGCGAGTAAACATCTGTGTACACTGCGGAATTACGGCGATGTAAATTGAGAGTGGTGCGGAAATTAAGGTAAATGCAAACGGTGAAGATCCAAGAGCTCTCGACGTGCTGTGGCAACGACTCTTCATTTTTTTTTTCGCGGATAAGTCGAGTTCCGCTTCCACGCAATTATGCCGGTGACGTTCATTTAACCGTTATGATTTATTACACGTTTCCGGTCGTTCGCCAAGTCGTAGCATGAGCATTATAAAATTATGCAACGTAATCTCGTGGACTGTAATGCTATCGTTAATAGTTATTCCTGAAATGTAGGAAGCATCAAGTTCTTTTTAAAAGGACATATTTTTCAATATATTTGATATACTTTATGATATAATTTGTAATCTTTCTAATTTTTATATTACAAGATGTATAATATTACAAGTTTCAATTCGATTGTACTTTATATTGTTAGTAATCAGTGTATTCTTTTATTATAACTCAAAATACTAAACAGAAAATATATTTATTATTGTACATATATAAAAGAATAATAAAACAATAAAACAAAATATAGATTGTATAAATTAATAGTTGCCAATAAACAATGAATATTATATTTTATGGATTTTCGATTTTGTCGGGAAAGTTATTTATTGTAGATATAATAGTTTTCGTTGAAATAGATTTTATAAATCAATAACAATTATCATGCTGACAGAGCTATTCCTGTGAATTCCGATATAATGGATTCCAATATTTAAAAACCATGTGACGTTTTCATATCAATATAAAATTTAGAAAAATGACGAGACGTTATTGATAATCCAATATATTTCCATAAATCTACCGACATCCTTTCAACTACCTATATTTAACGTTTGTTTTATAAAAAAATAAACATAGAAATTAATATAATACTTAAATACTTAATGCTTAATATAAATATTACATATATAAATTTACTTTAATTATTATCAATTTATTTTTATAACATCACTGAACAAAAATTCTGGTTAAAAATGGACGAATCAGAAAAATCTTGTAAGATTGATCAAATATTCTATTTATTATAATAGAAATTCTGGTTATTATAATAGAACTCAATACTTTATGACTTACAATAACCAGAATACTTGATTAATACAAGATTTTTCTGATTCGTCCGTTTTTAACCAGAATTCTTTTTCAATGATGACAATCAAATTTGCCTTTTCAACATAAAGTTATGCCAATCTTATTATTTTGTAACAGTTAACAATCGGTTTTCGCTTTTTGTACTATTATATAAGCAAATTCTCATTTTTTTCGTTCATAGATGTTCATGGATTTTTATCAAAGCTCGATCATTGTGCGTCTGTTCGCGGTTGCGAAGAGCATGTGAGGCAGATCCGGAGGCCGAATTTGCATGTCGAAATTCGCCCACTTGTTTCTCCTCGCAGCGGGTAGCTCATGGGCCATTTTGATGGTCACTTTCGGCCCACGTCCTTCCACGGTCTTGCAGGTTTGCAGGTTCCCGCCACCCTCTCTCTTCCCGTTTCGATAAACTGCTGTGCATCACGGGCATCCGGTCTCAAATACGGTGTCCCGCTGATGTGCCCAACGTGCCGAAAATAACGAAAAGACAGATCTCTTCAACCTCCGTCCGATGAAAAGTTTTTAACACGTAAGCGCTCAATTATGTCCGAGACGGGAAATGACTAGCATATGCTATTAAAATGATAATAAAGAACGATGCGATGCTGTGACACAAGTTTAATAACGAAAATTTAAATTTCTGTAATCGAGATACGTTAAATTAAAGTATGTGTTTATTAGACAAATAAACTATAACTTCCGCGACAATGAATAGATTATTTTTATAAAAACTATTATATTACGGATTTTTAGTATTCTTAAATTTTTATTTAGTAATCTTTTTCTCTATTTAAACATCTATCTAATTAAACATAATTATTATGTATGCTTGTTATTTGGCTTAAAATGATTGATTAAAGATATAATTCATTCAGCTCACTCATTCGAAAGTCAAAAGTCATCGCGAAATGTGTAGCTGCACCATCAGCGAACATTAAATCATGAACCGTGCGATGAAGGCGATCAATTAAATTGAGAACAACGAGAGCGATATGCGCGGCATATGGATGCGGACCAATTTATTAATCGGATTATCAGCCTGATTTCCCTCGAGTAAACCACCCCCAATCCGGCTGGCGGGGCTGTACGACGATAAAGTCAATCCATCGAAGCCCGAACAGTTCCCCTTTCGTACCGTCCGTCCTCGACGTTTCGTCCAGGTTCTTCCCCTTTTCGTGCTGTTCTTCCATCGCGTCGCGGCTCTCTTCCTCATCTTTTTTTATCTCATATAAGGGACGGAGGGTAGGGGCAGAGAAAATCGAGGGTTTCTTGGCGCGTCTTTGATCGGGAGAACCGAATAGATTGACGGGATCGAGAACGTGCGCGGGTCAAAGCACTGGAAGTGAATCGAGGCTTTTTTTCCACTCTCACCTCTGAGATCAAAGCTGGCCGCATCACGGTGGCTCTTGACGCGCGGCGGCCACAAAGCGTTTATTCCCACCTTTCGGTGTGTCTGTGGACGTGACTCGTTTCGGATTTATCGTCGACGAGGATAAGAAAGGAGTGAGCGAGCGAACGAATGCTCTTCACTAGCGAGTGGAGATGAAATTAGGAACGAAAAGCCGTTCGCGAATGAAACTCGGGCCGGCGGGGGAGTAGAGATCTTATCATCACCATGATATAAATTTCCGCGGATTCTCTCTTTTTCTTTGCCGCGAATCGTCTCGGGATCTCGCGATAACGCGCAGTGTACGCGCAGCGCTTCTTTTTTGCCGGACGAAATTTAACTACCGTCCTGCTATTTCTGCGCGGAATTTAAGAGCGATCCTAATCTCTACGGGGAAATGTAAGATATATATGTACCGATGCGTTGAACGCCTAAGATGCGATTTTAATTAAAATCTATATAAATATAGATATTTTAGATGCATTATTATTGTATAAGCATGCTACAATCTTATTAAAAAAGAATCGTTTTTATACAGTTTACATATATTTCGTAAAGAGGTTAATTAAAGAAGTTAAAAATCGAATATAATATTTTTTTTAATATAATATTTTTAATATAATATTTTTTTAAATATAATATTTATATTTTTAAGCTTGTCGATTCAAAATCAATATAACTAATGTAAATCAAAGTGTGAACATTAATATTGATGTGCTTCTAATTTTTGTTCAACTAAAACACATTTCAGAATTTTTGATTGTGATCATCTTCAGCTTTCATTTTTTTTTACATTAATCAGTGACAAGTATAAAAATAAGTAATAAGAATCATTTGAAAAATTATACAAAAAACGAATTAAAGTATTAATCTATATTGCATTATTAATTTTTATGACGGATTAATCTCTTGCAGATATTAAAATATAAGCTTCGAGTTCAAAGGCAGAAAAGTTTGATGTGTGTTCTCAGATAGGTATCTCGCGGATTGACAACATAATTCAGTCGAAGAATATAGCAATATAAAAACTGTAGCAATTGACGGTTTTTATATTAATTGTCACGTTGTTTCTCACGTTGTTTACGTCGTTCGAGTCCTCAACAGCTACAAGAATACATGTAGGTTTTTTGCCTTCTTGTAGGTCATTCAATGGTTTGTAAATTCACATTAATGTTACAATTCCTTTTGCTAAGTAGCAATTATTAAATCATTTCTGAAAAATTGTTTGAAACTTCTTTAAAAATTTATTGTGCATTAACATATAGATGATTATTAAAAAAATAGGATATACACGTTTTCATATTAACTCATGAATCTGAAATTGACGTTTAATGAAATAGGTATTCAGAAAGATTTGATATGTGTACTTTAGCTAATACAATTAATATTAGATATTAAATACATATTAAATCTCGTATGAGATATTATATATGTATATTGCGCAAACTTTTGATTACATAACATAAATGAACATAAAACCAATTTACCGCGAAGAAACATAATATCAATTCAACGCGAATAAAGTTAATCAATATCTGGACGTCAATCTTCGGGGAAAGGAAAGCTTGATTTAAATCACGACGCGCAATCCTCTTACCGTCATTTCTTTAAAAACTTTTTCTTTAGAGTCGATTCGCGAATTAATTCTATTATAATTTCAAGCAGCAAAGCACAGATAGTTTATGCCAAATTGTTAATATAAAATCCGACTTTCCCGCCGTAACGCAAAGTCAATTTGATTTTCGGTCCGGTCTTCGCCACTTGAAAAGAATACTTGCTCTCGAATCGTTTAAACTTTGTGCAGCGAAGACATAATCGAGGAAGTGGAAGGGTATCTCATTTCGCTCATCGTCTCGGGAATCGCACTCCAGGCGGATCGAATTATCCTCCGTCACCGTTCTCGCGGATAAACTTTTTTCCGATCGATGAAGCCACGCAGCAATACCGCTCAGCAAGAGCATCCTGCTCCGCTATATCCTGGAGGATTCACGGCTCATTTGGCAGCCGAGTTTCGCGAAAATTCCCCCTGGTGTGACGGCCGTGCCGTAGATTGGTTATTGAATAAAGCAATCACCATGAGATCCCATGGAATCGCCCGTTATTCGCCGGCCGCCTTCATAAATGAATGATCGAGCGATATCGGCCCGCGCGACTCGACGCGCGATAGGAGCGATGGAAAAATAATCTACCGCCCTTTGACACGTGGAATGCGGAGCGGGCGCGATCGCGAACGAATTTGTCGGGATTAAACAGCGTTATCGAGCTATACAGCACCTAGAGCTACCGAAAAATAATTCAGAAATAGATCCTTTGTGGAAGGCAATATTTCTTCCAATAATACTTTTTTTTTTTTTTAAAGAAATCTAATTACGAAGAAAACTTTCACACTGATTGCGAGAATAAAAACTTTCTTGTGAATATTGACTTTATCCAAGATTTTGGTTAAAGTTCGTAAATTGCTGAGAAAGACACAAATTGGAAAAAAATACAACTTTCCTTTCCTTTTTTTCTGAGATTCAGATAATTAAAATCATATTAATTTTACAATCAATTTAATAAAGAGTAGTATACTGTACATCGCTTCCCTCATTAATTTGAATAATTATACTTGCATTTTAGAATTAATTACAAGATGTTGTCGTCGTAAACTACTCATGACTTGCAAACATTCTAACAATTCAAGTCTTCTTGATTATTAAATTGTCTGCATCTCGTGCAATTATACTTTTATATGTAAACTTATGGAAATAAGACTTGCAAGTCTCTTTTAACTTAATTATGCTTATCGGATAAAGTTACGGAATGAAGAAAGTGTAACAAACAACAAAGTTCATTCAAAGACAGAGCTAATCTTTATATCTTCTTGGTGAATGACTTTCGAAATAGATTTGATATTTGTTATTTTAGGAAAATTTTTTAATAATTTACTCATTGAATCCTTTTTCAGTTCCAGAATAAATGGAATAAATTAATTTATTAAAGTACTCCAAATATTTTCAAAAATAAATATTTTTCTTGATATTATTTCTATAACGATTTCCAATCTCTTTTCGAGCTTTCCAAATTAGATGAATTTGAAAACGAATGATACTTTCTGAACGTCATCTCGAAATCTTACGAGTCACAAACATCCCTTCAAGATATATTCAGCGGAATATGAAATAGCTTTATCGTATTTTACATTTTATTTATAATTAGAGTTTTCTTTATACGTAATCACCCCTTTCTCAAATCTTAAACGCACAAAAAGATCGCGGGTTCCATTAGAGATGTTTTTGGCGAGCGAGCGACTGATGTATTCGCGTCACGACGAAAGCCCGGCGTCGTCGTGCCCTACGACTCGCCCCGTTTTTCTTTTCTCTTTTTTTTTTCACTTCCACCCCCGTAATCAGGCAGCTCGCAAAAGAAATTCGCATTCATAACTCAAACCGGTTCTCGGCCCCTCTCCGCTATCCCGTTGGTCCCTCCTTCTTCAGACGACACGTGCACGTCAGCAAATTGTTATCCCTTCGTGTACACAAGGTTGATTGAACCGCCGCCGATCCTCTCGCGATCCCTCCCGGTGTTGTACGTGCCGCGGTCGACCCGAAACTTCGCACAAACGCGGCTGGAATCTATGACAGCGTAAACTATCTTAGCTGCGAAAAAGATGGATGAACTCGATGACGATCGATTCCTTTCGCCAAAACTGCTTGTTGAATAATAATGAAATACTCGTACATTAAATTAGCCAGAATATTGAAGAGGCGCACACGTCGGGTCGATGGAGAAGAAATAAAAAGAGTTTAATCTTTATTGCGATATACAGGGTGGTCCAGTAACTTTATCCACCTAAAGTATCTCCGCTATTTTTAAAGATACGAGAATTGTGATTACGAAAGTTGTTCAGCATTAAGAGAGCAATAATATGCCGTTAATAATTTTTTTGTGGATGGAGGCGCTTCGGAGATACTTTAGGTGGACAAAGTTACTGGATTATCCTGTATATATGCAGAACGACGCGCGAACGAGTGCGATTTCGGAGAACTTGGGGAGAGATAAAGTGTTTTCCGAAATTTCCTCGATACCGCAACCGGGTAGACCACCAGCGACGAGGACAGAGAAGAGTAGGGGGAGAGATCATCGAGCACGCTGGATCTCGTAAAACGACACAACGGCGAGGCGAACGGTGCTGTAAAGTCTGAATGTACCGCGCGTAATGTGGTGTCGGGTCGTGAAGCCTGCCGAGATAAAGCGCTCGTAAAAGATGGACGGCCGAAGCGCTCTGGTCTAGTTTAAATGCCGCGTATGTATGTACGTACATACACACACACACATACACACACACACACACACACACACACACACTTCGAGTTATAATGCCGCGCATCCTTAGAGATGGTCCATCTCAAAGCCACTCCGTGAACGTGCCACGGCTCGTAACATTAATGAGATCCGTTTACCGCGGCAGCTTACACCCCGCCGATTTATCTGGTTCCATCGGAATCATCTATTTAAAGTCGGGGAATGTCTCTAAACTTTCTCGTGATTTTGCCTTTTTTTTTATATCATGGCGCGACGTTACTGCTTATCTTAATTAATCTAAACTAAACTGGTTAACTTCAACTAATTAGCATTTCTAATTAGTTCTCGTGCTGAGAGAAATCATTCGGTAAAAAATATTTAAAATTTGAAATAATTTATTACAACTGATACTGATCAATGATACTATTTGGAGATATAAACAGAAAACAGTTGTAAACATTAAATTTATCACACATCATTTTATTGAAATGAGCAGAATGTAAATGAGCAAAATATAAGGACAAAATTAACTTTATAGATATAAAACAAAAATATAAAAGTAACAATTTATACTTAGCTTTTATCTAATGTGATAATTATGCTTAGTATAAAGATTTTTATTGTAACGCAAATATATTGCGTGAATCTATTTTTGATGACTAGTAAACTTAACAACTAACTTTAGTTCGAGATTTTAGAATCGTATCGCAACTATGTTTAACTCTGCGCAAGATGCAGTGAATCGAGACAATGCAAATGCTCCGCGAAAAAAAAGATTACGACACCACGATCACCGTTGACTGCGAAAAAGAAGATATTTCGCGAAAGTTTTCGTGTCTGCTATCTTCGATAAAATAAAGGCAACTCGCAAATCCTTGCGTCTGGCGGGATAAACTGCTCGGGAAGTATTTCGAACTTTTCACCCTCGAACGAAACCTATCTAAAACTTGTAGTATAAGACACGCGAATTTGCCACGAATTTTCTGTTTTTACGTGTGTACTCGGGGGCACAGTGTATTTTAAACTTCGACATTTCTTTCTGTTTTGTGGGACAAATTTGAAATAGAACGAGTCCCTTTGGGATGCATAAAGAAAAAAAACGATATAAATTAGCCGTGATTAGGCAATAACTTGGAATACCAAGTTCCTCAGGAACTTTAAAATATTTTTAATCTCATAATAATTTAATTTCTGTACAGAAAAAGTCTTTAAATGACACATTATATTATAAAATACGTAATACAAATTAAAAGAATTGTAATTAACAATTGTTAAATGTGACAATAAGCAAATCATTAGCAAACTAATGCGCGTGTGAGCTCAAAGTTAATTTACTTTCTTTAAAGAAGATAAAAATTTCTTTTTGAATTTCTCTAGATCTTCATCCGACAGTCGATTTAACGAAGTATTTTCTTGTAATTTCAGGTTCACCCTCGTCGAGATTTTCTTTACACGAAGATGCAAATACTCCAACAATCATCCCGTATGGTGACCGCCGAGTTAGGTGCATGTGCTACATAAAGTAAGTCCTTCTGTTTGCTCCAACTCACACAAAACTTTGGATTTACTGGAGACATCGTCGTCGCCCACCAGAAGGGCTGATGGACGTCTGTAGTGGTCAGCTGAAGAGCCCTCGAGTTCTCGTAGCGGTTCGTTTCCCGTTGGACATGCGTTTTAAAAAGCCACGTCAAGATTGAAGTGGCGCCGTGTTTCCTTTCATTCCTCGGCACTTTCCTTCCTCCGTGGAGATCCGGGATTCGTGAATATTTCATACGGCCGCGACAAGATTGTTATCCGAACAAACCACTTGGAGATATCTCGCTTCTTTCTGAACCGACTTTCTGTCTCTTCGTCAACTTTTATCTCCATGAATTCGTACAATGCGACGAGTGCTCATTTCTATATGTCGGACACGGTCGCGACATATGATAATAATAAATAGCAGAATAAATCACAAATTGTCGTTTTGAAAGAATAAGACGCTACAGACGTCCATCCACGATGAGAATGTTAAAGTGTTAAACTTTCTCCGTGCAAGCTCTCTCTCGCACACAGTGCTCCATTATCAGTCCCATCGAAGAGTCCGAGCTCGAGAGAGCAAAGATAATTCAACGTCGTATCGCGCATACCTACTCTCGTCCTCCACATTCTCTCTCACTAGAGCATCGTCGTCGTCGTCGTTCTCGTCGTCTTCGTCGTCGGGTTCCCGCCCCTCCCGGCTTTTCGAGTGTTCTCCGCTGTCGAGAGTACGCGTACTCCGCAGATGACCCCCGCGAGATACACACATACCTGGGTGGACCCCGGGGGGAACAGGTTCTCCGGTTCGCTCTTCGGCGTGCCTATAAACGGGACACGGTGCGTGAAACGTGCGCGCATATATGTGGGATGCCCACCTGTGGCCGTATGGAGATGTGTAGAGAACGAAACGACGACGACGACGACGACGACGACGCCTGGAGCCCAGGTCGGACTTATGTAAACAGGCTTGCGTGAGGAGAGCCCCGCTGGCTGCCGTATGGCCGCGCGATACCGACACATTATGCGCTCGGCGCTTTCCGCACGCTCGCACGCACGCATGCACGCGCGAGCGAGCGTATGTACATCACCCGTTTCTTTCGTACCTCGCGCGCCATTGTGCGTATCGTGCACACGACGCCGAGATACCACTCCTCGTTACGTCCTAAATGCAGGACTGTGCTGTATAATGAGTCTTTTACGCGCGGCACTGTGAAGTGGTGAAGTAATATATCTCAGGATGAGCCTTACAATTTTTCCACGAATTTGACGCCGCGTTTCATATATTATTCAACATTCGCGAGGAATTGGTTCATTTTCTGTAATTATGATCATAAAAGTGACACAAGTCTATTTAGTTAGTTAAACAACGTTAAAGATAAGTATCCAGAAAGCATTAGTTAGGATTTCACTAGAGTTTACATTATATAAGTGCTTCGTGGTATAGATTGAAAAAAAGATACGTAATACTTCGAATGGCATTTAAATGCTATCATTTAGCTGCAATGTCAATATTCATGACAAGAGATAATATGTTTCGCGAGAATAAGTTATTAATTATCAGAATTTTATATAAATATTCGAATATTGTGCATACAAATGTTTTACACAGTATATTAGAAAGCTCATAACTGTTTACGCTGAACAAGATCATTTTCGCAGAATATCCAATTATCATGCGATATATTGTAATTTTTAATCCAAATGTGTATCGAACGTATCGTATGCAAAGCCTTATTAATGTCACGTGGTATTGATTAATGCCGCCGGAAAATAGCGAGATTCCATTTCGGCCGATATACCGGCAAATTGCATTAGCGTACTTTGTTTACCACGAGCAGTCGCAAAGACTAGCGTATCCAAATTAACGATAGATTTCCCTTATTGTGTGTACACACATCTCATTATGCGAACACGTGCGCGCGAATTCACTGTTAGGATTTGCACATATTCTAGCCCGCTTTAACCCTGTGTTTCCGACCGACTTGATAGCGCAAGCGAGCACTGGAGCACGAGAATGCGTGTTCGTGCAAAGTTGCCCCGAAGCGAGCCCTGTTTGTGATAACTCTTGTCAGATACCGGACGGAACTCCCCTCACGACCAGTTCTCCCGCTATAAAGGACACATTTGAAGCAACGCGGGCGGTCGCGGCCGTTGCGTTTTCGCAGGTGGAGAACGCGATTTTCTCGTGAAACAGAGATTTCGCGTTCCATTCCGCCCTGTAAAATCCTCGTAAATCCCATTTCGCGCGGAGACATTCAATTAGTACGCTCGATTAAGAACGGTCGCAATGATTGTTGCAATTCGTTCAGAGCTACGCCGTGACGTGAGTTGAAAAGTACACTGTAAAAAATTAATGTAAAATTACATGTAATGTTGAGACACACTTAATAGTTTTAAATTTTAATTTATTTCTATTTTTGCAGTATAAAAGTAAAAATAATTCCTAAATTTGTTTTTTACAATGTATACACAATAGTGAATCTCACTATTTCTATAAAATTACATGTAATTGTGAGATTCACTATAATAATTATAAAATTTTACGTATTTATAATTTTACTTATTTCGTATTTATAATTTTATTTATTATTTTTAAGTCAGAAGTAAAAATAAGTTTTTAATTTCTAATAAATTTTTTACACTGTATACACTGTAAAAAAACAAATTAAAGAATTATTTTTACTTTTATATTGCAAAATTAGAGATAAATTAATTTAAAACTATTAAGTGTGTCTCAAAATTACATGTAATTTTATACTAATTTTTTACAGTGTAGAAATTGAGTAGTGCTTGACAATTTGGCTTCGCAAATCGCGTTTCAGTCGTGTTCCTTACTGACAAAATTAAATTACACGATGCCAGTGAAAAAGTTTATTTTTACTTATGCCATGACTAACACACTCAAAAAAAATAATTTTGATATACGTAGAATTTTCTACATCTTAGAGGATTTTACTCTTATATTGATCTCAAAAGAGCTCCTCTGAAATCAAGAGAAAAATAGTATAAACAAGAATATTTAAGAGAGAAAAAAGTATTTTTCACTTTATTGAAAGAGGAATATGTTTGCTGTAAAAATCACTTTGAACGTAAAATACTTTTTTTTGGGTGCATTTTTACTTATATTATGATTAACTTATCATGTTCGACTGTTTGTCGAGATTTTGAAGATGATTTGTTCTGGAAATTAACGGACGACGTCTCCTCTCGCGGATTAACTTAATCGCGAGAGATTGGCAGGCCCGCAATTATGCACGTGCGAATAAATTTCTGAGTGACTTCGCGATGCGCGAAGTTACACGACGATGAGGAGAGCGGAATGACGCAAGAGGGATAAGACGGCTCGCCTAAGGCCGTCGTTTATGCTTGACATTTATCGGGAACGACATTTCTATCCGATATTCTTTCACGCCGCGTTTCTTAGGTCCCTTGTTACTCAAAGACCGTGCCGTGCACAAATTGGCGATCCCGAGATAACGCGGTCGTTAACTGCTATTGCACAAACGCTCGTTCGTGAGGTAGGTAACGACGGGGAGTGGACAGCGTATAAAAACTGCGAAAACACAGGAGGATCCGTGCGCATCCCTTTCCACCCGTTTCTTTTTCCACCGGACTTTCCTTCGTTCCCTGTCATCATTAACGTTCCCTTATCGCTGAAGCGCAACTTCTAAGCGAGATCAACGTTTTTACAACATTTTCGATTCTCGTATGGAATTAAAGTTCGATGGTCATAGGGTACAGTTAATATTTAAAAAAAAAATTACTTTTGGATTTAATTCCTTTCTATAATGGCCATTAGAAATGTGCATTTCAAAAATTTTATTAATTATTTTATACATTTTATTGATAATTTCATCTGATAATGTATGTTATAAATATTTTACCAATAGGTAAAATGCTAAAAAGCATAATATTTTAATTTTAACCTTTTCAATGCTGTGAGTACTTAGCATCTTTCAACAAACATCATTTGTTACATTCTGAGCTCATGCTTATGCAAATAATCTTATCCATGCATCTCGGTTTTATTCAATTATGTTCTATAGCGTAGCTAATTCTACATCTATTATACATATACGACATTTTCGTGATTAGTAGTAAAATGCATGCAGCTACGAATGTATCGAAACGGTTGATTTCAGATTAGCATAAGATTAGCAAAATGATTGTGGAATTACATGAAGCGGAAAAAGGCGCGATTTCATAGTTTTCGAGGATAAAAATAGCCGTAGTTTTATTTCGAGCTAAAAATAGCCATAGATAGCTCGGCATGAACCGTTCCGATTACTCGTTCCGGCCTCGCTCTCTCGATGCGACATTCGAAGAGCTCCGTAATGGAAAAGGGCAATGCCTGGACAGGGTGCTCGAGAAAGGTTGCGGATGCCGATTAGTATAATAATATTCGTCTGGCGCGCGCGAGAAAGTGAGTCATCGTGAACGAGCGTCAAATTAAGGCCAGCGCTCGCGAGAGAGCACACGTCGGGATGCAATCGAACAATTGCAAGCTCGACGCGGTCTCCGTTCCTCTGGTTCAATGGCCTTAAAGGTTCCCTCGTGTGCAACGACTCTCGCGTCGCTCCTTTCTTTCCTACGTGCTTCCCAGATCACCGTGTTTTCGTGAATCGGAAGCGATCGATTACGAGTGTTTTCTTTGATCGCCGAGGAAAAGGGTGTTTTCTGATCGAATATTAATGCAACAGATACATTATTTGTTATTATTCCTTTAGTTAATTAACTAAACATGATTTAACTTTTTTGAAAAAAATACTTTAAGTTATACAAAAATATTTTGTATATTTCTAATTTACATATTTAGTTTCATTTTTTAAATATGACACATTATATGCTATTAACTCTAGTTAGGATAAAAAAGAATTAAGATAGCTAGTTGTTGTATGTAAGTTTGTTGTATCTAAAGAATAATTTATGATATATATTACAAAAGTATTACATATAAAAGTTAATTAATTAAACATGATTTAACTTTTTTGAAAAAAAAATACTTTAAGTTATACAAAAACATTTTGCATATTTCTAATTTACATATTTAGTTTCATTTTTTAAATATGACACATTATATGTTATTAACTCTAATTAGGATAAAAAAAGAATTAAGATATCTAGTATAAGTTTGTTGTATCTAAAGAATAATTTATAATATATATTACAAAAGTATTATATATAAAACTTAATTAACTAAACATGATTTAACTTTTTTGAAAAAAAAAATACTTTAAGTTATACAAAAACATTTTGTATATTTCTAAATATTTACATATTTAGTTTTATTTTTTAAGTATCAAAAAGAATACAATTAAATGTGTATATTTATTATGTGTACCATTTATTTTCGCACAGTGATAAACAGTTCTTGAAAAATTGTATGCATTTATAGAGAAGTATTGCCGCGACATATAAATGTATCGTCGTAAAAAATGAGAAATCTCGGCAGAAAACGCCGCGATTTGAAATGCCCCCGGCGTCAGAATATACGAATTCACCACGGTCGATCACGCCGACGTAACTTTTCGTTCCTTGCGCGCCGCGCTCTCGTTACGTGCCGATATTTCGCAGATAACACGACCCGTCTGCACGGCCGACGTTGCGGGGGTGGTGATGCGCGGCCAACTTGGTATGGAAAAATTATTCCGACCCTGTTCCCGGCGAAATCGAGTTGCAAGACGCGTCCTCGGCGCGAGTTGCGGGCTCTCGTAACATCAGCCCGACGAGGGGGGACGGACGGAAGGACCGCGGGAAAAGTTGCGTCGCGGCGCGGAATCGCAAATTCGATTCTCACAACGGGGTAGCGCCGCGCTGATGTACGGTTAGCTACGTGCGACGGTTGAAATTCTAGAGACGAGCAGGGAAATCACGTAGGAGGCAGACCGGATAAAAGGTAGGCGAACGCCGGGAACCCCCCGTCGCGCGATACGTCGCGGTAATTGGTCCCAAGAATACTCTCATCTGGTTTCTCTTCTATTTCTCGGCTCGTCCCCTCTTCCCGTGCGTGAAAAGTTATCCCGGGGAACGCGTCGAGGACGAGACGTCATTACATTCTAAACTGAGCCTGACCAACTTGTCACTTTCGAATGCAAATCGCTTTCAATTTAATCAATCCATCCCAGCAGGTTCACGCTGCTGATACACGATGTGCCAAATGAAAAGTGGGTTAATTATATTGTACATTTGCATTTTTTTTTATTTCGTACTGAATCGCAATTATTTAGACATGCAGTATTAATCAAATATTTGCTCGCTAAATTTACAAAGGAAAAGAATTTTATTCTCCCTATTTAAGGGGATGCTGGAGCTGTTCTATTTTGGCTTTACAGAATTAAATTTGCTGCTTTCTTTACTCTGTAATGCCGAAATCTGAGTGACTCGAAATTTTTACAAGCATGACAATTTTTTTTTGGCTTTATAGAATTAAAAAACTCTTTCACACGATTAAAGTAGACATTAAAAAAAGTCGGGACAATAGTCGTCTTGTGCCTAAAAGCTTTTATACGAAGCTGTTGTATTCACAAGTCAACAATTCTAATCGTAATCTTGTAGATAAAGAAGCATGTTTTTATAACTTTCCTTTCTTTTTCAACGTAAAATCTATTGTTCCGATTTTATTTCAGTGTGTATTTTAATTCTAAAAAAGGATTTTTAATTCTGTAAAGCCGAAAAAAATTGTCATGACTGCAAAAATTATATATTTTGTCGGTGAAAAAGAACAGCATCCCCTTAATACATTCAAGAGATAGATGTAATATGATATGACTGAATGGATCTTCTTGATTCCCGTTAGGGTTAAGGCTAAGTCATTGATTTTGAATTGCGAAAAGCTATGTAATAAATTAGTCTGCATAATTGTGTGAGAAATGATTGGCCTCTCAACATTTTTGTTAAGATAAAGTCGAAATGCGTGTTAGAGAGTCCCGTAGATAAAAAAAAAGACGCGTAGGCATTCTGAGATACCCCGCGCATTGCTCGTAGATTGATGGCGTGGCGCATATCTGCACAAGAGCTGCTATCCAACCAACTAAGCGCCATGGTGTTTTTCTGAGAAGAATATTGGCCGCGTAGTAATAGTTTAGAAACTTAGGTCTTAGATTACTGTTTTGCAATTCCGATAGCGAAGAACGAGCGAGATTATTAATGACTGTGGTTTCGCGTCTAAATAGCCGGCGCTCCATGTAATTTGTGTTCAGAGCTATTGCACTTTCTCGAAGTTTAGTCACCAAATTTAATATATAGCCTACAGGTATCTCAATTCACCTATACGTGATATATTGAAACAAGTAATATTGTAATGTCGTGTATTATAGACAGATGTAAATTTTGTTTCGAAGAGAGAAATGTCTTTTAATTTTTTAATTAAATGGAGACCAAGATATTTTTAATACTTTTATCAATCTTTTGTATGAGAAGCAAAGATGGTAATCAGATTATCACTTATATGCTATTGATTTGGATAAATTTTTACGAAATAGGTAGAGCACCGTATATAGCATTCTTTTTTGGAAATTGTATTTCGTTATCATTTATAACATTCGTCTCTAAAGTATCATTACTTATTCTTTAATTACATTTTACCTTTCTTATTTTATAAATATTAATTCTTTAAAAATTTAAGTAAATTGATCAGGGGAGCATAAGGAAATTTTTAATCTTTGTGAATATGATAGAGAAATATTCTTGTTAAAATAACAAATATTAACAGAATTTTCCAATACTTCAGTTTACAAATTGTAATGAATTGATATTTGTCTGGTTTACTTTTCGTTTCATTTTGACCGATGGTATATATTTTACTCCAACAGAATCTATTTACTTGGAATGCTTAAAAAACATTTGAACTTTGAAAAATCCTGATTTTTTTTAGACTTATTTGCCGTTTTATTACAGAAACTGGGAATAACGGTCGGTATTAAAAGTTCATATTAACAATAGGATAAACAAGTCTCGAGCGTATTTTCCAAAAAAAAACAATGTAAGATTAGAAGAAGAGCTAGTAAGCCATTAGGAACAAAATAGAGGGACAAAATACGGACGGAATTTTTTTTAACAATTTAGCTTCGTTAGTTATCAGCGTCTGCGAATCGCTCCGATCCTGATCGCGGCGCTCGGTATCACTCCCGGGGCGAGACGAAACACGTATTCTCCATTCGATTCGAGATATATCGGTCGTAAGTACCTCCGCAGGCGAGCGATTGACGCGTTCGTCCCTGGAGAGGAGGAAGAAACGAAGCCGTCGCGCCGAAGGCCAGGAAATCTCTCGGTGAGAGATTATCTCACTCTCGAGGACTGTCGATCTTTTCTCCCACCTGATGTCTTCTCACGTTCGCGACGCCGACGGATATTCAATTTCAGAAATGATTCTGGACCGTCCTCTCGCAACATTGTCGCGGTAAACCAATTTGCGCGGTGCGTTTTATCGAACGCCTCTCGATAAATCTCGGCTAACGGACGATGGCACTCGAGCGTGTTCGGCAATTAGAGTTGTCGGCATCGCCGATGTCAATGATAATTGGCGATGCGTGTTAGAGGGTTAATCTTTAGGCGCTTGAATAATGGAAAGGTCGACACGCGAGCTTCCTCTCTCGTGTAGATACATCAACGCCACTTTACATTCACTCTGTTGCTAATTCATTATGCCGCGTTATTTTTTTTTATATAAGATTTTTAGGTCACGTCGCGAGCGTATTTGATTTTAGAGATTCGCTCTTAACTCCCTAAATTCACACCTCATTTATAACTTGCTAAAAGCACACTTGTAGCGCCGCAGAGAGATATATGTAATGTGTGGGCAAAGGCACTTGAGTGATCTCTGCATTTTAGAAAGTATGCGGACTACCCTTTTTAGAGCTGATTATGATTTACGATGATGACACATTTTGGAAAAAGTAAACTTGACTTTCTCCTCCGTGTACGAAGGATGACAAATAGATGTGTACCGCGCTGTTTTGTACTTCGTTCTCCGCTGTTTTTCACAGAGTTTCACCACTCCGAGTGCCCAGAAGGGTACTCGCGGGTACTGCTGCTTGACAAATGCAACATCTCGAGGGATTAATTGTCAAGTGCTCCGAATGATACAAATCGCGTACACACAAGTGTCATTTGCATTGCTTCCGGCTCGTCTTCGAGTGGGAAGCGATATATTGTCACGCCTCGTTTGCTTCGCCTGCAATTACACTTCCTCCCGCGTTCTGCATCGGGCTGCATCCTTTCGCCACGTACACATCAATTAATCTCGCATGTCGCTGATCGTTTTTGCACCGCGGGGACGTTTCAATTTCTTGCCAGCAGTCCGCGGCACTTCCGCGTGAATGAAGACGTCCGCGTTTTGGCGAGCGCTTTAATTTGATGAGGATTCTCGACGACCGGGGTGTTGTGCCGTCGCGTAAGAAGGGGATTTGGATGAGGCTCCCTCCTTTGGAATGCTAATTACTTCATTTCTCATCGCTCGGATCGTCTTGCTTCGTTACTCATTAAGTGATGATCGATCGTCCCGCCGCTGTCGAGTATCCGCGCGAAACAGACGACGTAAACATCCCTCTCGAAAACGTCCTGCGCCAAACTATAGCATTATCGCGCGTCTACCGTGATCGTTATGAATTATCGCCGATCGTTGCGTCGAAGGAATTGGAACGCGAAACGGGATCGCGTTGTGCTTTTTACCGTGTCACGTCTTCCTATGAAATTTATGACTACCGGTTTAGCGCCTGCGATACAACACCTGATATTTTTATTCAGCCGCGCGCATTTGTAAGTTTGTCCATTAAGGCATTTAATATTGGAACAATACGCAGCAGAAATAACTATTGTAAGTTAATGTTTCAGCAACATTGATTCAAGTGGTACAACGTACTTCTATAAGATCTTATCTATTTTTGGACTCATAATTTCTTCTTTATAATTTATTTTTTCTATATAATTATTATATAGAATTATATTATATAATATTATATTTTCTATATAATTACTATATAATTCTATGTAATTATAATTTCTTCTTTAGTCAAAACATTTTTAAATTTTTATAATTCAGCTTTAATTATGCGTATTGTTATTTATTTTATACGATATACTTTGACAAACTTTGCTCCTTCTAAAATCAAATTTAAAGGAAGATAACGAATCATTTAAATTATGATCACGATTTATGATCCAATTACAATTCTTAGTTGCATTCATTTTAACAACAAAAAGCAGCGATTACTTTTCTTCTTACAAGTCTTACAAGTCTTTCGAAAACGGGCGCGAGAATAAATTTTTCGAGGTAAATTGAAAATAATCTTGTGACATAAGTTTTCGAAAAGCTGATTATCGCAGCCGGCTCAATCGTTCTCAACGAACCAGCAGGTTTCAGCAGTCCATTAGTCTCGCGAGAGGCAAAAAGCGGCGCCTAATCTCGCGCGTTCGGCGCAATTTTGCACCACGTCGCTAATTAACCCGTGAACGCGACGACAAACTGCGCTCCGAGTGGATTCTCACGGCGACGATAAGGATTCATAAATTATCGCGGCGGCCCATTACCTCTCCGGCCGGCGCGTCCCGGACGGCCGATTAATAATCGAATTTATTGGAAGCTGCCAATTGATATATCGGATTAGCCTCTCATTTGTCCACGTTTACGAGCGAATTCGCTCGTATAATAGCGGGTTTTATGAATGGCCGGCCAGCAGGTGGTACCCCGAGGGACGGCCGCACCCATACGAAATCACTGCCGCGTTTTTCTCTTTCCCTCTTTTCTTCTTTTTTTTTTTCTTCTCTCCGGCACGAGGCGCGAATCGATGCCGTGTTAATTGCACCATCACGACGCCGTGTGACGCGACGCCTTGGAACGTCTCGCTTTAATCTCCTTGTCGTTAGACTTACGAGCTGAGCATCTGGATATCGTCAAACAACCTCTCCTCTTCACACAAAACATAGGCGAGACATACGCACAAGATAACGCACTCGTAAACGTTCCCGAGTAGAATATATCGAGCGATTTCTAACCGTGCCTGACGTTTCCGCTTGTGCTCGAAATTTTTGATTTATTTATGAAGCTTTTCGTAATTTCGATGATTTGTGGAATACTTTTTTAGAAATAAGATTGATTTGAATTTTAATGTTGTAAATAAATGTATTTTTAATGATAATATTATCTTTCTTCTTTCTAATTTATCGTCTTGTAATTTTATGTTTTTCACGTTAAAATGTATAAAATCGTATAGAAATGTTACAAAAAAATTTATTCATTTGTTTTTTCCACGTAAAAAAAGGTAATGCTCAAAATCCCTTAAAGGAAAAAATTAAATTTAAAAAGATTTTTTCTTTTATAATCATATAATATGTATTATTCTCGGTAAACTTAATTAATTTCTTGAAAAGTTACAATAACAGTTTAAATTTTAGTTTGTATTCTGCTGAGTAATATTTTGGGAATTATCTGATAATTGTTATGATAACAGTTTCAAAACCATATTAAAAGTCGGGTTTCTCTTACGCTATCAACTTCTGAGAGTAATAAAAATTACATACAAACATCATTGCAATCGTATTCATAGAATTGGGAGCATAAAGCTCAACATTTACATTTCTATTTCATTACGACGCTAATTGTGTACTAGCGCTAATAGAAAAGTCTGCAAATATTACAAATTAATTCTCTATGAAGAAAAATCTGATATGCATACATTTGAATTTTTAATCATAAGATTCTAATTATATTATGAATAATATATAAATCCATGAAAGTTCTAACTTTAATGGTTTTTCTAGATTCAAACGACAACTCTCGAAGTCGGCAATTCATATTCAACTTATTTCTTTAATCTTATATTGGGCGACATTTAAAAAAGCATTTGACAAGATTGATATGTCTGGCAAACAATTTTAAGTACGCTTTTATATATTGCAGAAAGGTGAAAGCGATTAATTATACGTTACCTTGCGTTATTTCGCGTAAAAGCGTCGTGTAAAAAATTATGCGTGTTTACGCAGGCTCGTAGAATAACAGGAGAATATCATCTCGCGCCCGCTCCATTTTCCTCGAACAGCGTTTCACGCCGCGAATTTACAGTGAATGAAAGCTGAAAACCCGGGATGCAGGCGCATATGCATCGCGTATTCACGCGCGGGAACGTGTCGACATTAAATCAGCGTCGAATCTAAACATCGCAGCTCGCCGCGGCGATCTGCACGCGTCGTTTAAATCTCCTTGACGCATCCCACGTTACGGCGCCTGCAGAGACACGCCGGGTTCTCCGAGTCAGTGCCTCCGACCGTAGTCTGGCGCGAAATGCACGTGGAAAAGTTTGCGCGCGCGCAAACAAATAGCAGCGGAAATATTTATCGTTCGCTCCCGCGTCCCACTCCGCGTCCTTCGGTATCCCCCGAGGGGATCCGGCCGACGGAAGGGTCTCTTCATCGATCATATTTAATTGAAACCCAACACCTCGTCTCCGAGTACCCCTCTATAAATCTAGATTCACCGCCGACTGTTTTCACGAGGAATCGCTTTTCGGTAAGACGTGATGCCGCGAGAAAAGAGTGGAAGAAGCGATAAAGAAGATAGCTCGAGAAGGCCGGATTGCTGCCTGCGCATTCCTGAAAACAGTCCCGTCGAAAATGGAAACAATCTCGCCGAGTGCGCCGTTAATCACCCGGCAAAATAATAAATAATGTATAATTAAATTCGATCCATATAAATAGGAAAAAATTCTTCTTTAAGCAGTATCTTGGATCATAAAGACAGATAAAATGTTTGCTCGATCAGTCAATCGCCGAGTAGTCAGTCGGCAGGCAGTAATTATCAACGATCACGCTCATAATATTTCCACTGTATTCGACAACACAATTCGATCCCCTTCGCATCATAAATCTTGTTGCGTTTTAAACGGCGGCGGTAGACAGACATTCAGCGGGGTTGAACAAATTGAGCCTTTCGGAGCCTTGGTTACGCGCCAAATACGTCGTGATCGTTCATGCCGTTGCCAACCCACCAATTACATCAAGAGCCGGCCGATTTCTTTCGTTGCATAAAGAAGGAGAAGGAGAAAGAGAGAGAGAAAGCGGCAGCCCCGATCGGCACCAATTATTTGTAATCGGTCGATCTACCCGCTATCGATCCGCGCTTTCTCGTGGATGCATTCTCGAATGATGGATACCACATCAACCAAAGTACTTGGGCTTAGCCGGCTGTGTCATTAACTCTCGAGACGGTGCTGCTCGTCTTCGACACTCGTGGATCGATCGGATGAAGAGGCCCTCTTCGCGGTCCTTCGTCAGCGCGCTTCAAACCAAGTAAATGCGCGAGATTACAACGCCAGAAGCGGATCGCTTCTATCGAGTAGCGTAAATTTGCATCGAGAAAGCCAGCCGGGATGGCCAAGTCTTATCCTTCAATCGTGTTCCGACTAGAGCTTCTTAGTGTCTGGCTTTGTTCAAATTAGACACTTTTTCGACGTGTAGGAATCATCATTAAATATTAAAAAATGGAATTGTGACGTTATGAAACGAAAATTCAGAGACTTGAAACATTTAATCTCTCCCGCGATAATATTCAAAACATAAATCATATACACCCAAAAAAAAGTATTTTACGTTCAAAGTGATTTTTCCTATAATCTCATATTTTAAGCTTACTTTTTTTACAGCAAACATATTTCTCTTTCAATAAAGTGAAAAATACTTTTTTCTCTTTTAAATACTCTTGTTTATACTATTTTTCTCTTGATTTCAGAGCAATTCTTTTGAAGTCAACACAAGAATAAAATCCTTTAAGATTTAGAGAATTCCACGTATATTAAAATTATATTTTTTTTTGGTGTATCGCATATCTTCTGAACTTTGTTTTCGCGCGAAGTTACCTAGTTTTGTCGATGCAGGACCAAAATAAAAATACCTTATTTTAATCTTTCAGTAAGTAACGAGTTATTTTTTTTATTGAATCTTTTGTGGAATAAAAGATTTGTCGAAATGTGTAAAATTTCGCATGTGAAAGATAAGATTTAATCGCGCGGAACGAACGGTACACGTGCGGGAATCGCTAATCTATTCGACAACTCGATACTCGACCGAGTAATCTTCGACTTTCCGGACGTCATAGCGCTTTGCCACGCGACACCACAGACATCGCGGCGAGCTCGGCTATCAGGTTTCGCCCCATTACACCTCCCATGTATTTATTACGGGTTCTCCCTTCTGTCGTCCCGCAACGGCAGCAGCAGGTTCCCCTTCATCCCATATCTCCTCGACTCGTCCAGGTCCCTTTTCACTCGTCAACGTCTCGTATTCCAGCCACTCTACGCACGGCCAATCAGAACTACGAGCGATGACGTCTCCATTCACGGGACCGAGGCCCCGTTTCACGTCGCTTTTTCTCGAATTCCTTCCCTTTTTTTTTTGTTTCGTCCACTTGTGTCCCACGCTAATTGATCCTAAGTGGGTTTTTGGAGGGAAACCGTAGCCTCCTTCTCTCACTCGTGATTCTTCCGAGGGTCGTAACTAGTTCAGCCTAATCGAGAAGGGAAGAGTGAGAAAAAGAACGGCGAACCATACGCGAGTACATATATCTATTTCAAAGTGCGCGAGAAGAATCTTATGAGCTTTAAGACGCGAAACATTATAGAGAAATTCAAAGAATCAACGTGTGATAACGAATTCAGTGAGAGAGCTTTATATAGTCTAACAGACGCATTTGTAGCGATGTCCTTTGTCAGACGCTAAAACGACTTCCAGTTAAGTATCGCATTAAATATCTCAGTGTTGAGCGACTCCGAGCGACGCGGTATTTACGTAACGCTTAACAAAAGGCGGCACCAGATTCCGCGAAAGAACTTGCTCTCACGAAGCACGCGACGCATTCGCGCTGGAAGTATCATTTAAGCGCTCGTAAATTGGAAGTAGCGCTCGGGAGGCCATTAAGAGGTTAAACGTGGCGGGTACGTTTTGCATTTGCATCGCCTTAATTGTTTCTAAATTAAAACAACGTCCCGCGGCCGATTGATGTACGTAGCGTGCTCGCTTGGCTTTACGGCGCAGTTTGCATCGCCGATGCCTGCACTCGGTCGCGTACGAATTATCGCGCGACTCGCTCCCGTCGCGATAACTCAGCCGCCGCTGGCTCGGCGACAAAGAGAGGATCCTTTTTTTTTTTCGTTCTCTTTCTTTCCGGAAATGATTTAAAACTCCGGCGCGTACGTGTGAAAAAGCGTGCACGCGGGAGGAAAAGGGAGAAAGCGCGGGACGCGACGATTTTTGTAACCGACGGCGTCCAAGGAACGAGCCGGTCTTGGAGACTCGCGTGGTGGCGAGCTATCAATTTAATCGTCCACTGATGAATGGACAGATCGGTTTTCTTAAAGTGCCCATCTTTTTTCCCTCCTTCTTTCCCCGCAGCCATCGTTCGTCCTCCTTTCTCCGCGTATTCTTCGCGCCCTGTCGTCTCCTTTCTACATCTCACGATGTATGAGTTCGTTTTCTCCATTTAACTCCTTCGTTATCCTCCGTTCTCTCCGCGATTCTCTTCGTCATCGCATCACCTCCGCGCTCGCATTCCTTTCCTCCGTCCTCCTACTACATCACCGATTCGCTCCCCGGCACCTTTCTCGCATGTAGCTCTTTGTGTTTCTTCACATGTTCGCGCGTATCTCTCCTTCGTGCATCCGTATTCCTTTGTGCCCCCTCGTCCCTTTCCTTAGGGGGAGGAGGGGGGTAAGGCCGTGTATCCTTCGGCGGTTGCAATGCTTTCCTGGCAGTCATATATCCATGTGCCGCGCCCTTAAATTATGCGCGCAATTACGCGTACTCGGAACGCGTAAGCACATCGCAGATGCAGACGGTGCACCCGGGTAAGTGCATCAGCTGCGCGAAGGCGCGAAAGCGGAGAACAAGATTGCCGGATACGACTGGCCGCCGGAGAGCGCGTTCGTCTTCTCTCCTCTCTTTTTTTTACCCCTACCCTCGTCGTAGGTGCTAATGACGAGGCGAAGTGGCCGGTATCAGTAGCCGAAGTGCTCTCGACTCTCGGCCGCTGAATTGAGCCGCGCGCGGAGCGTATCGCGTGGCAAGATTGGCTCGTGTCACGTAACGCGTTTCGAAACGCGTTGCGGCTGTCATGTCGATGCCACGCAACCGCACGGGCATCAGGTATAAGTGCCTTCTTGTAAGAGCCGCACGTATCCGCGTATACAAGAAGAGCGTTTTTACATCGAAATTCTATGCTGCAGCTTTGATCGTTGACGAATAAATTCTTATCTCATAATAGAGGAAAGTCGCCAATACTGGCACGGATCCCATAAAGCGACCCCCTATTTCCCGGAAATTAAACATTACACTGTATGAATATCGATAAAAACATAGTCTCCTTAGATAATTAAAGAAATAGAAACCTTTAGTTCATACATTCGTGGTTTTTTTCTACATAAAATCTGCTAAAAACGAATTCTTTAAAAGCGAAAATAAAATTTGAACGATTTTCTCTTAAAAATTCGATAGTTTAAACAATAGATGCATCATTGATAATATTACATCATTTTATGTATTTGTAACTTCCTAAAAATTGTTTTATTTATGTATTTATCTGTCAGATTTGCCTCGTGATAGTAGTGCAATTTTATTAACTATAAAATCACTGTGTAGCCTTAAGCGGTTTACATTTCTCTATGAGAACAGATCATAAGTTTATAATTGCTTTATTTTCAAAATGTTCTGTTCCAACCTTTTAATTTTACAAAATCGGTTGTTTGATATATTATAAAAATATATTTTATTACTTAGTTTATCAATTTGTTAATTTTTTCTCTTTCACATTCTTTTTTCTCATAATACGGTTTAAAACATAAAACCGCTGTACAACAATACATTTCTCAGTGAGACTAGAAGGTACAGTAACATAAATCTAATAATATCACCAAAGTTGGCAACTTTTACCTCACTTATTGTAACCTTAAATATACGTGTTCCAGTTTTGGAGCCCAATTTCTCAGACACTCTTTTTGACATATGTTGCGAAAATATTAATTACATACAAAATACGAAATAGTATTATAATGACTACTATATCATTTGATAGAAGACACTTTCTAGTTTGTATTTCTGTTATCAAACTGTTATTTTTAGCTCTTGTTTAAGAAATATTGTTTAAAAACAAACTAGTGTGCCGGTGTTGGTGACTTTCCTCTACGTACGGTTGAATTGAAAATATTTGACCTGTTAGTTAAGATATACAGATAGTTAAGTAGTCCAGATGTAATCTGGATGTTTCATAAAGTATTGAAATAGACACAGAAAAGCCAGTTATAGCGCCAGTTACAGACTCATAGTGCAGTAAAAAATACATTATAAATGGGGTATATATATATGTATACCTTATAAAGAGGTGAATTCTACATTATTAATCTTATTGCCACAATTTGCATGACTGTGTCTGACAGCACGACTCAACGATCATCGATGTCTGATTCAGGGGAGATTAAATATGAATTCGTCGAGCAGTTTTGCAAAGATAATAAACGTTATAGAACGATAAACACGAGCGACAAATAAAATCGGAATTACGATCGCGCGTTTTGAACCGCAGAAATATATATACTGTCAAGTTCTGGTCGATTAATTTAATTAATCGCTCCGTCGCAACGTGCGGTCCTTTAACTGCGATTTCGAGCGAGATAGAATGATCACCGCGCGAGCGGACATCCATTCCGCTCTTGTTTCATATCAATTAATAATCTCTCGCACTTGTCGCGCGATATTTATGTAATGCGCTCGAATAAACACGTTCTCGCGGTCTCTGCATTCTGAAATTTCTCGCCTCCCTATGTATGTGTGTATGTGTGCGTATGTTTTACGCGACGATAGGTGTGCAAGTGCTTGTTTTTCAAGGAGAAAATTCCGGTTTGCGGACTACGCCGATCACTGTTTTACCAATTGTGTCGACGTTTCCCTTTTAAGAGAGAAATCCCGACGACATTTGCGGGTTAACTTTAGAATGTGCGCCGGCATTGCGCAAGCAAGCGCATAATTTGCGCACGATAAAAAAAAGGGAAGGAAAGAGCGCGCTATTATCGCGCGGACTTTAAATCTCTTTATCCTCTCACGCGTAGGATTAATACCTCATCGTAACTCATCCTCTTAGCTGTAACTCGAACAACAACGCGGGTGAACCTTATTGCACCATCGCGTGCATGGAAAGATTGCTACCTCGTCGTAATCAAGGTGTCCAGAAACCTTCAAAGGTGAAGTTTTTTTGACGAGAATGTCTAACATAGTTACGATTCGATTTTTGCTATCGGAAAGTATCTTCATTCTGCTGTCCATATAATTTTACCTCTTAAGAGTTAATAGCTATTTTCGATTAACACATAAAAATCTTTTATCCATAAATGTTTAAGTATACAATTTTTGTTTTTGTGCGGAATACATAAAAAATTCTAGACATTAATAAACTTAATTCATAAACAAATTAAATTAAATTAGACCGTTATGTGAATAAAACAATTAAGAAAGCCCTAGACGATCGATGCTGGATCTCTTTGCATAATAATTTCTTCTAATACATTCTTTGCTCAGCCAACTACATGCCGTTACTGACGGACTTTTAAAACACAATTTCAAGCTAAAGCTAGAATAGTGCACTTACAAAATAAAATTGATAATCAATTTTAATAATTACCATTACGATACTAACTTGTATCATTAAAAACATATAAAGGGTTGTGTGTTAGTTCATAAACCTATAATTTTACAAGTCAAGATAACTCTTTATACTCTATAACGGGAATTTAAAGGAACGAAGCTTTCATATTACGTTCTGACCTTACCAAGTCAAGTGCATAAAACTGCTTACGAATTGAATCTAAGAAAATCAGTGGAATACAAATCGCGAGGATTCGAGGATCAGAAAGAGAGGAAGAGAGAAAGAAAGCATGTACCTGCCGATACTCATTTGAGCTCGCGAGGCGCTCTTTGAACATAAAAGTCAACAGAGAGTACAACGGAGAGAGATGTGTGTGTGTGTGTGTGTGTGTGTTCTATGCTTATAAATTTCACCGCGTGCACCAATGTCGTTGCACGCACACGCATAAATCGCGTGTAACTCTCGGGGTGCGCGCATAAACACGCGCGCTCGCGTACATCCGTTTCGGAGCATAAGCGCGCTTGTATCCGCGGAAGAGGACCTAGAGGGACCGAGAAAGAGGTGAAAAAAGGGGAGGACGAATGAGGACGGGGGAGGGTGGGGGAGGAGGGGGCGGAAGGAGGTTGACTGCGTGTTCAAACAAAGGTGAGTCTGCAACCTGCACCTCGGCTGCACATAATGCGCCTCTTAGCGCTCCGTGCGCGCCTCCGCTACCTTTCTCCCATTCTCTCTCCCTCCTCGTTCTCCTCGTAACCGCCTTCTATCGCCGCTCTCTCATGCTCTCCTCTCGACGCTGATTCTCTTCGTTTTGTCGGTGTTATACACCGCGGAGGTTACATCTAAGCGGAATGTCTTGTTGCCAGGTGTATCAAGAGAGACCTCCCGCCTTTTACTCCCCTTTGCTCTGTGTCTTCCCCCTCGGTTGCGCAACTCGCAGTTTGCTCTCGACGACGTCGCGTACCTTTTGCGCGAAATTATCTCGCGTCTTCTTTTTCTTCATTCAATTTGGGACGGCGCGAGTAATGCAAATGACACACCGTGCGCGTAACAGTGCAAGCTGAAATGCATTTTCCATTAAGCTGGCTCAGATAACAAAGAAGAGGAATGTAAATTATTTTTAAATAGTTAGTACTGCTAAGAGTGTGTTAAGAGAAGTAATGTAATTATTTAGTTTGCTATTAAAACATTATAAGATATAAAGATGTAAACTAATGTTCCTATATAACTTTTAATCTCTATCTCTTTATCTCATATATATTTCCAGCGAAAATGGCCTGATTAATCTCCAGTTATTTATTATTTATTAAAAAGAGAGTATATTTCATAAATTTATTTTGTAAAACACAAGTAATGGTACAAGAAATTAATTTGTTTCGATAGATACTGCGAGAATAAATTGCATATAATAATTTCTAATACTTCTAATATCGTAATTGGACTGATTGCCGTGAAAAATCTCAAGTCTCAAGTAGTCGACTTGTTTGGAGACTAGGAATATTCGCAATATTGTTATTCTCAAAGTAACTTTCAGCTATTTTTACCTGATATGTCTGAAAGTCGTAGGTACGAAGCTCGTCACCAGACGTAGGACGATGGAGGCTCTTCGCGTCGCGGTTACACGCTAATCGAACAGTAAACTCGAGTTTTATTCGTTTGCGCATTGGCGAGTACATTCGCATGCAAATGCACACGGTAATAAATGGAAGGGCTGTGGCGGGCGGGCCTTTATATGTCGTAAAACTCGTCGGTGGTATTCGTGATAATTGCTAAGATTCTAAGGGTGAGTAATAAAATGGAAGAAACGGAGAGAGATAGAGGAAGTGAGAATGGGATGGTTGCATTGTTCTTTAACGGGATTACACGCGTTGTAACGATGCATGAAATTTATGCGTGTAACTATAGTCAATTTATTAATGCTTATTTTGTTAAATTTTGCAGCAATTGAAATGATGAATATCCTAGTTGTGTTAATCAGAAGAAAGAAACATTTTTGTTTTTGAAATTGGGAAAAGTAAATACAGCATGAAAAAACTCTCGCTAATAAAGTCTAGAAAATAGTACAACCACGTTATCATGCTGTTGTATATTCATCATAATTAAAAATTTTCATTGTAATTAAAAAAATTATATTTATAATTTTATTATAACTAAAAATAACATTAAAAATTCTTTATTTTTTTATTTTCGCAAAACGTAAAATTAAAAATTTATATAAAATATGAAGAGAATAAAAATAATTATATTCGCATTTATGTACTCAAATTAATTAATAATAATGCTTAAAATAATTAATAAATACATATATTTTTTCCTGTTTGTGATATATTTTTACGAATTTTTCAATTGAATGAACGCGATTTGACGAATGGCGTGTCACGTAACACGAAATAAAAATGAAGCAACGATATTTTGCGCGATATATGATTTATAATTCACGATATCGACGACACGAACGTCCCTTACTCGTTTCTCATTATTCGCACCCGTTTCCCCTTTTTCATTTTCGTTCGACAAATAATACACAAAATCAGTTAGTTCCTGTCTCGTTTAAACTCTACCTGCTTTTTCGCAAACTCATTTTTCACGGGTGTTTATCGACTACCCTCTGGGAACGGTTTACCCGTAGGTAGTCGAAGTTTCAGCATAGTAAGCTCTCCCACTGATCTTTTCTGAAAATCTAAGACAAGCGACTCCCGCGAGGAAAGTTTACTCTAAGCATCTTATCCGAGTTCTAATTGGACACGCGTTTCTCGTAAGCCTTAAGCGATTATGTCAGGTTGTGCCTTTAGTGCGAGACCTTCGAGATTGCTGACTCTGTTTTCGAGCACGTTAATTGCTCTAATCTGATAAATCAAATCTCATAATGGTAAAATTTTGCTGGCAAAATCGTGTCTTCTCACGAACTTTAGGAAGATGCATCGATACTCATGTTTATTAAACTGTCGAAAGATCGAAGAGTCAAGATAGAATAAATGAGAATAAAATTCGTAATATCGAAATCAATTATTATTAATAATTTTGCTAACTATCTATTGTTGCATTATCCAGTATATAAAAGTCAAATATTTGTTGCAAGTAGCTTATAATTACAATCCATATTATTTAACTTATTGTTTTTTTTTATCGCAATCCCATAACTACAGAAGAGTTAACGTGAAAAAAATGTCAATTTTCATATTCCTTTTAAATTAATATGCTTAAAACTAATCAGCTTTTAGTGGGTTTTTCTCAGTGCCTGTAAGAGAAGGAAAAAGTACCTTAAAAAAAAACCGCAAAAAACCCGAGGGATAATAAATTTCTGCGGAAAAGTCCGTAATTGCCGAATTGTCTTCCTCGATGACGAAAGTAGCAGCCGCGTTAACGCTATTTCGCCCCGGCTGTTAAGTCTACGCGCAGCGGGACTTAATTTCAATAGGATTTTATACCGGGGCTTCGTTAAAATCCCGGTAGATCCGATGTTATAACGAGACAGAGGCGGGACGCGCGCGGCGTGCAGGTCTTTAGTGTGGCGCAAATGCACCGAAGGCGACGGAAAAGAAAGATTACTACGAAGACCCTGTTACACAACGTCGCCTCGTGCGAAAGAATTAAAAGACAAGTATGTGTGTGTCTCGAATGCCCACGCGGTAACTAGATACATCTTTACCTTCCTTATCATCAGTTTGTTTTGTGATTTTTTTTTATCTCTGCAAATCAGTACGTTCTTTAATATTAAGAAGATAATATTTTTTTCTTTTAAATTGAAGGATTATTCAGTGAAGTCTAATTTAAGGGAAAAATATCTAGAGAAAGGACAGACGTGATTTTTTTGACAGTTTTTTTAAAGCTGGATGGAATTGAAAATGATTGCGTGATATATTTTTTTTTATTTTAATGTGATAGATTTTTTTTATTAGATTGTAATGTAGCAATAAATTGTATGTGACGAAAAAAACTTTTTTTCTTTGCGCGTAAAAATGGAAATTATTCGTATAAAGCGACCGAGAAGTCTTCACACGGTAGATAACTAAGCGCTGCTAGCCATCAACCACATTATAATTTGCTAACAAACTTACGACTTAGTCCGAAACTAGATTATAACTAAATTGCATCGCTCCACATTCTTCCGCTACGGCAACTGCTGTTGCGTGTTTAACTTCGAGAAACTAGTTAGCTCGTCCCATGTGCAGATAAGAGAATGACATAAACTCTTTGATTTAAAGATGATTTATCGTAACAAGAGAAAAAGAAAAATGTCCTTCAATGATCAATATTCAATCTTAATTCAGCGATTAAAAGAAAAAAACAAAATAAGATAAGACTGTCTAAAATGTTAGTTATTCACTAAAGTGAGCACCTTTTCTCGAATGTAGGAAATATATAGTTGAACAGAAAAACAGTGGAGAAGGTTGAAAAGATAAAACTTACGAAGCACGTTTCTGTGAGTTCACCAGCAAATCCGCCGACTTCCGCCTTCTCCGCGAAGACTGGCTTACAAGTCCACTCGTGATTAGACAAAGCAAACACCACAAAGAGGGACGTATTCCGAGGGAGTATTCCGAGGCGACGAAAGAGTCGATGAGCGGTGTAAGGAAGACCGAGCAAGACACAAAGAAAAGAGCAGGAAGAAGGGAGAGACACTAATAGTGCTGATCCCACTGCAAGCTCCGAGAGGTTTAAGTCTCGGTTAAGTGGCGAGTAATGAATATGCTAACGTGTGCCGAGTACGCGAGAAAAGCTTCGCACTTCAGTATTGGGTTCAAGCACCTTTCGCGATTTGGCGAATGCGAGTAAATGTGATCAAGTATTTTTTTAATTTAATAAATAATAAGGATAAAAAAATTTTTGACGGTATTACAAAAACTAATATATTTCTATTTAAATAGCGTTTTTAGTATTTATAAATTACCGAGAGATAATATTTTTTATCTAAAATATAACATATTTTAAACATACAATATTTAAATATTTTTATTCTAATATAATACTTTATATGTAATATTATATAACAATATTAAAAATGTTGCATGTTTAAAATATATTAGTTAAAGTAAAAAAGTGTAAAAAATAAAAGTATCTCTTGATAAATTTTTAAATATTAAAAAATATTATTTAACTAAATATGTATGTATAAAAATATATATTTCTTATTCTTAAATAATAATTTTCCAAATAGTTTCGTGTAGTAGAAATAGTATGTACTTTCAAACAGAAATTTATTTTCGCTCCTCTAATAGATATAAATTTTATTAAGGATAAGTGATAACGTCAGAGAAAATTTCACCTGCGGGAGAGATGCTGATGCATTTAAAGCCTCCATATCGCTGTCAGTGCCCATTAAAGGAAGTACTTGTGAAACGATATGAAGGCATCTCGAGAAATTCAATTCCATGACACTCGATTAATGCGATATAATGAACTGGCGAAGCGCGAACGCGACACTTCCCTTCTGCGATCGACGACACGATATCTCGAGTGCGAAGTCAACGACGACGACGACGACGACAACGACGACGACGACGACGTCAACGACGTCGACGACGACCATGACGACTCGTCAATGTCTGCGTTAGCTTAGGTCGATGTTGCTTTTGAGCCCGACAAGCGCAGCACGAGACTGGTTTATCGCGGCGGAATAATATTGATTAAGTTTTAAGATGGATATTGCCGATAGCTCCGCACTTCATGGCCGGATTAACACGTACGCTGCGAATATCTCATCGCTAGGATTGTAAATCGATCTCGTTACGCCGTAACCATGTTGGATAAATCGTCCACGACCGGTAATTATTTCTCAATGGCACGCTGCGACTTTGAATTCATTAGATCGAGATAAAAATCGCAGTCGAGCAAGTTAACAAGCGAAGAAAAAGGACGTCGATAACGTAATAGGGCCAGTTTTAGGAATATTTGCGCTACAAGAAAATGGACGTATCAATTTACGCAAATACTTTCCAGAGATTATGCTTGATAATTTTTTTTTGTTAATGTACATGTCATTGAGACATTGAAAAATATATGTTTGTATGCAGGCATGTTAATATTTGTCGACTATTATTGATTTTCATGGCTTTATTAGTATTGTTGATTTAGATTTTCACTGCTCAACTGATTTTGCTGTTTGATTTCTGTCCGGATATTATGTTACAGCAATTAATTAATATTGACAGCTTTTAACTCTGTTTTAGTGAATTTTATCTCCTATTAATTGGAAATTTTTAACTATTTGTTTAAACACTTCACTTATACAAAATAAATTTATAACGTAAATTTAAATTTAAAAATCAAATTTTATTTTTGTTTTCTATAATCGGAAAAACATGGAAATTAATTTATTATTACTTTTTTCAAATTTTTATGTCCCAAGTAGAAATTATTTTATTAAATTATTTCGATAAATTATAGCAATAAATCATTAGCAATAATTCTTTTCATAACGATTTAATTATATTTTCTTAAGCTAATAAAATCACGATTTTTTATTTATGAAAATCACACAATTTTATTCTACTCGCAACGTAATATTTTGACAAAAGTGAATAATGAAGTAAAATAACAACGAATAATGAACTAGTTTTTCCATAGATACTTTTTCCATTCAAACAAAGATAAATTTTATTCTCCGAACAAACATCAGAGTTTAATGTGCAGTAATAGTGGATTATCAAACAATGTTCAAACTGAAACGTGAAAAACAGAATATGTGTGGAAAAAGAATATTTTGTGAGGTACCGAATATGAAACGATAACAACGGTTGGCACACGGCCTTGGCCTTGGCGTGTGTTTCTGCGGCATACGGCGCGCTCCGTTTACACAAGGCCGTAGAGCTACCATTCGAACACTGGCACTCGAGCGAAGAGGTAGCGTCACGTAGCAAGTCGCTCTAGACACCATTGCGTTATTCTCTTTCGAAACGCATTATCGCGACAAGAGAAAAGGCGATTATTCCTATGAATAGTTAATCTGCGCGATTAACTAATTGCCATAACGATTTATGAATGGAAGGCTATTTATCGAAGAATCTCGCGTGTTTCATCCGTTGAATGTAAGACTGAAACTAATAAGAGTATTATTTTCTCTCCGCGATATCTAGAGATAACAATTATTCCTTTTAAGATATTTAGATGATTATACATCTTACATGTGTAGATACACGTATCATTAATTAATGGAACGAATGTGCGGGTACGAAACGGATCAATTTTGTTGTGATTTTTTGCTATAACTTAATAACACATGTGTATGACGAATTAGAAGTGCTATACAAAGTGCATGCGATTATTATATTTAACTTTTAGAGGGCCAGGATTTTTCCATTAAAACTTTTAATTTTTTTCACGGAAAATTTTTACATATATGTAACCTACATGTTCTAAATAGTTTCCAAGTTTGTTGCTGGCTACTATTGTGGCCACCCCGGTCCGGTGCGACATGGAAATTTTGAAAATGATGTTTTTAGGGTTTCTAGAGGTTCTAGGAGGTTTTTGATATCACTGATCACGATTTTTATTGAAAATTTACATAAAAATAATGTTGCAACCATCAACATTGTTGTGGAAGTCTATATAAATAACAGCGGTTGTGCACAACTTTCCTTTAGCGTTATCCAGAGCTAACGACGTGCCTACAATATATTATATTATATTATATATATATTATATATATATATATATATATATATATATATATATATATATTATATTATGTTACATTTTATATATATTTTTATATCTTATATGTAAATTACACATAATGTTTAACTATTAATATTCAATAAATAGATGTCTATCTTAGTAGCCATCATAGTGACCACCTCAGCCCTCTAAAGGTTAAATGACATTGACATGCGCGACCATAATTAATTACAGAATTAATTACAGATCTATTCGTGAGTGTTGTGTTGCGTGAGTGCGAATTC
This sequence comes from Tetramorium bicarinatum, assembly GCA_928718305.1. Taxonomy (NCBI): domain Eukaryota; kingdom Metazoa; phylum Arthropoda; class Insecta; order Hymenoptera; family Formicidae; genus Tetramorium; species Tetramorium bicarinatum. The sequence continues at coordinate 25,377,134 of OV788327.1, read as the reverse complement.
TGAGAGGAAGAGGAGGCCTAGATGGCATCGAACGACGGTGGAGCAACCGTGGGGTAATTTATTATTTATTATTTGTGAAATTAATCATTTATAATTATTTTCTATAGATACGCGATAATTATTTTTCAGATCATCAATATTCTTTCTTATTAAGCAATACAATTAATGCGTAAAATCGAGAACAAAGTAATTGCTGACAAAATGCAACAATTAAATAAATTAATAATAAAATATAAATTAATAAAGGCTAAATACTATAAAAGTCTGTAGATAAATAAGTCCAACTAGATTTATTAAAATAGATTAGAGAGATTTATAAATATGAATTGTTTTAAACGCTGCGTCAATTTAATAAATATATTTCTATTTTGCAGATCAACAGTTTGCATCAACTCTACTGTTGCGCATTGAATCGGTGAGTGACAAATTAAACTTTTATTTTAATCTGAAATAGTGAATCTGTGAAAGACATGCAAGATATATAGGCATATAAAACTGAATAGCACAAAAATCATGAAATATATTGTCAAACTTGTGTCCCAAATTCTTCGTGTTGAAATTCTCCGACAATAAACGAACGCGCTCATGCAAAATAAACGCACGAATTGCTCTCGACGATCCAAGTTTACCCCCTCGATCGCAAACGATCTGTCTACAGCGACCGAACTGAAATCTAGTCACGCTAGGAATTCGTAGTAGCGTCGCGCGTTAATTTAATACTGCGTGAAATTTCGCTTTGCGCGCCGCACAGATCGAAGTCTTGACAAAGTGGAAGAACCAGAAGGGTGCACCCGAGAGGGTGGGAGCGCGGTGAGCGTCTCGGTGACCGATTCTGTTTGAGAAGCAACCCTTGCCCGAGGGTGCCATCGGGGTTAGAATAAACATGGGGTAAACCTTTGGGTGCCGGGGATGGATACAGTTGAAACGCGTATCGTTCCGGCATGGTCACGCGTATTGTACAAACAGGGGGAGTTTCCAATATATACCAACCACCGTGTGTGCAACGACATTGGCCGGCCATGTGTGTATCGGCTATAAAAATTATTGCCGTGAGATGTATTAGGGACCGTTTCTCATTAAGCATAAAATAAATTATCGAGCTCGATAGAACGGAAAATTGTGACCGTTTCTGACATGTCGGAGCTTTGAATAACAGATATTTCATTGCAGACGTTTTGTAATTACATAAATAATTAGCTTCTAAATTAAGATGCAATGACAGAAATAAAAGTATCGTATATACGATGCAGGATTGACGAAATGAAATCGTAGAGAATTAATATAGAACGAAAGGTCATGGTTGCTCGATCGAATTATCGTCGTTCCCGAGAGCGCTTATTTTTGTGAGACCTAAGATAGAGACAGCTATATTTTGCGTCATACAAAATGTCATACAAAACGACACGCTATACCGAAAGACTATGTATATAAAAATGACGTTTCACGATATATATACCCTCTGCGAGAAATAATTGTCCGTGACTGTGCTCGATGCATGTTCTTATGATTAGACGAACGTTGAGTCGCCCAGTCGTTGGGTAATAGTACGATCGTTAGTGAATCGTACAATTATGATGTATCGGATGCATCGTTTTTATTGTCGACATCGTGGCGCTCCGTCACTACATGTATATCGAGAGATTTTCATTTTATTTTAAATTTTCTCTCCTTGAATGGACAGTTGACAATGACATTATTAGAGGCAGTAACAGAATTAATATACAGGGTGTTCCCGAGTTAAGTGGTCAAACTTTAAATATTTTAGGACCTCAAAACAAAACAAATTTTCCTCTTGAAGTATGTTCGCAAACGCTTCGTTTAAGAGATATTAATTTCTTAAGTTGCAGGACTTATTTAATTATTGTCTTGTTTAAAATGATGGCCTCCAGCCTGGAAGCAAGCTTTGCATCTACCGATGACAGAACGAGTGGCTGATTCACACTGTGCGTCTGTAATTTCTTGACACGCTTGCACTATCTTCTATTTTAATAATTCAAGGTAATTAACAGGTACTTCATAGACTTTTTGCTTGAGAGCACCCCATAGAAAAAAGTTTAGTGATGTTAAATCCGTGTCAAGAAATTACAGATACACAGTGTGAATCAGCCATCCATTCTGTCATCGATAGATGCAATACTTGTTTCCAGGCTGGAGGCCATCATTTTGAATAAGCCAATAATTAAATTTTGATTTCTATAAAACAATAAAGAAGATAAATCTAAATTATTTTGATTATTATTAGTTATTCATTCCTATAGTCCTGCAACTTAAGAAATTAATATCTCTTAAACGGGGCGTTTGCAAACATACTTCAAGAAGAAAATTTGTTTTGTTTTGAGGTCCTAAATTCACATTTAAAGTGGTCACTTAACCCCGGAGCATCCTGTATATATAATGATTCTAGAATTAATATTTATGATAATCTTAAGATTTAATTAGATTTTTTATATATGAAAACAATTTTCTCATTTTCTTTAATCACGCTGCAGATCAACAACATTCTTTCTTATTGAGCAATACGGTTAATACGTAGATTTGAGGACAAAGTAATTACTGACAAAAAATGCAACAACTAGATAAACCGATAAAATGTAAGTTAATAAAGGCTAAACACTAAAGTCTCTGTAGATAAAAAGTCTAAGTAGATTTAAAATAGATTAGAGATTTATCAAGCTATATTATCCGCAGTACTAACGCAAAGTGTATACAGAATTTCTCAACGAGCGATAGATCGCAGATTTAGTGCGTCACGTGCAAAGCAGCTTTTAGCAAAATGCTGACTTTATCCCCGGGGACCAGAGTCAAAGCGAAGGAGCTTATAGTCGGGGCAAGTGGTAGTCACTACAGACAAGAAAAGCAGAAGAGGACTGAAAACGAGATGCGGATTTTAGGAGAGGGTCGAGGGGAGTTCTCATTCGTCACCGTGGAAATCTCGAAACGAGCGGCGCTGTTCTGACCTGACGGTACGTCACAGTCGACACCGGGAGCCGTATTTTCCCGCGGAAATGTCGAGCACGAGATTGAGGGGGTGGTTTGCCGAGAGTAAGCGCGACGGCCGGGGGACAGGGATGAGAGGGAGAGGGGGGAAAGGGGATCGGTACGGCAGGACCAATCCGGAGTTCACTAACCGTGGAAACGTTACTGCATGTCACGGGAAAGGTACCGAGCGTGCGTTCGGTGCAATGACGGGACGTTGCAAGACGTGGCGTGGATGAGAAATTGCAGAAATCTGCGTTTTCGCTGGACTCGTAATAACGGAGAACAGTGACCGAGAAAGGAATATATAATATATATATATATATATATATATATATATATATATATATATATTTTATAGTGAAGAGCGCACGAATAGATATCTTATAAGGCATATCTTACAAAGCGTCATCGTTGTTATCACGATCGTCATTATTGCTGACGCTTTCGGTGCAGCGCGCTCAACGAACGTTATCGCTGCCTATTTTCACGCGAATAGAATTTCGTCGGATAGAATTCGCGAATCTGTGACTAGTAATTTCTCGAGTTTATTCGACCGTATTAATATAGTACTGACAGGCGCACATTCATTATACAAATAATGTGTACTTTGGAATACATTATCTCGCTCGGGCGTGTTCTCTTCTGGCAAACGAGCGATCTTAATTAACATGCGTTAACCAGACTTAATTACTTAATGTTGCGCGAATAGTTTTTCTCCGGGAATGATAATATTGAGCCATTGCTATCTAAATAAGTTGGTAGGTGGTATGACATGTAAATGCGACCACTCGTGCTATTTAACACGACGTTAAATTGAAATTAATCCAGTGGGCGTGGCTAATTATTCAATCAGAGTCGCTTTTCCCTCGGAAAGATCTTATCTTCATCGCGTCATATTAATCATCGTGTAATAACGTCGTAATTTCGCTCCATCCCTATCTTGAAAACCAGGAATTAGATAGCCAGTTTTCTGAAAAAGCCATTGATACGTTGGGGATCTTAAATTACATACCAGTCAAAGATAAAACGTCGAAATTATAAGATCATAGCTTCATTAACATGAAATTCGAATTATAGTATATTTTCTTTTTAATTTGCTTCTTTCGAAAAAAATTGGATCTTAGATTTTTATGCTGTACAAACATCAAAGTTCTACTTTCTATGATAATCGAAATTTATTCTGTACGATATATTATTATGATTTCGTGTAAAGCGTGATTGTTTCTGAACTATAGTTCTGAAATGGAGTCTCCTACAACTTCATTATACACTTAATCGTCGTTGTACCCAGCGGAGCAAAATCGGACCATCCTGTCACCCGACTAATTTCTAAATTTATCATCGTTACGGAGAAGGGATGGGAAGGAGGGGGCAATTTCAAGTTCGAGCGCGGTTAAAGCTCAAACTTAAATTATGTATCAAAATGAAATTATACTCTCCAGCCGTCCCACGCGATCCAACACCGATGGGGTCTCCTCGTACCGGGGATTAATTTATGAAACTTATGCCGTCCTAAGACGAACTTAAATCTTCTTTTCACGCTTGGTGTGCGTTCGCGGTGAGTGTCGTGTCTCGTTGTTATCTTAACGGCTGCCATGGTTGCTAACGAGAATACAGACTATTCGTTATCTCGGTGGCGAGAGCACGCGCAGTCTCTCGGTACGGCACTTGTGCTTTATATATTGAAACCAGAAACACTACGAGAGCATGAAATAGACCGTACACGCACCATATCATCATTTCTATAATCGCTAACTTAGAAAGCAATATTTTAATATTTTTAAGCCCATTAATTATTATGCGCGCCTTAAATTCAGATATTACATAATTCTCTATCATATGAATTTTTGTAATTTTTACTTTTATTTTTAGATAGATCGATCGTTATAAAATCGATCGTTATTGTAAAAAATAAATCACAAGGAATTATTTTTACTTTTATACTATAAAATTAGAGATAAATTAATTTAAAACTATAATATTAAGTGTGTCTCAAAATTACATGTAATTTTACACTAATTTTTTAAAGTGCAGGAGCAGTGGCGATCTATGGAATAGTTAAAAATGACTCAAATTGAGTATAATTTGACACTGCAAGTTTAATTAAAGTACACTAACTAAAATGGTGATTTAAAAAAAAAAATCTTTCCGTTCATATAATCATTCGGAAAAATTACGAAATATTTCACAGCACTTGTTGACAAGCGGAATTATATTTGACGTCTTTGAATGACATGCCTCTCGCGTAAAACATTTATTGCACGTTCACGCACATATGTCTCTTTTCCAACCGGCCTTCGTGGCGAGCATGAATGCCAGATAGTTAAAAATGTCCCAGACTGTAAAGAGTTAATTAATCTCGCAACTCAGCGCGACACACAGTCCTCGTTTGAGAATACGTGCGTGTTGTCCAGTGACATACATAGTTAATCGCGCGAAACTCGCCAAGTGCGAGTACCTGCGGCAGAACCTCGCGAAAATTCTCGCGGTCGTAAAGAGACGCGTTGCGCAAATACCAACCACGTGCACTCGTACGGTACGATAGGTGGTCCATTAGAGACAGAGTCCGTCTTAATGTCCGCCGCTGCGCGGAGATTGCGTCAAGAGGCGAACGTTGAAAAATCGTGATAAGAAACGCATTACAACACCGACGGAGAGAAAGAGGAATACCTATCCTCAGATTCGTCACGTCTTATCAAATTCTGACTCTCGCGACGGTATTTCGAACAAATTCCTTTATCGCGCTCGTAGCCCTTGCATCCTCACGTTGCGGTAAATCGACGTACGGACGACGACTCTTGTAGTTACGATGAGCGACACGGGACGCACGCTCACGTAGACCGCGCGCCAATGCATTCACGATGCATCGACGCGCGGCTTTCTCACACCGGGAGATCGTTATCCCCGCGGCGGTCCATGAGGCTAGACAAACGTACATAAATTGAATGCACCGAGATTAGGGGGTTGCTCAGCTGGTAACCACTTTGTAACAGTACCACGGAGGGACTGAGACGAATGGTAATGGCATCCAGGTCTCTCCCGACAGCGTCGCGCCGATGGGAAGATGCGCTGACCCGATCGGAGCAGCCGCCGTTGTCGTTTTCTCAGTTTTCTCCCTTCACCGCCTCGATTCCCCATCGTCGCGTATTCACAATGAACGTCCTGATCGGACTCGCATCACGTTTTTCCATACGTATTTGAATATAGCATTGAAAGTACAGGAACTACCCAGTGAACACAAAGTAACAGTAATATAACGTCAATGTTAAAATTTCCTACTCAACAATATAACTGTTCCAATGTATACAATGTAATTATACTCTCTAAAAATGAATTAATGAGAGTTTGACTGATTTTGTTAGTGAATTCATTTTTTTCTGATAAACAGTAATTATTGTCACGCGTGACAATGAGTATGATTGAACATCACTATAATTCTACTGCATCAAGCAGTGAAAAAAATTTGCTAAATAATTCAATAACTAGCCACTAATTGCCAGTGGTATACTTATCACTATTTGATATAGTAGTTATACACTGATAAGTAGTGATTATACACTGATTCATTTTTAGAGAGTAGTTATATTGTTGAGTGGAAAATTATAACATTGATGTTACATTATTGCTACTTTGTGTTTACTGGGTATATATAATCACCGTTTAGAAAAGATTCTCGATTAAAAAATACACAGCGATTTAAATAATACACAAATAGAAGAAAATAGTAGGAAAATATACTTGAGTATTTCTTCTCGTTTCTACAAAATAATATGCTTTCGAATATTATTATTAATACGATTGAATGTTATTAAAATTTACATAGAAAATCACATGGAAAAATATATATTGTGTATTTCTTCTTGTTTCGATAAAATAATATCAGAATTCTCGAATATTATTTAATACGACTGAAACTCTTGTTACTAAAATTGATCACCATTTCAAAATTCCCATCTGCATTCTTCTTCTCGCGGGAAGTACTTGAATATTCTCAATCATCTCTCTCGCGGGTTCGTGCTTTCGAATCGAAAGCGAATTGTTCCGCACGATAGAGAAAGCTCTGTGCTCTATGACCCGCGGGATCATCTAATTAGCCCGGTTGCGCGTTATTAGCGCTCTAACACGCGTACATTGAGACGCGTGAAGAATTAGAAATCCTACACGCCATTATCGCTGCTTACTAATCCCGCGTGCGCGGGCGCGAGTTCGACGGCGGGTTCGCCATGGCACTTCCGTAATTAAGCGTGCCACGGGGTAATCGCGCGGGGTTATTCGACGCAGGCGTAATTGCCCCGCGTCGCGCTGAGGTGTCTTTGTTGGATTTACATGTAATTGCCGGGCCGCGGGGGCACTTACGTTTGCAGGCCTTGCGATGCGTGATCGGTCTCGCCGGGTCCCTGTAGTAACCTTCGCGGCAGTAATGACAGTGCCTTCCTGCCGTAAAATGCCGGCACTGCAGACAAACGCCTCCGCTGACACGGCCCGACAGCTTGTACAGCTCCATGTTGAATCTGCACTTTCTCGCGTGGAGGTTGCAGTTGCACACTGAAACAAGTAACACGATAATTTTCAGTCAGCCTCTGCGACACAACCGAGACGCGCCATTATTTTACGACTACCATTTTCCTTTAATTCCTCCCTATCTCGCTCGCACACGCGCGCAATTCCTTTTCTTTCCGTCCCTTTTTAGTCGCGCCGTTAGTGCCGATATTATTGCCATTTAAAATGCCGTAATCGCGACTGAAGCTCAACGCGGCCGCAATTATTTCGCTGAAAGAGAAAAATGAAGAGGTATCCTTCATTAACATTTAATCTACGTTGCGTGCGGAAATAATGGCAAGTTAAAATACACATTTCCACATCTTTCTCAAGGCGAAGGTGCGAAGGAGGTCAGTATTTTACGTTATTCACGAATATTTTCAGGCGTACCGAGAAGATATTATTACAAAAGTAACACAGTTTGCAGTCTTAAATTTGCATTTACAAGGCTCGTGAAATGTAGAGACCACATTTGAGATAATTTCATTTAAAACGCTTGTGGCTTATGTGTGGAATATATGAAATTCGCTTTTAGTAAAAATGACGCATATGTAATTTCTTTTTCTTTTATTCACCAAGTATATGTGGGACACAAAAAAAAAACTTTAATAAGCTGAATTAAAAAGTCGACATTTTGCTAAAAATAAAATTCTGAACAGAGAGAGAGAGAGAGATATTATTTATTTATTCTTTGAAGTGATTGATTTCAGTTAATCTCCTCTTGCGCAAATAGAAACTTAATTTCACGTATTTGTACATAGGCTTATTCATGCAATTATTAATGATTACTTTATAGAAGCGTTTACAAAAAGTAAACATACGTTTATGCAAATTGATTAATACGCGACTGCTCGGCTAAATCGCAGCGTTCCTTCATCGGGGAACGATATTCATCTCACCGGCATCGGAGCCGGCGCATTGCTCAAATGCCATCTATTCTACTTTAATTACGCATTACTGCGGAGTAATAAACGTTGCATCCCGCCCAACCGACGTACAAGTGCGACGCAAATACATATTATCTTGTTGGTAACTGCGAGCAGATATTTCAGGCATTCCTCCTGATTGAAGCATCGAGCTTGGTGCGCAGCCGTCACTCGTTAATATTACGGAGCTCCATCGTGGAACGCACAGCCGGAGCGTGCCGGGGCTCCTTCCGTACTTATCGCGGTAATTAGTCTCGAGTTTATTCATCCGGCCAGAGGAAGGAAGGCGTCTCGAGGGGGTCGTCTTCGTTATCGGACGACAGTCCTCGAGTCCTCGACTTCTCTCGTCGTTCTTGATCCACCTCGCGTAGCATTTCCAACCTGATCCGACAAGTTTGGTAATTCGAAAAATTTCTAACTTCGCAGCTTCAACTTTTACATCGATTTTTCGTGACAATATCGTCGAATCGCCTTCCCGAGGAAAGCTCAACTACCCGGAAATAAAATATTTGCGCACAAGTAACTTTGTTCAAATCCGTAACAATTTTTTGTTGTGCTTAAAAAACAAATTTGTATGTCTATTCGTTAAAACTTTTTAGTCTTGATCAAAAGATATATACAATATGTTTGGGGAATAAACTACATCCATTTTTCTTGCAACTAAAGATTTTCTCTGGCTTGTTGAATTTTTCTTCTGAATAGAACTCGATGAATCTGTCATAAAATTCGATAGATAGAAAAAGGAGATGAATGAAGTTTTTACTTTTACTATTATTCCAAAACGGAAAAATCGAGATGCAACTGGCCAATCCGTCAGTCCATCAATGTATCAATGACAATTGATAGAATTTAATAAACGTCAAAGTTCTTGTTATTGTATGAAAATATATTGATTAAACATAACAAAAGACGGTGTTTGTAAAAAATTTTGGATCTTTGTATTGTAAACAACAATAATAATACGCCAAATAAAAAGTTTTAGAACAGAATGAGAATAGACGCTTCTTTGTTACACAGATTAAATATTTCCAGCTCTTGAATGCAACTTCTTTCAAACTTGTTTCTAGAACCAGTTTATAAAAAAATTGAAGAGATTTCTTATTTGCTGAATAATAAAAAATATTACAATACATACCTGTATATGAAGATATTTTCTCGAAAACATAATTTCAGAAAAATACTAACGTAATTTTAAAAATATTCCACAAATTTTTGATCTTCAATATTAATTGATCTTAAAACAGTAATTTTTTTCCATGTAACTTTCACCGTCTTACGTTTCCTAATCAAGGTTTATATTTTGAACTTATTTTCAAGTTTTCATCAAGCAATTAAAATTCCGTTTTTTTCCTACTTATCTCCGTCCGTTTATGTACTATCCTTTTAAAAGTCAAGCAATTTCGACAAATGTAATCGAAAAGAATTTACCAACGTTAGTATCATAGTTTCAATGACTTTTATCCCTTTTCCCCTTCCTGCTTCCCCTATGCATCGATCGCTTGTTCATTGAATTCTCGAGAAGTTCAGGGAAGTGCTACTCCGGCTAGAATCGTGCCGTAACTTTCTCTACTCGAGCACGCTACCCGTGTTCCTTGCGACAGCTTGAAAACATAACAGAATAATGGAAAGCACAAGGGGGAACGGTGTGGAACGGTGATGCCAGGGGTGGAATCAATGGGGGAAGCTCGCGGTTTGATCCATCTCTCTACTCTCATCTCTCGACCCAATAATCCCGTGTGTCGAACCGGGAGGAGCGTGCCTTATTTTTTGCTCCCGACGATATTCGTTACCGCGACTCGGCGCGCGCTTTGTCCTCCCTTTTCTCTCTCGCACGGATGCTGACGTATACAGCTCAGTTCTGTCATAATTTATACTCTCTTATAAATTAGCGCTACGCTTTAATCGACTGACCAGCGATGGCGTGAAAAATAAGCTCCGCTTCAATTTAGGACATAGCAGGCGTATAATTAATACTGTGCCTTAGCGATTGAAAGTTAATGCTAGAAAACAATTATATAATAGTTGTTTATGAAATATAATAATAAATATGAAACAATCAAGAAAAACCACAAAATTTGAGAGGCATTTTTATCTAATAACGTTTATTGTCGCTATTAAAATATTATAATTATATAATAATGTAATTACAAAATTATAAAAGGAATTGAAAAACTTAGGAAAAAGGAAGTTAAAATCATCCACTCGACATAAGTTCTTGTTGTTGTTTCGCGTTAAACAAACTGACATTGATTGAAACCCAAGATACGAACGAGGTATTGCTTCCGGACAAATCGTCAGGAGTAGGTGCTCGTTTCGTTCAATCATGATTCAGTTTATAGTCCTGTTTACTCTTCCGTATGTTTGTTACCGGAGTCTTCGTCTCTTTGTCAGAAATGACATACAATGGTTTAATGGAAACATTGATGTGTTTCTTAAATTTCAAACGTACGCGATCTTCTTTTAAGGATGTTCTGGCTATACAATCCTAGCCAAAAGTTACTTCAAAATGAAACTGATAAAATTCTATGCTTTTAAGGATTGAAATATGCATTAAACGTGCTCATATCATGTAAATGTCTTGAACAATGTCATTTAATATGATATTTGCCACGTTTTGGCAGTTGACATGTACACTATAACCTTTTTTCGAAACTTTGCATTGTATTTTTATGAATAACTCGATAATGAGATAGTGAATCGATTTAAACTTTTTTTAGAAATGTTGCTCAATGCTTAATTTACTTACAGATAAAGTTGCAGAATATTGGAAAAGTTTCTTCTTTATTATTTTATTCATATAAAGAGAATAATGGTGTTTTTCATAAGAACATAAAATTAGAAGTACAATAACTCGTGAACCAGTTAGAGAATCGGCTTTAGATTTTAACCATGTGTTCAGATAACAAATGGAAACAATTTATAAAAGTTCTACGGTATTTTCAATGTAACAATGTTAGCGTCAGAACATACTTAATAAATTTCAAACGTGAAATTCTTCTTTCTTTTAAAATGTTTCATGCTGATTATGTTTCTGTCCGATCAATAAAATATAAAATTTGCGCATTACTATTTTTACATAAAATATTGTCCCATTTTTTAACGCTTCATAAAATAATCATTTTGCTCAGACATTCTATAATAATTCTTTATGTACATTTTATAATAATTCAAACATTATATAATAACACTTTACAAATACATAAAAGCTACATGCAAGTTTATTAAGCTTAAGATCGATAGTATTTTCTTATTGCTTTCATAGCAAGCCAGCGAAAATCTCGGTCGGTGATTTATGGGAACTTAGTTTGCGCGAAGCGCAGAATTTGATCGATGGATAAGAATGTTGTTGAATCCAAGTTGGCCGCAATGTATCGGGTCGATCGGATAACCCCCCGATAGTTAATAACCACCGTCAGCCACCGTCTGAAATTCCACGATCGGTTCCTGTTATTAAGTCGTAGCCATGTCAGAACCTCGAGTCGTTTTCGTGGAGATGATCGTCGTAATTAGCGATTAATCGAAGTAGTATCGGGTGAGTCCTGCGGCGTTTACCGCCGGGATTTAAGAGCGAATTAGTGTTTTCGAATCTATGTCGATATTAATTAGCTCTGACTGTAATCCCACGATTTATAATGGTCGAGTTGCAGTTCCTTTTTATGGCGCCTCTCATAAATCAATGTACCCCCGGAGAAAAATAAAGTGTTACTAAAGCAAACAATGCAACTCTACCCTAGTAAATCTATCTCAAGTAAATTAGTTCTTTACGGAATACCTGTGATTAAATGAAATTTAGTAGCACTTTATTCTTCACTCAAATAAATTGATAATACTTTCTTGGAAAATTAAATTCCCTGATTAGATTGTTTCTTTGAAAAATGTATAAATATAGTAATGTATAAATATTTTAATCACATAATCTTATAGATATTTGTATTAAGAATATTTTTGGTATTAAAATTAATAATACTATTTTCGTCGAAAATAATGAATACTTGAAAAAGAGAGAAATTAATGCTATATAGTTAAATAAGAAATTGTAAAATTAAGATATTCTTTTCTAAAAAATAATTGACAATTCTTAAAAGTTTGCTCTCTTTGCTTTAAGATACATTATACATATAATTTTTTCTAAAAAAAATATAAACGCTTTTTAGAAAAAGAATTAACATGAATTCTTTTTAGAACAATATCGCCATCAGAATACCTTTTATATTATTTTCCTTTATTCTACTACCAGATACGTTCAAACTTTCAATACTTTTTAACCTCTTTCCTATCGCGCGTGTATCGTCCATTTCTCAACTTCGGAATGTGCAAAACTTGTTCTCGGGCGATCCATTTTAATGAAAAGAGGTGCATTCTTTTTCGAATTTCATTCGAATTTCGCAGAGGAAACAACAAGCTTGTTCTTAAATGATAATCTCTTGTCCCGACAAGAAAAAAATGTTACAGAACATTGAAATATGAGTAGATATCTAATCTGATTTTTGTCAAGAAAAATTATTTAATACATTTCCTCTTTTTTTAAATATGCACCGTCCAATATTTTTAATCTACTATTTGACATTTGTTATATTTCAGTATGCTTCTCATGAGAAACTTTTTTTTTTCTATTTTAAGCACGTTTTAATTCTTAAGCAGATGCTTAACAAAAACTAAATCTCAAGAGAAAGGATGTCATAGATTAAATAAATGTAAGAGAAACTAATCTTGCACATATATAAAATAAATATTTTTTTAAAGAAATTTTTATTATTAATACTCTCTTTTTTCTATATAGCAATTTTTTCGCGTAATATTTTTACTTTCAATTAAATTTATTAAATAATAAAACACTTTTTCGTATATATTATTTTCTTGTATAAAATAATATTAGAAAAAAAGATTTTATTATTTTAATTAAATTTTCATTTGTAACGCATATGTAAAAATCATACATGTAAAAACGATAAACAGATAGAAAATTTTTACTGCTTTCCATTCCGAGTTTAATCTTTCTTTTGTCTTTGACAGAATTAAGTTATAATATGTTTAATAAAATATTGACTGTAGAATTAAGTTAATGAAAGAGTTTTTATATTTCCAATTATTCCTGTGATATTCTCGTATCTGCTAATTAAAGGGATATGATATTGTCGTTTGAAGTTAAATTGCTTTGTTGAAGTAACTCATTCAATCTTGGGTAAAAAACCTTCCGTGACGAACATTTCTCTCGAGACCAAGAGCAGCTGAATGATTTCTTCGAAAAATGTTTCGAACCTGTATTTGCGGTTAGTCAAACACACCTGTGGACTTAATATAAGAGAGAGAGGAAATTACTGTTCTGCTTTTTTATCATGTCGTAATTGATCCAGAAGAAAAATAAAGAAACTGGAGAATATATTTATAAAAAATGCTACTTTTTCTACTAGAATAATATAATCCAAATATATTCTTGTGTTACAAAATATTGTAAATAGAAGACAATAATATTTCTAAATAATTGTCCCCATTAGGTGATTGTTTGATTATACCTGATTCTTTTTTGATACAATTTATGCAATAAAACTATTATTATGCATCACGTTATATATATTAATAAAGATTCGATTTAAAGTATCGTTAAAAATTGTAGGCGTCTTGCAGGCCGAGTAGCAAAATGTTGAAACTTCTTCGCGCGTTTCGCTTAGCTTCTTTTTCTCATCCCGCGGCAGGAAGAATTCCACTGCCGCAAGAGAGCGGTCGATTCATACACTTCGAGCGTTTCGCTAACACGTTCAGGTATGCTAGGCCCTTTTATTGGTACAGTACGCGGCATCTACGTGCTCGGAATTTCTCTGTGAAATCTTGAAATGTAACGAAAGATGCTGGTTTAGATCGTTGATAATCAACATAATTCTTCTGGATGTCTTCATGAAATCATACTTCAATTTTTTATTTCGGTCCATTTTTTTTTTATAAAATTAAAGACTTATTACATTAAAACAAATGCGTAATAATGTAAATTGATGCTAATATAAAAATTCTTCAAAACGATATAGCATAACAAAAAGGGAACTTTTTTTTATCTACTGAGGAGCGAGTTCAAGATGATGCAAAAGCGCATCGGTTAAGATGGAATTTATGGTACGAATGTCACCGTAATCGTTATAGGATGGATTTTAATTTAAGTCCCACTTAAACTTTAAATAGAGTCGCCACGGCGGTGTCTGGGCGTCTCGCGGTACCTCTCCGTAATGCTACGTAAAGCCGTAATTACATCCTGTCGTGCCGAGGACCCTTTTATCCCGTCATTTGCGGTCGGAACCCACGCCGGCTTCGAACCATAGATAACGCAGGTTGTACGATTACCCGCGCCGTGTTCAAGAAGTTATCCCGCGCCCACAGGTGCCTCGTCTCGGTTTCCATCCGCTCCGACTCGCTCGCGGATTACTCTCGGTAATCACGCGGATCGGCCTTGCCAGATGCGCGATAATTATCGCATCAGACCGATAAGTTTATTACAAAATTGCAGCGCTGGCGCGCTCGGAACAGATGTGAGTTAAGTCTATAGACATATTTCAATCGTTATTCCAGCCAAGCGGTTTCCGCGTATAGCCATTACAAAATGCCAACTGGTACTAATTTTACAATCGCACAACCTCATAATTCTAAATGCGTATTAAATATTCCCCTAATTTATATGCCAATTAATTAACGTAGTCATTCGAAACGTTGCTGGCGTAAAACTTTTCGATAAAATAGTTTGAATGAGAAGCCTTATATATTACAAATATAATAATTATTAAAAATATTGCTTTTTGAGAAATTTCAGTGCGATAACAAAAATAATAGTTCACGTTGTAAAATATTATCTAATTTAATAGCTACCTTTTTCATTAATTCTATTAATTTTAGCTCTCGCAATATTTATTCAACGAATTATTTCATTAGCGTGAGTTTAATTTAATGCAAGAAATGCAAAGAAGAGGAAAATTTTAGAACTTTCTTTTTTTAGATATTCCGGCAGAATTCTAAAGCACATTGTGAAACTCTCACATGTCTAATACTCGATTCTTCCAACTAATTTACATAAAAATAAGCAACCTTAAAATATGCGCGATATGTCTCGTAACATCGACGCGACTTAACGCTTACTCGCCTCTTCCGCGAGAATTTTGTATAGCCGCTACTAAATAACGACGCCATCGTCAATGCAATAAGTTACCGTATACGACTCCGTTATGCGTCTTAACGTGTTGGCGATGCGCTCGCCGGCGTTGTCGTAAAATCATGCGCGCGCGCCTCACGCCAATCGGGAATTTCGATTATTGCCCGCGAGTGCGATCGTTAACGAGGCATTTATTATACCCTGAGATAAAAATCGTCGCGGCCTCGCGTTGGGCCATTAAGGCCGAAAAAGGGGGGGGGGGAGGAGACAGACGCTTTGCCGATCCGAACGAACGAGCGAGTCGAATTCAGCTTGCTCCATTCAGCAGCGTGGGCAACTTCTTCGACGCGGCCCTTCCTCCACGAAGGTAGAAAACCGGTAGCCGTCATCACCACCCTCCCCTCCCTGCTCTCGTCGTCGGTCAGTTGGATTAGGAAAAAATTCCACGTAGCGCCGCTTAATGAACCGATTTTAATTTTGAGCGGCGCGACGCCCACGGAATAATTAATTAAGAGAGCCTCCGCTCTTCGTCATGGGCCCCTTTTTCCCGAACAGCGCTCGCTACGTCATCCCGCACAAAAAAAGGATGGAAAGAAAAAGATGAAAGGAAGGCAGAGAGAATGAGAGAGCAGAGACGCTTAATATTTCCTCGAGTTGATGACTTTGTCACAACTGTGTGAGAAATTCATGGACAAATTGAGCCAGTCGAGAAAGCGCGCTGAATTTCCCTCATTTTCTACGCGATTATGCAGATTAACACGCTGTATTGTATCTCTTTACTGTCTGAAACGACGCGATTGATTTATCGTCGAGAATAATTATTTGAATATTAATTTTACGGTGCCGGTAATCTGGTAATGAAAAATCAGATTTTAAAGTTGTCATCAATAAAATAAGATTATAGAAACAGTCAAAGAAATTGTCCAATTAATGTTTATTGAACAAGTAAGTTTCTATCTCATATAAAATGCAAAAGCTGTAAATTATCAATCAGATTTATATTTCGAGTTTTGACGTTGACGTTATCACTGCTTAATGAGAATTTAATTGGTCATTAATTTTCTTTTAGATTTGACACTCGGAACTAAGATATACATACACTGTAAAAAATTAGTGTAAAATTACATGTAATTTTGAGACACATTTAATAGGTTTAAATTAATTTATTTCTAATTTACAGTATAAAAGTAAAAATAATTCCTAAATTTGTTTTTTACAGTATATACACAATAGCATACACTGAATCTCACATTTCTATAAAATTACATGTAATTGTGAGATTCACTATAATAGTTGTAAAATTCTAGGAATTTATAATTTTGCAGTCAAAAGTAAGTTTTTAATTTCTAATAAATTTTTTTACACTGTATACACTGTATACATTGTAAAAAAACAAATTAAGGAATTATTTTTACTTTTATGCTGCAAATTAGAAATAAATTAATTTAAACCTATTAAGTGTGTCTCAAAATTACATGTAATTTTATACTAATTTTTCACAATATACACATTTGCGCAAAAAATACCATATTAAAAAAAAATTTTGGTTGAAAACGGATGAATCAGAAAGTCTTGTAGAATTGATCAAATATTATTATAATAGAAATTCTGGTTATTATAATAGAACCTAATACTTTGTAACTTATAATAACCAGAATTTCTATTATACGAACCAGAATATTTGATCAATCCTACAAGATTTTCTGATTCGTCCCTTTTTCAACCAGAATTTTTTGTCAGTGCACGTATCTGTATTTGTATAAAACTTCACATGCACTTGGAAAGATGTTGCAATGAAGAATACACGCTTTCTCCGTGTCAGATCGCCATCATCCGTATGGAGGAGTAACGATTGTTCCTCCTCGGCCGCGCGCGTACATAATTCAATCATCCGTTATGTTGATCCTTTTGCCCGTGCCATTGTGCGTCCGAGCAACAGCGGTCGCTAATTAATATCCGTTTAAGAGGACCTCCGTTCGCGCCGGTTTGGTGGGCTTCTTACGTGCGATCTCTCCTCCGCGAATAACATGACCCAAAGCGGAGGGCCACCGCGATTATTAATGCACCACCGCTCGCGCGGGTCGCCTTTCGGTTGGAAGTTTCGCCGAGTCTGCGTGGGACGATCTGCCAGCGGACGCGGGTAAGGAACACCTGTACTGAAATTACGAGCTAATTTTCGTGCCACGGTGGGATACATCGACGCGATCATCGTAATCATGCTCGCACGGTCGTTTCCGGGTGGTCGCCAGAATCGCTCGGTTCGCGCATGATCGTGACCCACGTACAAACTTTCATATGTTCCCCCAGGATCGTAAAATTCTCGCGGTATTGCTGGATCGAAATTAAACATCATTGTTTGACTACATTACGACATATACACGATACGTGAGCATATTATACGTGCTGGAGTTAACTGTCTCCCTTTTTCTCATAAAGTCATTTAGCAATATCACTATTAATTTAATCTGTGAATCTCTCTCTTGAGTATTTCACACACGATCAATATTTTTTTCAAGAAAATTTATATATCTCTTTTCAGTTTGTCTAATTTAATTAAAGCGAGATTAGTGAAATGATGATGCATTTAGAAAATTTAATATTTTACATCTAAATCTTTAAAAGCAAAATCAATAATTTATTCTTTACACACTGTAAACTCCTATGAATTGCCACTGGTCTTACTCAATATTCGGTTATTTTGACTAAAACAATGAGATAAAATTAGCGACATATTGAGTAAGCCTTACTTAAGGATGTTCTAGCGCTAACATTATTACATTGAAAATATCGTAGAACTTTTATAGATTGTTTCCATTTGTTATCTGAATACGTGGTTAAAACCTGAAGCCAATTCTCTTACTGGTTCACGAGTTATTGTACTTCTAATTTTACATATGTTCTTATGGAAAAACTGCAGTATTATTCTCTTTATATGAATAAAATAATAAAGAAGCAACATTGTCAATATTCTGAATCTTTATTTGTAAGTACATCAAACATTGAGCAACGTTTCTAAAAAAAGTTTAACTATCTCATTATTGAGTTATTGATAAAAATACAATGCAAAGTTTCGAAAAAAGATTATAGTATATGTGTCAACTGCCGAAGCGTGGCAAATATCATATATTATATTAATCACATTAAATGACATTGTTTAAGACATTTACATGATGTGAGCACGTTTAATGCATATTTCAATTCTTAAAAGCATAGAATTTTATCAATTTCATATTGAAGTTACTTTTGGCTAGAATTGTATAGCCAGAACATCCTTAATATGTTATTAATTTATTTAATTTAACTCTCATGTTAGTCAATATTTTACCTTCTTTTAAGTCAAAATTAATGAAATATTGAATAGAAGCAGTGGTGACCTACGGAATAGTTAAAAATGACTCAAATTGAGTATAATTTGACACTACGTGTTTAACAGTGCACAAATCTGCTTTTGAATATTGAATTTTCAAATCTTTAAATGTGCAAATAAACAGTTCGCAAATCGATATCCTATTTTCCATTTCCATTCTTCAAACATAATTTTTAAAAAATTTTTGAATTCTTTGTAATTTCAGAGTTACAGGCAACATTCAAATTATTACTATTCTTCAGATTTACCCTGCAGTATTCCATTGAAATAATAATGTGACTTGCGATACTTGTGTATTCAACGCTTCGACTCTACGTTCGTCGCGGCGGTGATGTCGAAGGTCGCAATTTTCATTGACGCGTGTCACATAAGAGATCCAACGGCGTACGCCACTCCGAGGTGGGTAATTCTATCGCGCGGCGTATCGCCGCGCACTCAACTTCTCCGAAGGCGGACCGGGGGTTGCTTTTAGCGGACTAAACGTACCTCTTCAATTACCACGCCATCTTCCCGATACCGTGTAATGAGGTCCATTGTGCCGAGACGCGCGTCCGCACGTTTCACATGCGAGATTCGCGTCGCCTCGCGCGTGCACTTAGGGCGGCCTTAAACGGATTACTTCGCGCCTTCGTATCTCTCGCCCTCGTCGTGCCGAAGAGGCGAGCTGGATAGCGGCGAGAGCGCCACGAAGCCTAATTCGATTTCAGGCGGGATGCGTGCCACCGCCACGTATCGCACCTTCGGCGCACTTACGCGCGAGAGAACACGTACGCGGATCTTGGTGAGAGGCCTAATTGATCTAGTTACAACCGCCTGAGACAATAATGACACTTTAATGAACGAGGCGAGGACACGCTCGGCCCGGCGCTAACCGAGTCGTTGCTCGCCTCGGAGTTCCTCCGTTAAACGCCAAAACATTTCCCCTCATTAGAAGAATAACAAGCGTAGCTCAAAATACAGAAATGTATATTTATCCGGATACACAAAGGGATATCTGGAATTTCAAAGTTAATTTAATTTCTCTGGTATTTTTAATAATAGATATTTGTTTCGCTTCTTCGTGTGAAAAATAGAACTCTTTTATTTATGATAAGAGCTATTGTTTCTGCAATGCGTTTAATTTTCTATGAATTGTGATCCATATATTATTGAAACACATTGTATTTTTTTTTCTATATACTCGGTTAAAACAATACTGGAATAATTTATATGACTTGTTAAGGAAACTTTCTATATTCGCAACAATATACTAAATGGCGCGTGTTTCTTCGTCGAGGAAATCGACAAAACAGGTCAACTTTCACAAATCCCTTATTTATTCCCAGATAAAGTCTACATCTTGTCTCGGCTGTTAAAGAAGACGCCGTTTCCGTTGATTTAAGACGATCGTATTATTCCCGCGAGACGCTAGATCGAGATTAACGATCGATCGGTCCGCACACTGCGGATAATACCACATTTTCTATATCGTTCTCTCTTCTTTCTCCTGTTTCTCTCTCCTCCAATGGGGATGTCGATCTATAAATTACGTCGAGGTGCAGAGTTTGTATCGTTTACGTATCGGTTTCGGTACAAGTGCGCGCGATTTCTATCGCGCCACGTTTTACGTGTAAGTAGATTTCGCCCGAGAGACGAAACTCATTGGACTATTATGTGCAGCTTTTATTATCCTCTTGGTGATAGAGTCGAAATGTATCCGAAGCACAGGTTACTCTCGCTACCGATTTATCGCAAGAAATTTCGAATTTGTGGTGACTTGAATTTACTTTCTCCTCACTTGTGTCTTTTGAGACACACAAGATTACAAACTTTTTATATATTTCTATGAAACGATACAATATTTGAAGCTGTTTCTGTAATTCTGAAATCATTAAATATTCAGTCAAATTATATAGATTATATTACATATAATTTTTTTAACAAAGATCACATAAAAAAATTAATTATCATAAATATTTTATTTGCAACATTAAATAACATAGTAATTAAATATCAATCTCTTATTTTATTTATATCTTCAAACTTTATTCGCTAAAAACTTTTAATATTTAATAGCTATTAATATTTTAATAGCTATTAATATTATATTTTATTTTTATCAAAATAGTTTCCAAATTATTTAATCTTATTCTCCTAAATTATTAGCATCTCATAAATATTTAGTACTTTCATAAATTATAATTTTTTCATAATTTTTTTTTAGATATTTTGAAATATCGTAATTGAAATTAATAAAAAAATTTGTAGGAATAACAACTGAAATTGTAAAATTTAATAATAAAAAATGTTATCGATATGAAACAATGTCTGTAAAAGAATAAAGTACCTGCAACAAATAAGACCTAACGAATAATAAAGCCTAGGAAACACATTTAAAATTGCCTAACAAAATTTATTCACTCACACATACATTATGCAGACTCTAAAGCATCGTCTACAAAGCATAGTCTTAATCAAATCGATCAATCGCAGTCAAGTATTTACAAGAAAAAATTTTAAAATCTTATTAAACTACCATAATAAAATATTCGTGTTGTTTTTTAAAATAATTTTTTTTATCTTGCTCTCGATAGAAATTATTATATTTGTTTATTTTTGTATTTATGAGACTCAAAAGAAATAGTTTATAATAAATATTGATTGATTATACATATCACTATCTTTCATTTTATTCAAAATTTAAGTTAGCTAGGCCTTAGTACCCGCAAGTACCTTATACCCGAAGGAAAAAAATGCTTGTTATCTAACAGCGTTATCACAGTAGCATAACACGTTGCCCATGTACACATGTCCGGGCGACTGTAGCTTTGTTTCGAGAAAGTCGGCACGCACATTGCTCACGCTCGACTATCCGCCAGCCTGGCGCTAGTCATCGCACGAGACACGATCTAGTCGGAGGGTTCGTGACCTATCGCCAGCTTTGAAAACTCGAGCGTCCGTGTCAGATCTTATCGATACAACTGGCAATCAACTCCTTCGAACGCAACCGATGATACCTGACTCAGGTCGGCGAGCTGCCTTTGAAACATAGGCAGTCAGGCCTCTCGCAACGTTTCAGTGTCTATAGTAGCCGATCTATGAAACGCATGTCACGTCGTCTGTCCGGGCCTCTCTAACGAGCTCAAATCTAATGGGGACCCTTCCGTTCGGGGGCGACGAGACGGAGAAATTCCGATCGAGAGAATTCTCATTGATCGCTCGATGCCGCACGTTTCGTTAATCCGCAGTAAAATTTCTATTAGAGGCAAACTGTTTTGAGAAAATGACACTTCGAGAACAACATATAACGACACCTTTAATAGAGATAGCAATATATGTTTCATAGTTTCAATATCTTGACTTATTGCCAGGGTATTGATCATGTTTTCGGAAACGCAATGATTCTACAGATTGAAATCCTTGAGTTCATGCTAAACTTTTCATTTTTCACGTTTCTGAAAATTACATGATTGATGACCCTGAAAATAAAACTTTTATCTTCGTTTATGAAACGACAGACAAAAAGATAATTTATTATATATTTACGTTGTACAGACACACACACATGTGCACAAGAGATGCTGTGGTACGAGCCGAAAAATATTTCACGCGAAATTGTATATATAAATAATTGTATATAAATTTGGATTGCTGTAAAAATATTTATATAAAATGTAATGAAAGTCTCTCGAAATTATTTTATGGCTCTGACAATATATTGTAGCAGGTGTAAAAAGAAATATATATGCTCATAAAATATTTTTCGCGCACATATACCATTAGAAAATAATAGATATTATTGAATTTTTGGAAAATATTTTATCAACTATAGAAAAATAAGCACAAGCTCGACACCTTTCTGAAATGTCTTTTAGAAATTGTTCAAATTTTCTGAGATAAAAGTTTTGACATTAGAATTTCTTATTTTATCACACATATTGATATTTCCTTCAAAAGATCTAAAATCGATAACGTAAAACTACTTAGAGAACGTTTAATACATAAAAACATTCTTGTAATGTAATTTATGTAAAGTATCGAGTATAAAATCCTTCAAGAGATTTAGAATCGATAACGTAAAACTATTTATAGAACTATTTATAGAAAATTTAATACATAAAAACATTCTTGTAACGTAACTTATGTAGAATATCGAGAATAAAATCTCTGCTTTACAAATTATCGTGTAACGTTAAATCAACTTAATTCCGAATAACGACGCTTTAATGATGTTCAATCGATTTTGGCCGAGCAATTAATAGAAAAGGAATTTTCACTGTGGTCAAAAGGGCGTTCCTAAAAATGATCGGTGATTATATAGAATTAAGTGCGTTTTAGAGATTGCAGTTTGTTGTGCGAGAGATACAACGGAACGGTACCGAGGGATAGAGAAGTCTCGCCGAGGGTGCAATTAACCCTCGGGTCAGCTATCAACAGCTCGTCGAAATTACCCGCTTAGGATTTCGTTCGTTTATGTACGCCCAACTGCTCTTCCTTAGTCGAAATGTGTCAAAAATAGAAATCTTTTAACTCACCTCTTAAATGTTCGCCATGTGTAAAATGATGAGATCGAGTAATAAACTCTGATTCGTTGTATGAAAAACGTTTCACCGTAGAGAATATTATATAAGAATTACATATGCAATATTCTACATTTGTTTAAATTAAAATATTAATTTTTTGATAAATTTGGAGCCATTTTTATGTTTTTTATATATTATTTGTACATTTACCGTAACTTTTAAATTTTCTATATTAAATGTTTGAAAAAATAGAAATAAAATTTATGATAAATTAAAATTAAAATTTCATATCAAGATTTATTATATAATTTTTTTAAATAATTTGTATATATACAAGACTGTTTATTAACAAATCATATCTATTTAGAACGTTGGCAAAAAATTCTGGATTTTTGAGGGAATTTGTTAGAACAGGATGATATGTATACACATAACGGTTGATGATAGCTACACTGATGATAACCATTAAGATATTAGAAAATTGCAATTTATAAAGCGTAAATATAAGGGATAAAATTTTCACCTCGTAACGCCGTCACAATAATATAGGTAATCATGCAGATTTGCAAAGTATGACTGATTCTGTACTAAGATCTCAGGATTACCTTTAGGCATCTCGCAGATTACTATGTGTTACAAAATGAAATTTCATAGCTGGTAGCTATAATTGACGCTAACCCCGTGTGAATTCTAAATCTGGGTATTCTAATACCAATAGTTTTAACTAAAATGACATTAAAAAAATAATGCAATCAAGTATTTATGCAACTATTGCTTCAGAATTAATTGAATTTTCATGTAACATTAAAACAGACCACACACATAAACTTTACATTTAATATTATTATTATAGCCATTTATTTCAAATTTATTAAGTTTATTAAGTTAAATCTATTATAAAGTTATTAAAAGATTGTTCATAGATCTTTTATGAACGATTTATATTTCTTTTATACAATCGATAAATTATTTCTGAAATGATCAACCTAGTAAAGTTTTGGAAAAAACGTGGTTCGCATTGTCTCCCTCAAATTGTACGGATTAGCGCAAGAATCAGCACGTAGCACGATCTCTCAACAACTGGCAACAATTCCCGAGTTTCTCGGTCTCGCCCGAGTAACTACATTTCGCCGATTATCCGAGCGACCACCCGAAGTCACGCTCTCTCTCCTCGATCTACCCTTCCCGCGAGTCCTAACCACGCGCTTCCGTCTGCCGAGATTGCTACGTTTCTGCGCGTAGAACGGGACAAGACGGGACGAGACGAGAGCTCTGCGCCGCGGAGAGAAAACCACGGCGATGATTTCGCCGAGATCCCGGAGAGATACCTGGCCTTGTGGCGATGTCAGGCATTATCGAGTCTCGAACGCGGCAACGAACACGTTTCCATGTATAATACCATCGCGCGTGCGGCGCGCGAACAGAGTACACGTCTAGAAATCCGAAAGCGTGAAATCGCCTTACGGGGTACGCGTGATTATACGTAAGAGGGATTAGACTTGTGCCGCTACTGCCACGTTATCCGCCCCGGGCGAGGACAGCCTCGTTCCTCTTATTAGCGCGGTGCATGCGCTGGTCACGCATACACCTCATATATAATATTTCAGATTCTCGGTCTCATTTGGATTTGATTTCTCGTTGACAGAAATATTCAGATTCTAATGGGTTTCGAGTTGTAAACATTTACATGTGCGATGTACTTTTAGAAATGTAATTCTCACTGTACGGCCGAATAAAACGAATAAAGTAGCACGAGTAAATCTCTTTATCAGATTTCAGAATCAAATTTTAATAAAATGCTAGTTTAATTATAGAACTTTGTTATATAGAAATATATATTCGAGATTAAGTTCATTTACGTGTCACAATTAAAATAAAATTTTGTATTCTGTACAATTATTTCATATTATACACTGTAAACTCCTATGGGTTGCCACTGGTTCTACTCAATATTCGGTTAACTTGATTAAAACAATGAGATAAAATTAGCGACATATTGAGTAAGTCTTACCCAATATGTTGTTAATTTATCTAATTTAACTTCCATATTAGTCTAAATTTTACCTTCTTTTTGGTCAGAGTTAATGAAAAATTGAGTAGGAGCAGTGGCGAGTTATGGAATAGTTAAAAATGACTAAAACTGAGTATAATTTGACACTATGAGTTTAACAGAGTATAGTCATATTTATATCACTTATATCAAAAATATTTAAATGGATATAGAAGAAAAAAAGAATTCAAGAACTATGTTATTTACATAATCCCTACTAAGTATCTTTTTATAACTCTTTTTCTTCTAAACGTTTCGTAAAACGTGGATTACAGGGCTTAAACCTAATTAATGAAAACAAATGTCTCAGTACCATCTAATCTTTTATGTTCTTGTGTTCACGCAACATACACAGAATGTACAATGTGAAATTTTTGTGTCGTAATTTTTCAGTTTTATTACTCTTCAGCTTTATTTTGACGCACGGACAGGTGCCGATCACCGATCATTTTGGGTGAAAAATGAGAAAGCCGCGGGGAATATAATGCCGCTTTTACTTCCTCCACCGAAAAAAAAAAATAAAAAATTCCGATACGCAATACACGGAACCACCACCTCCAACTGTTGCGCTCTGTTCGTGTGCATCGAACGTATACATACACAAGAGCGAATCTCCGTAAAATTTATATCGAGCATTCTCATCGCGTTCGCTGCGAGTCATCCTCGCGCGCGCGCAGTGGAGGCTCAACGATACGCGAACAAAACGCGCGACAAGGCTATTATCACGCGCTTCGTCGCGGGATACCCATGTAAAATTCTCTCGTCCGTCGCGTAAAGTCACGTGAGTTTCGAGCAAAATAGAAATTATCCCGGGACGAGAGACCGGCGTCGACGGTTCGTGCGAACGATCGTCACTAATGTCCCGTAATTTTCTCGAGTACAAGTGCACCGGTCGATTTATCATATCGCCGGACGATGTTTGTCCTCTCGTTCGCGCCGTAGGTGTCCTGCCGCGGACCTTCGGCGCGATATCGTACGACAAAACGCCCACGGGAAGCCGTGCCGCGCGCCAACGTCGGCGAGGAAGATGCTGCGGCGATCGCGCGTGTGCGCGTGCACGTATACGGCACACAGGTATATTCGGGAAAGCGCAAATTTACGAGCCAATAAATTATCGCGCGCGCCGCGCCTATCTAGCGCGACGTCCCGCTCGCGAAACGCTAACGAGGCGTTAACGCCGCCGCACGTCGGGATCGCGGCTCGACGTTAATGAGGAGGAGAGCCGCGCCAGCGCGAAAACCGGGTCCGCGTTTTCGCCGAGGCGTGGAGGAAGCGGGGGAGGGGGGAGGGAAATGTCGTTAACACTAGACCAAAACGGCCGATTCGTTCACTAACGATCGCAACCAACTGTCCTAATTATAACCTTGCTAATTGCCTCGCAGCGCAACGAGGATTCCTTTTAATCGTTTCGTCGGGAGGCATTGTTTGAAAGGAAAGCTTGCAAATTTTCGTTACAAAAGCTCCTTCTTTTAACGCAATAACGAATATCCAGAAGCGAAAGAGTTGTTGATTGCATTAAAAGATTTAATTGTACGTAAATATTGCATTTTCCCCTGAAATTAATGATACTTATAAGATCTTTATTCTTATGATTGTTTCCTCTTTTCGCTACAATTATCATGTGTATAATATAAATTTATTATAATATAACTTCAAGTATTTTCGATGGATTTACTTCAACAGAAATTTAATAAAACACCATGGTTTTTAATGTTTTCTTGAATATTAACATCATTTTATTAAATTTTAATAGCTATTTGTAAGCCTCATGCAAATATTCTGTTAAGCTGAATTTTATTCAATGTTAAATAAAATATCTATTCATATTGTTAAAATTTAATTATTATTTATTATTATAATATAACTTCAAGTATTTTCAAGTAGTTTCAAACATTATATTACTCTGTTTCCATGGCACAGTATTTTATTTATGAATTTCTTTTTCTTCTAAAAGTATCTATAGATGTCAATTTTTTTTATGTCGAGTACTTTTTGTTACATTACTTTCCTCCTTTAATTAATAAAAAAATTTTACACATATGTATATATATATATATATATATATATATATATATACACACATATATATATATATATGTGTGTGTGTGTGTGTGTGTGTGTGTGTGTGTGTGTGTGTGTGTGTGTGTGTGTGTGTGTGTGTGTGTGTGTGTGTTAAATTTTAACAATATGAATAGATATTTTATTTAACATTGAATAAAATTCAGCTTAACAGAATATTTGCATGAAGCTTACAAATAGCTATTAAAATTTAATAAAATGATGTTAATATTCAAGGAAACATTAAAAACCATGGTGTTTTATTAAATTTCTGTTGAAGTAAATCCATCGAAAATTAATCGGGGAATTTGTAAATCGAATGCGATGCCGTCCGTGAGAAGCACTTTTGTACAGTGGCCGACCAATTGTGTTACTGAGACCGGTATTGTACGTCGCGAAAAATGCATTACGCGCAAATGTAAATATTTGAGGAACGAAGTGGCGCAACCCGGAGCTTGTAAAGCGTTTATAATAAAGTTCGCGTGGGGTTTTGAAAGACTTCGAAACATCAGTTCGAGGCGAGAAAATCTCGCAGTGCTTTTCATTCAATTTTCAGGAGATGTGCGCAACTTTCGAAACTCCCGCGAGACCGGAACACGCGGCCGGAAGATTAAATGAACTCCAGGATTAGAGCTTGATCAAGGCTTTAATAGAGAGCTAACGGTAAAATATTTAATCTCTTATCTGCAAGCTGGCAGTTTTTTTTAATGAGACTTCCGACGCGGCTAATGAAAAAGATAAATTGAGGAAACCGCATGCAAGCTTAATAGCGAACATTTCTACAATTTTATGAGATCGGAAAAATATTGATAATATAATTAAAATATATTAGCCAGTCATTTCTTACGGTAAATAATTATGCACTTGTACGTGATAGAACTCCGTTTTTCGAAATAATCTATATCAACTCTTTAAAAAAGTTTAATCTGAGATTTAATAAGTTATTTAATGAGAATTAAAAGATTCTTATGAACAAAGTCCTATAAGAATAAATTAGTATGTAAATGGGCAATACACAAGAGGGGTATTCTACAAAAAAGTTCTATTTCAAAAGTTATGTAATAGAAAGACTTGAGGAACTTGAGACATAAGAAATGGTTCTTTGCATGATTAGCAGGACATAAAACCGATTTAAAGAAAAAAATATGATTGTAGAGTATAAAGGCTTTAAAATATAAAATTGTAAAATTTTTATGTCTCATTATTTTTCTTTGAATACTGAAAATTAGGGCTTTTCACAATAAACCAATATATTTAAACTATAAAATTCATCAATGTGGAAAATTGCATACATTCGTGTATACATATACACAATAAAAAACATTTTATGTTAAAATTTTCCTGTGAAAGTAGAAAGTTTTATGTTAAATTTTTAACACGGCGGTCGTGGGTTAATTTAATATATCGTCGTTGTGTTACTTAAACTTTTCCATGTTAAATTAATATTAACCTTTTTTAAAAGTTAAAATAAAACAATTTATATGTAAGTGCATGAATTCTTGGTGACATATTTTAAAATGAACAGATAAATTGTGTTACTTTCCTTCTTATAACAGTTAATATGTATTAAATTGACATAATTCTTGTGTTAGTCATCATAAAAAGATCAAAACTAAAAATAGATATTTTTCTCAAATGTTAAAATAACATTTTATCTTAGCTACATTTAACATTATACAATTTAACATAAACTTTGATTTCTGACAGCGTCCAAATATTAAATTTTTGTGTTAATTTTTTACATATTATTTTTATTACTTTTTAATACATTTGCCTTATGTTAAATTAACACAAAAATTTGAATGGATTAATTGGGACATGTGAAATGTGTTAAATTTAACACCAAATTTTTTACTGTGTTCGCGTCATTCGTATACATGCATATCAATACAACGTATGTTCTGTTTAAATGTATGTTGACGCTCTTTCGAGAAATTTTCTTTCGCGTCTTCGGCTCGCACCAAGAACGTTGCGTCAATCTCAGGATTTTATTTTGAGCCTCGTGGAATAATAAAGCGTACGAAGACCAGCCGTAAACGCGAAAGAGGGCACCTAACCGCGAGTGTGATAAAAATCCTCCTCCGGATGAAGAGCGCATCCTTCGATCATCAAGTCCACGGGTTGTAGTCGTCGCTCACATCGATCCGAGATGTTGTCGTCTCGAAGCAGGAGGAAACGAAGATTTTCGTGCATGACTGTCGAACACGTGTTTCAAGCGCGTGCTGTACGCGGGCGAAATGAGAGCCCAGGCTTGGATGTGAAACGACTACTTTCGTATAGCCGGCGATACTTCGGGAATAATGATTCCTGTGAGCAGTGTTATAAATACCGCACAGGATTCAACGTCGTCGTCGGTTGTTCGCCATTCTCATTACAAATGGTCTCATCCGCGGACACGTGTTTGTTTATGTTGCCATCAGTTCCGCGCACCGTAGATGCCACCAGCTCCAGAAGAGGAAGGTGCGCGGAATGGGACAACTTTACCGTCTCCGTTGCGTTCGGCGGTGTTTCTTAGGTATACAAGGTGTCTCGGAAGCCCCGTTATTCCTTTCACCAAAGTTCGAATGTTTGGAAGTCGATTGTTTCCTAATGAGCATTAGTTTTAGAGCATTAGTATCGACAATTTCTGGCGTTATAGTTTAAATAAGGGAAAACTTGAAAATAATGAAATGCTATTTTATTTTATTATTAATTCTGAGTGAACGTTAATCGGATATTTAAAAATTGATTGGACAAATATTTCCTAATGATAAGGAAAAGTGAGTATTTGAAAGTGCGGTTTGTTCTGCGTAAATTATAACGTTATATATTTATTTAATTAAAGCTCAATTTTTCTTGTCATTCGTTAATTATTATCGAGTCTTTAGTTAATTACTTTATTTTAAGATATTTCCTATTAATAAATTAACAATTTGTTTAATGAGATTTATCGAAATTTAAGACTGAGTTGATGGAATCTCTAAATGAAGAAACTGAGTGATCTAGAACACTCTGTACATCGCATGAAGTTAAGAAGTTATTTAGTCGTCAAGCGACAAGTATACTCTCGTGCACGGTATGCTGTTATTTTCACAGACGCGTGAAATAATGCGGTAAATTGGACTCTCTGACCAGAAAGTCAACAAGGATATAATTGCTTGAAGACATACGATGTCTTCTTTGAAATTAGGAAATAAAAAATATTATGTGTGTCAGATATAAAACAAACTATAAGATATATTTTTCTAATACACGTGATTATTAAAATGTAATTAAATATAATTAAATGTAAGCAATTAAAGTTTTGATGAGAAAATTATCGTTGTTAGTAAGCCCAATTCTTTTGATAATCAGAAATGATTTCATGTGCTCGAAAAATTCACAAAAAGAAAATCGATGCATCATATTATATTTATTATTTTATTGACATTTACACGGCCAAATCAAGAGGTGCTGTCCGCCCTTAATTCGCATTTAATTCGCATACAGCGAACAATCACACGCGTTCGTAATCCAAATTTTATGATACAGCGGAAAGATTTTAAATTTTAATCATTTTATACAACGATAACACAATGCTAATATTGGAGACTTCCATTATACAACAGTAAGTAACAGTAGAAACACAAGCATTTCTATTTTCATCATTGTTTGATTTTAACATTAATAATAAAACACGCGTGACGAACGTACAAGTCATTTACAAATAACATTATTAATCGTACAAATGCCCGACATGACTATTTGAGATAAACCTTGCGCGCAAGATACTTTCCTCGGCAGGATCGTAAATCCCTTATTCTGTCCTTCGCTCCCCTTATCGGCCAAGCGGGTGTAAAACTGACTGCATACTGTTAAAGTCGGGACTTCCACGCAGTAAAAAATAACAAGCTCGTTTCGGAGCACGTCGGCGAGGGAAGGGTAAAACGCGCCCTTTTATCCCGCCATACGATCGTGCTGGTTTCATGTATGGTATGCTCCTGGCGAGCCGGTCGGTTAAATTGCCTGGAATCTGGAATTGGCCTGCGCTCCTCCGAGCAGAAGGGCGGACACCCCCTCTCGATTTGGACCGTAATTCAGTTCAATAAGGATCGACAAAAAACATCTTTTCTTCTGGCAAGCAAAACATGTTGGAATAGACGCCACAGGGACGCCCCGGTAAATGCCCCGGTCGTTGAGGAACATTTCTGCTTCTCCGACAATCGAGTTTTTTTTACGCACCCGTAAACATCACCTATGCGAGTTTCGTAGCCAAGTAATTTCCTGACGAAATTTATTTCGCGACTCATTCTATTTCAATAATCGTTGATGCTTGGCGTGCGACTGCGTTTCGCCTGAATTTTCATGAAACGTTTTTGTCAATCAGAGTATATAAATATGAAACAAAATTGGATGATTCGATGATTATACACCCAAAAAAAAATAATTTTGATATACGTGGAATTCTCTAAATTTTAGAGGATTTTACTCTTACATTGACCTTAAAAGGATTTCTCTAAAATCAAGAGAAAAATAGTATAAACAAGAGTATTTAAGAGAGAAAAAAATATTTTTCACTTTATTGAGAGAGGAATATGTTTTCTGTAAAACAGTAAGTTTAGAATAAGAGATTATAGGAAAAATCACTTTGAACGTAAAATACTTTTTTTTTTGGGTGTAATACGGGCTAACTTGTTGCTTATTTTTTTCAATTATAATACTATAAATATATTACAAACAATAATTTTACATTGCCTTGTACTTTTCTATACAGACATGTGAACAGTCTTCACGATGTAGCCCGATATTCTCCTACGCGTACAAAATCGATTAGAAGGCGCAGCTGCAGATTTATATCGACTAGTCGGTTTTCGCAAGAGCGCGTTAACTGGCGGCGCTGTATACATAAATCTCATCAGTTGTATTTCATATCGAGTAAACACTTTTGATTCTCTCGCGAATGGAGAATGTATCACGAGAATGTATGAAAGAGAGAAAGAGATGTGTGTATACAAACTGCACCTTCAAATTATGAAATTAAATTATACATATGATTGTGTTCTTTAGTCTTAAAAATTCATTATAATACTAATACTTCCAAACATACTTGCAACTATACACTGAGAAAAAAGATCGTTTATACGAATTAAATTTGTATAGTTGTTTAACCCAATGTTGATTCAACAATTTTTTAGTTGCACTAAAAAAAAATGTGGTTCATTCATATAATATTTTATGTCATTGTAATAATGTTTAATTGAACGTATCGGATTAAATATTTTAGTTAGATGAAATGTATTTTGCGTTTTTCAATAAATATTTTTTCTCAGTGTATGAAAAGAGCGTAGAGAAACAATAATTTAAACAATTTTTTAATTAAGTTTAATCTACCGAGTTTGATTAAAAACTATTAAAAGATTGAAGCGTTAAAGTAATTTCAAAGTTCAATTGCAGTATCTTTTATTTTTTTGAATAAATTATAAAAAGAATTGACTTAATGATGATATAAAATAGTATTACGATAAAATGTCTGGCGAATTGTAATGCAATCTCGTCTAATTTGGCCGTCGCTTTCATGTGACTTAATGGAAAGCGGGAAAGAGGAAAAAGTCTACATTTTAAAGTCTTATTAGAGGATAAATTTACACGCGAGCATGCATTTCAGTGCCTAAAATATACAGATGCGCCGCTGCAAATTTGCGCGCAGATATCTACGTTGTTACGGAAACATGTCTAATTATCTCGATACGTTAAACGTCTTACGTAGATACAGTACCTAACTACTTGCATTTTCAGATATTTTAACAGGCGGACTGCCCTTCGGACGAGTCCGGCGAGTTTGTATAGCGTGTACACGCGCACGAATGAGTACGGGGAGTACCTTATGATACGAGCGAGAGCGCTCGCTCTCGCGTGTGTACTTTCGCGTTGTGTGCTTAGGTTTCGTGGAGTGGAAGCGTGTTTGACTATTTCTAGAGAGCTGACAGAGAAAACAAAAGTGCAGATAGAACCGGGCGTGGGCAACGACGAGTTCTCGCGCTGAGTAGACGTCAATTAAGGCAACGAACGGCCCGCGATATCGCGATGTTATACCCCGGCCGATAGAGCCAACGAGCGTATTAATTTATGCCCGATAACTCGGTTTGCATCGAGTCCGCGAATATAATCGTTCACGCCCGTCCGCGCTTATAGAGCCCACGCCAACCGGCTCGGCATCGCGATACCGCCGCGCTGGTTATCACCGCGTATCGTTGTCCGCGCGGGCTCTCCTCGCACGAGCGCCGCGTGATTGCCTGAAAGATTGAACGCGCCGCTGATCGACAATCGTCGAGATACGACTGCTAATCGCGCATTTGAACCATCCCGCGAATTTACACGCCGCGATAACTGCCGCGTTTAACCGCGTGACGGGTGAATTGAGTGACAGCACGTTCAAAGGATCCGGCAATCCGAAGCTCGATTAGACTCAGCGTGCGATCGAGTCAGGTTGTATCCTTCAGGAAACCTCCTTGTCGTATACGCATATTCTTACTTCGCTTATGCGAGAGGCATTTTAATTTCGCAAAAATTTCACAAACCCCGTTAAAAGTACTGTTTTTGTAGAGAAAGGAAATTAACTTGGCATATTTTCTTCATACCTCGCGTATTTATTCGATAAACTTGTTTGTACGTAATGCTATTCGACTAAGTGGATAAATTGAAAATTGAAACGATTCCTCGAGTATCCTTGGCAGCGCTCCATTCAACGAGATTGAATTGAGGAGCGAGTGCCAAGGGGGAGGTGGGTTAATCGGAGATTCCAAAAGAAGAGGGAGGAAAAGCGCTTCGGTAGATATGCGAAACGTCGCTTTGATTAAGCGACTAATTTCGGAGGCACGTTTTGTCGGCGAGCCGACATTATCGTGTTGCCTGCATCGTCCTGCAAGATTTACGAGTCGCGGCGGTAAGACGGTAAAAATTCATCCTGTGATCGCGCGGACTGTGGATTTAAACCGTACGGATATTTTGTACGCGCGCTACACTCGTCGCCATGCACGAGGGCACGATGGTAAATGTAATCTCTGTGAAATTGCGTTGTGCCACGTGCGATTGCATTACCGCCCAATTAATGTGACGTTAATGCGATTCGAAGGGCGCGCAAAAGATGCGAGCGTCGATACACGTGCGCGCGACGTAATTCTGGACATAATTAATAATTGTAATGTCGACGCGTGAGCGTCGATCATTTATCTAATTATCCGAAAACGCACAGTGTGAATAATTTGACAGCTGACAATAGATATTCTTATGATCGAAAATAGGTTAATTATAATAGATACACAATGTTGGACATATTAATGATAATTAGAGATGCCAAACTAATATCAGTGAAACACCGATTATTAATCAATACCGAAAGAAAATGAAGTAATCAAATTACGATTTATTTTCTCTGTAATTTGTTACTAAATATTATTTACTCGAATAAGCCGTTACATGTAATTAAACATTTTCGTGTGATTTCTACACACATATATATATATATATATATATATATATATATATATATGCACCCAAAAAAAATAATTTTGATATACGTGGAATCTTCTAAATCTTAGAGAATTTTATTTTTATATTGATATCAAAAGGATTTCTTTGATATCAATAGGAAAATAGTATTGCTATAAGAGTATTTAAGAGAAAAAAAAAGTATTTTTCACTTTATTGAAAGAGGAATATGTTTGCTGTAAAACAAATTTAGAATATGAGATTATAGGAATAAACGTAAAATACTTTTTTTTGGATATATATGTATATACATATATATATCCAAAAAAAGTATTTTACCTTTATTCCTATAATCTCATATTCTAAGTTTAGATATATATATATATATATATATATATAGAGAGAGAGAGAGAGAGAGAGAGAGAGAGACTTTGTAAAGTTGCTAAATTTCACATTTCACACATCACGTCCAAGTTTCCACAAAAGCCTCTTTATTCGCATCCTATTTTCGGATCGCATTGATAAAAAGTGCGAGAAAAGTTATGTAGGAACTCTTAAAAATTCCTCGCATCGCGGCGACTTCCGCGGCATGCTGAATTCCACATTTTCTCGGCAAAGAGCGAAAAGCGAGGGAAGAAGAGAAGAAGAAAAAAGAGGGAGGAAAAAAACAGCAGAAAGGAGGCGAGGGATGGGATCCCCCGGCGCGGTTGTTTTAATGAGAGTTAAAGCTCGAGAGTAAATGTCGAATAAATCATTTCGCCGTGGCGCTAAAGTGCGCCGATCGGCCCGAGGGAGAGGTGCATCATCGGGCAACCCTCTTTATCCGTCGGCCGCGGCGACACGTGCGCGGATACAGAGACAGTCGCGAGGCGCGCGCGCGCGTTAGTCTGCGCGCATCACGGCCCTCGCAATAAAATACAGAAAAACGAGCGACGAATGTGAAAGGAGGTGGGCGGATGTTTTTTTTGAGCGATTTTTTTTCCGTGCCCGTGCGTCGCGCGCGATTAATATGCGTCCGCCGTGCCGACGAACTCGTGAAAAACGACGTTCCCCCCGCTTGTTCTCTCTCTCTCTCTCTCTCTTCTCCCGCGACACGCCGGCTCATGATGACGTGAGCCCGATGCCCGACGTGTGCATTACGCGGCCACGGTAAAATTGCATACCGGAGCGTTTCGCCTCGTTCCTCGTTATGTGCGTGTGTTTTCAAACGAGGGCAATTAACATGCGCGCCGCGCGACTCCGCTCGTTTCGGAATATTTCCAAATGCTCTCGCCGAAGGTGATCTCCCTGCCCATGATCGAGTAGAATTTGCCCGACATATGTGATGGGACGTTGTTAAAAGTGCAATTGGAATCGTATAAAAAAAGTCGTAAAGAAACTTTTATGCCGGAAATTCCTAACAGCAAAAGGAATTTTTTACACTTGTACTTAATTATAATTTTTATACTTCTATTTGTTCGCTGAATTTCGCCTGTATAAGACGGAAACTAAAAATCCATAAAATTCCGCAGGACCGCTGTATACGTTTCACGCGATACGTCTTTAATTCGGCGGTCTCGTCTCGAGCTGACGCGCGTCCGTGTCGCGGCGCATCTGCCGCGATCATAACACGCGGGACGTACGGACGGACAGCATAACGGGCCGTCCCGTTAATTGGCAAACCGGATGATCGATGCGTAACGTTATTCGGCCGTGCAACTGTTCCCCCCCCCCCGTCTCTCCCTCGCATGCACGCGTGGGTGCGCGACGCGCGATGCAGCAACCAACCCCTTCCGCCTCGCAATTCCGCGCGCACGCGGTACGACCCGCCCGCGAGTTATTGCTTTCATTAGCCGAACAATGAAACCAATTTGTGACGTGGTCTATACCCCTCCCGCTTTCTGGTCCTCATATATTCCGCGCCTTCCTTTCTCTCTTCCTTTACATTTCTCTGTGCTCCTCTCTCTCTCTCTCTCTCTGTCTCTATCTCTGTCTTATCTATTATCGCGACAGGAGACAGCATTCCTCGCGTCGACAGCATGTCTCTGTCTTTCATTGTTCGGCGCGAGATGCATCGGGATGAGAATCCTGTCCCGTGCAGCCTCGCTCTCGGGAGATTTGATTTAAGAGGGTGCGCGCATGTACGTAAAATCAAAGTCTCGTTTTGTTTTCCCCGTGTATGATTGGCTCCCGCCGGCGCGGCGTGTCCCGAGATGCCTGGCTCTTCAAACGAGATCGATATAGCGCAGTAGACCACCGTTTGTCTTCTTTCCGAGACTGTTTGTCATATCAATTTTCCGCGCGCTTGAGTAGACATTGATAAATCAAATCTTAAACGGGATCTTCACTGAGCCAGATTGAATTATGGGTTATTTATTATTATTTTATAAACAAAGGTCCGTAACGAACTGATGTTTCTAAAATATCCTTTCGCGAAGCGCTTCGTACAATTAATTAATTAATTATTTATGCATTTATTTGCTCCTCTGTTTAGATCCGTTTAAATTGTTTGAGTACCGTGTACATTACATAGTTCTTTAAACATTCGCTTGTTGCAAAATATGTTTCATTGCATCAATCTCTGTTCATCATTCTCGCTCTACTTATTTGCTGTAATCGCAGTTAGTTATACTCGTTCGCCTACTCTCCCATCGTTACTATCAGCTTTAAAATCAATATCGCTACCTATAGAATTCAAGACTCATGCTGACTCGACGGTTTCAATATATCAATAGCACTTCTTATTATGCACGCGTTGGATAACCGTCTTTCCCACCCCCCTCCCTTTTTCTCCCTCTCTTTCCCTTTACTTCTTACGATCCATATTCAATATTTGCTTAGTTATCGCGTATCATTTATTTTTATGCGCGATATATTTGTGATATAGTCCTCTGAAACTTCTTCGTGTCTTCAAAGCAAATACTTCCCCCTGTAATCTTTCTTCATCCAATACAGAGTACATCCTTACGTATGTAATCACAATATTGGATACCCATGTCCCTTTTCGCGCGCGCGTCCTCTTCCCGTCTGTGACTACGCTCTCCTGAAATCGTGGGTGGATCGCGATTATGTTTGTTTCCTCGTTTGCGAGCGAGATTCCATTTGGCTAATGAATACGAAACGTGATACACGCCCGGCGATTGATTATTCCGTAATTGCGCCCGAACTGGTGGGCAGTAATCTGAGCTCGGCACATTTCGAACTGTAATTTTCCGTTTTGCAATTACGGCAAATTATCCGTCTCGTGAAACCGTACGCTCGATACGTGTGTATCCTTTATGCGATTTCGTTACGACGGATATGTGAGACTGGCTGCATGTGCTCGTCCAAGCGTGAAAATAGCGATCCTGCCGGTGGTGCGGAATCGATGCGACGAGTGCAACAAAGGTAACCCGCGATATTTAGTCATGCGTTTATGCCATTCATATTTTTCTCTCCCGATCCCTCTGTGTCCTCACATAACAATTCTAACCGAGCTCCATGCAAACAAGAACGTCCAACGTTTTCTAGTTTTTTTTCGACTTGCTTGAAAATTTCATAAATGAAGACATTCTACGAACTGTTAATATTGACTTCCAATTGTAAAATATGGACTGTTTTCGTTACGTATATATTTTTCATTTAAAAATATTTCACGTCTCTTTCTCGATGTTCTAATCTGGTATTTTCAATATTCAATAAAATTTTTAGAAAGATATATTAAGATCCTTTTAAATAATTACGAAAAAAGAAGTTCAAAATAAATTACAAGAAATATCCAGCTTACAATTAGTATAAGAGAAAATGAGTAAATATTGAAAAGCATGGAGAAATGATTGAACTTAACTTATTAAGTATCCTCGGTTAATTACAATTCATAATGCAATTTGCAATACAAGATTACGGGTGGTACAGCCCGATTATCATTAAACATCCACGCAACCTTTGTAGCGCACGGCTATTATCGCGGAATTTATTAATCGTCGTCATTACACGCAAGCGCTACAAGGAATCACCCTAATCGTCCGACAACGAAGCGCAACCATCGGCGCGCAGAACGTGAATCTCTGACCTCGCGATGAAGTTTATTGCCCGGCCGGGCAATAAAGTTTTTATTTCGCGTCTCTCTGTTGACCATATTGTGGTAGATCGTGTAGTTATGCCTCGCGCGCCTCTCCCGCAGGAAACAGGTGCCCGTGTGTGTGCGTAGGTGTGAAGGACGGCCGAGAGTAGTCGAGGACTCCCTCGGGGTGGAGCCGAAAGATGAGCGAGTATATTAGATCGCGTGGTTTAATACGTTATGGGGAACATGGTATTTATCAGCGTACGTGAAACGCTGCATGCGGCGTGTCACGAGACTCGCGTCGAAATTTTAGCCAGTTCAAATTTTGCATCGTACGACGAAGCTGAAGAAACAGTCTTCTCCGATAAATACAGAAATGATATAATTTAACACTTAAAAAAATAATTTTGATATACACAGTAAAAAATTTTCTGTAAATTTAACACATTTTACACATGTCTCATTTAATCCACTCAAATTTTTGTGTTAATTTAACATAAAAGTAACAAAAATAATATGTAAAAAATTAACACAAAAATTTAACATTTGGATGTTGTCAGAAATCAAAGTTTATGTTAATTTAACATATGTATAATGTTAAATGTAGCTAAGATAAAATGTTGTTCTAACATTTGAGAGAAGTATCTATTTTTGGTTTTGATCTTTTTATGATGAATAACATAAACATTATGTCAATTTAACACATAGCAATTGTTATAAAAAGAAAAA
Source organism: Tetramorium bicarinatum (assembly GCA_928718305.1). NCBI lineage: Eukaryota > Metazoa > Arthropoda > Insecta > Hymenoptera > Formicidae > Tetramorium > Tetramorium bicarinatum. Next base: position 25,337,388 of record OV788327.1, on the reverse strand, counting down.
TAACACAATTTATCTGTTCACTTCAACATATAAAATATGTCACCAAGAATTCATGTACTTACATATAAATTGTGTTATTTTAACTCTTAAAAAAGGTTAATATTAATTTAACATAGAAAAGTTTAAATAACACAACGACGATATGTTAAATTAACACACGACCATGTTAGAAATTTAACACAAAACTTTCTACACAGGAAAATTTTAACACAAATACAAAATGTTCTTTACGATGTACGTGAAATCCTTTAAATCTTAAAGAATTTTACTCTTATATAGGCCTTAAGAGGATTCTTTTCAAATCAAGAGAAAAATAGTAAAAACAAAATATTTTTCACTTTATTGAAAGAGAAATATGTTTATAGTAAAAGAGAAATGTTTTAAGTAAAACATTTCTGTAAACTTAGAATATGAGATTATGGGAAAAATCACTTTGAATATAAAATACTTTTTTTGGTGAAACATATATAATGTAGAAATAGCAAAAGAAAAGAAAAGAAATAATCGAAACGATCATTTCCTTAAATCAGACACTACAAAGATGCAAAAAGCAAATCATGACCATTTTCTGCTAACAACTCGCTAGCGTTTATGCTATGTCGCGTCAAATATAATGAACGATGTAATGGGCTTTCACGCGCCGAGCTTTATTGCCGAAGCAAGTAATAAAGCTTTTATTTCGCGAGTTACTTGTTGTGCACAGGTGCCGACGCGCGGGTCTCCGAAAGCAATCTAGGATCCCCGTGGGAGGGGACTGCCGAAGGATGAGTGAGTATATTAGACCGCAGGGTCTAATACGTTATAAGCCGTATGTATTTACTCGTCCCCGCGTCCTCCCCCTTTCCCCCATGTACGCCGCTATGTGCCGTGTGTGTTATTCTGCGGAAGCTCCCCGGGCCGTGGTCGAATCTTGATCGAATTGTAACTCGGGTAACGTTCGTAAATCTGCTCGCTTCCGGGCCTACTTGCGGGAATTGTGAAGTTTCATCGGAAGGATTCTTGTTCAATTATCTTTTAATGGCTTCTGAAAGCGTCGGTGTATTTTACACGCTCGGGAAGCGCGGGTTTTCTGAAGCAAAGGATCCCCCCCGTGAAAGGAATGGAGGCACCTCTCGAAGGGAGGAGTCAAAGTGAGGATATTAGACCGCTGAATCCGCCGCGGTACATGTAGGATGCAAATGTGTGCGCGTACGTATGTGTGTGTGTGTATACTGCCGAATATGCGGCCGCGTGTTTACATGAGTCTGTGTAATATACGTACGGTTGGAATTAATTAAATCTGATCTCGGGCAATATTCGGGAAACTAATCCGTCTTACCGTTTGCAGTGTTCCACAGCACATATAAATTAAGACGTATGTTACGTGAAAAATATTGACGCAAACATTTCTCTTTAAAGACACTAGAAATGTCCTGGTGATCATTTATAAAATTACTCAGCTAGTTTAACTTGAGTCAATTAAATAAGAGAATTAGTTTTTCTCTTATTTCTTCATATTATTTCAATACTGAAGGTACAAGGTAGAAAAAATATAAGGTAGAAAAAATATAAGATAAAATAAATTCCAATTTCAGATTCCAATTTTCGTAGCAGCAGAATAATTTTCGTGATTGTGCGATAGCACAGTTTTATTTTAAAAACTGCATCATATTACATTTACATAAAGAATGCAATATGCATAGATATACAGAAACATTTTTTGTGTTAAACAGAATAAATCCCGAAAAAAATTCAACCCTGGAAATCGTATGTGAATAATAAATATACATATCTGTATACGTGCCGAGAAAATATTATTCTATTCGATTCATACAATATTTTAAAATAAATTTTTAATTAATTTTAAAATTAGGAAGTGTAAAGAAGAAAGAAAATATTTAAAAATTTGTCGACCAGAGGGAAACTTGCTCATATTATAGGAAAAATTTTAATTTGATGATAAAAACACCTTATCTTTCTCCCACCCTCTTTCTCGAGATTGCGTGCTGCTCATGACACGATGTTAGATATGGAAAAGAAGCGAAGGACGTCTGAAAAGGAGTCGGGAATCGCCGAGAAAGGGAATAGTCGAAGGATGAGTGAGTATATTAGACCGCAGGTTCTAATACGTTATAAGGCATACGTACACGCGTCCCATGTTTGTTCCCCTGCCTGCGCGACTAGGTGCACATAGGCTACATACATAGCGTTTACCGAATACACGCGCGCACGGCCGATCGGTGTGTTGGATTATATACACGCGCGGCACATACTCGGGATAATAAATATCCTTCGTCCGAGTCAGCATCGGCTCGCTTGATCTTTCATAGCCGCTCGTAAAGCCCCCACGGGGTGGGCCGTAAAATTTGTCGGGTATTTGAAATATCTTCAAGTCCTCTCCCCGAAAACTCTTTTCAGACCAAGATTCTTCTCTTGTTCCCTCTCGCGGCGCGAAAATCTCGTGCGCAAATCTGCGTCGAGTTCCGCGTCGCTTTTCCGATGTGCGACGACGCGACAATAATGTGCACAGATGGTATTCCGGATCTGCGCATTAACATCCTTTAATATCTAGATTTTTAACTTATAGATTGAAGGGCCATATTTTTTTTTTAAATTTGAAGCGCTAAACAGATTAAATATTTGGAGCAAGTTTGCGCATTTTTTAGAGAACTGAATAAAGCTCAGTCTTCATTTAATTACAAGTGATTTCGACTTAATGTTTGTTATAAAGATAAATTAAAGACATAGCAGGAAAGATGATATAGCAATTATTAAATTTTCGCTAAGGAAAAAAGTCAAGCTAATATCAATGAAGCGTAAATAAGAAAAAGAAATCTAACGCTCTGAGATTTCCTATATCGGAAATATGAACTCCTTTGATCCTTCGAGAATCGTGACAATCAAAGAAACTCTTATGAAAGTTTGAACGGCAGCGTGCGAAGAAATACTCTTGGGAAAATCGTGGATGGCTTGTAGTTATAACAATATCGTTTAACTTCCCCTCGTTGAAGGATATTGATACGTAGGAAGTGAAGTATGGAGTGAAGTATCGAGGGTAAACAATTTGGAGGAGTTACCCGTATGAAGAAAAAGCAATAAATAACTTTCTCCGAGGTATATAAGATATATTTTCATCGTATTACCAATCTTATATGCATAATAAAAATTACAAGAAAATTCATGCACTATTAACCATTTTAATATTAAAATTGACTATTTTATTATAAAAATTTCATTTTATGATATTTATTTAAAAATATGTATTCTTATTATTTTTACACTGAAAAAAAATTCTGGTTAAAAACGGACGAATCAGAAAATCTTTATAACTTATGATAATCAGAATTCCTATTATAATTACCAGAATATTTGATCAATCCTACAAGATTTTCTCATTCGTCTGTTTATAATCGGAATTTTTTTTCAGTGTATATTTACATTTATAAATCAATAATAGCGTGCGGATAACTTAATTTATTCTTAAAAACTGAGAATTCTGAAGTTTATGATATTAGAGGGAAGAAAATTAATTAATATATGAACATCGCGATTCCCCCGTTAATGGTTCCTGCTTACAAAGACCGGGTTGATATGCGTTTCGAGGTATCACCTCGAGGATTGAACGTGAACCGTTCTCGTTCGTTTCTCCCTCATCGGAATAGACGAGAAGTGGCCGCAGGGGTGAAATCAGAATGCGTGCGTAAGGGCGATCGCACCGGGAAATTAGCGAAAACGGCGCGCAAGCTACTCGCAGAACGGGACGAAGGGATGGAAAGGGGCGTTCTGACGAGAGCGTAGATTTGTCCCCGGGGGGTACTTACGATGGGGAGATCGGCAAATTTTGACCCTCCCCGTTACTCGATTCGCCCAGCTACGGGAGATCCTGAATCTCCCGAGCTACCACGCCCGAGAACGTCGGACCGAGCTGTGATTTCGATAGACCGAGAAGAGCGATTACGTGATCGGATTACGTCGACGCTCTGTGCTCGGTTACACCGTCGACCGAGGTATACGACCGGAAAGTAAGTACGTGATGGAAGGAAGTCAAACGTCGCCGTTGTCACTGTCGACATATGCGGAAATAAGAAGAGGACGACGAGTGTATGCTTTTTGAAAAGGCAATACAAAAAAACGTCCGAAAATTAGAATTAGATAGAAACTAAATAAAATATCTTACATTTTGTAAATACTATGCGTGTGCAGAGTAAAAGGAAAAAGATAATAACGAAATATTTAGAAATTAAGAAGCTAGTGTCTTTTTTCGCGTTCGCATGTAGTTCTTTTTTTTCTCGAATTCTCACTTAATTTTATAAAAAATCCTACAGGTAAATAACATTCTTCCACAACTATTTCTTTCGTTTGTAAAAAAACTATGGAAGATCGTGAGAACTATAAGAGACGAGCTATAATGTTAAGACGTCATGTTATCTTGACGGATTATCGGTTCAGCATCCGATAGCTCTAATCGCGACAAATCTGTCGCCGGTCCGACATCCTCACCTGTTTCCGCAAGATTATTATCTCATTTCGTTACCTGGCGGCGCCTCATTATCGCCGGTAATAAATCAGTCATTCCTATCGGATCGATCGTCATCGAATTTCAACCATCGCCGATCAACTACCTGCTTTTTCCAATCTTATTAGACCGGCTAACATCCTTTTGCCTCCAGCATAATTTTCTGAAGGCCTTTCTAACGAGAGAATAAATTACCAATAGAAGATTTATAAATCTTCCGTCTTGCTTTATTTCAGAATATTTTTTCATTTTATTAGAAACAACAAATGCAAATTATTTTACAAAAAGGATTTTAAATTCATAATATATTATATGATCTAATTAACTATTTACTGAAATTGATTAAGTATAATTTCTCCATTAACAAAAATATTCGTCATGTACAGGTAACAATTTAATTAATCGCAGAATTGGCATCATAATCGTTAGTATCTTCGTCACGTTGCGAATTATCCATAATTGGCATCTGCATTAAAGTACGTAATACGCATCTCATAAATAGTAATGTCCCATTCATATTAAATAAACCTATCTCTCATAAATTATTTTGCATAAATCGATATTTTGCGCGTTCATCTGCTTCTCGCAGAACATCTCGTCGCGTATTTTTTTCCGCGTTTTTTAAATAACAATCGGGAAGAACACTTTAACACGACTCGCTACGGTACCGAATAAAAAAATGCCGGCTGTCAATAATTCCTACTGCTTCTATTCAGACGATTCGCGAAATTTTCATTGAATTTATGTTACAGATTCTTTCGCGAAACACGTGCTACACGTACGCACGAGCGTGAGTATCGCAGCTATCGCGACTGTGCGTAGATGTGTTTGTGTTAGTAAGCACCACGGATAACGTACGATGTCCGTAAATTTATCGAAGCGTTTGTGTCGTAAATTTTCAGAGTAAACGCGGTCCATCATCCCGATCTGGCTTGCACGCAAATGCGCGGACGCTTATGGTCGCAATTCGCACCTACCAATTGGATGGAAACTCGAGAGACAAACTGCCTCGACTGCAATCAAGAGCTTCTCGGTATGTGCCCCTGCCGTCAAATAACGTATTTACTACCTTGTAATGTCGTTATTAGCCCCCACTACAGCGTGTCGCGGTGATTTAATAATAATTGACTGTACACATAAAGAATTGTTATTATGTCACGCGGAAACGAAGCGTATTTTCATGAAATCGTCAGCCAAATTGTAATTAGCATCCACTTATTTAACCATTTAAAGAATTTATCACGGAGATGTGGCAATTTATAAATTTATGATCGCTTAAAAATCCAAAGATCTCTAAAATTTTTAATTCAAGTATCTCAAACTCTGACAATACATTTCAATGGCACGATTGTTTGAAAATTTAAAACTCTATAGATTTATCGTCGAATCAGATGTAAATTACAAACACATTTTCTATTGAAAATTAATTCAGTATCTTTTATTATTATTTCTATATATTTTCTCTATTAAAGTGGTAAATTAATTTAAAGTCTCAAATTTTTATTTATGATTCAGACGCATTATTAGAAATGATTATAACGGATGTACGTGCATATTTTCTTTTCGGAACGCGAAACACGCAATGAAACGTATTTTACAATGAAAAATAATTTATTCGCATTGTATTCATAAATCACACGTTGGCGAAATTCACTTCTCTTCGCTGAATTAATTTGGGCGCGGCCGAGGAACTTTCGGGCGGGCAACTTTCAGCTGCGTAAGAAGCATAAAGCACGAGATGGAAGCGAGACGTAAAATCTGTTTGCATTATATCATCTCGGAGATAGGTGTGGGTCCGATCGGGTTGTTACGAGTTTTGCGAGCCCTCCCTCGCCGGTTCTCCTACGTGAACGACGACGTCGTTACACGACGACTCGGCGCCCGAGTAGCCGCGCTCGAGTGTGCCGGCCGCGTTTACACAGTAAATATATCAATGAATTTACGATCTTCGCTGATCCCTAATGGCCCCACAAACAGATCTTCGTCGGGGAATGCGCCTTCGTTGCGTGCTTTCGCTCTCGTCGCATACGATGAGATTCAAGGCTCAGCTTCGGAATAAGTGAGTAATGCGAGATTACGGGCGGACGATCGGGTTAACGTCCAACGGGAAACTCATCCCTCATTCAGTTCACGCGGTGATCGAAAACGTTTCGCTCGGGTCTGGTTTTCGATTGAGCGCGGTGGACATTTCATCCGCGTAGACGATGCGGAAAATTCGGGAAGCGATTCCGGCCGGCTGAGCGAAACAGAAGTGCGTTTTAATTGGACGGATTCGGACGGTGATATCAGCGATTTTAAATGCAAACTAATTGACCTATCTACCGTCCACGACAATCGCGCCTGAGTGACAACGATTTATCGCATCGTATTTTTTTGCAGCGAACAAAAGCACGGGAAATTACGTGCTTCGATTTGCTTGAATCCGAAGGCTCGGGATGGAAAAAAAAGGGCACGTTTTCGCAGCGAGAGAAATGCAAATATTGTAGTTATAGATTTAATTTTTATTCCTGGCGTATAACTAAAAGGATTTCACATACAAGTTGAAACGGATTCTCAAATAAGGACTTTATTACATTTCGTTTAGATAATTAAATTTATTCTGTAATTGACTTTGACATCCATTTCTGAAAATAACCGTGTTTAAAAATATTATTCTAACTTATTTTAAATTAATAACAATGTCTTTCAGTTAACAGGATAACTCATGCGTAACATTATCAATATCCATAACAATATGATTCTTGTGAAAATATATTTATAAATTTACTAAGATACAGTACTTTGACATCGTTAGAGGCCTTATTGTCCGCTCGTTAACAATCTAATGCATCAAACGATAATCTCTTCAATAAAAGATGGACTATTGTAAAATTAAGAAATATGTAACAGGAGTTACATTGCATTCCGAATCTCTCCCCGATCGAAGATACACTCCCGGAACGGAACGCAAAAATGCATTAAAACCCGTAATCTCGAAATCGCCACTCGTTTCATTTCGTCCATTTTCTACGGTCGATGCGTCTGATTCCTCGTCAGTGAAATACGTTGCTCGTTACGCCCACTTTTATTTGTATACAACACCGAGCGGATACGAGGCGTCGATATTTTATTTCCTTTTTTTTTTTATAATTTCGTTCGCTCCGCGATAGCGGCAGCGCGAGAAGGCCGGGAAGCGGAAAAAGGAGCTACAAGCGCAAAGCCGAAGCAGCATTAGCTTTTAGCACGCCGGTGGTGCGGGAGGGAGAAATAAAAAGCGGTAAAAAAAGCGTGATGCAGTGGGAAGAGGGGGAGGCGTAGAAGGAGGCGAAAAATCATTTGAAAATTACCGTCGCGCGGCCATTAGCCCGGACGGCGTCCTGAATTTTTTACCAAGAGGTTTTACCGGCCGACAGCTCGGTCCACCCGCTAGTAAAAAGCGTATCCGCACGGTCTCCTTTGCTTCCCGCTGTCTTTTGTGAAACGACTGGCTCACAATTAATTTTCAATGAGAGTCGCGATTTTCACGGTGTTTAACACTTTTTCAAACAGAAAGACGTCTCTGACTCATTGATACATTAATAAGGGAATGATTAATAAATTATTAACGACAGTTCCTTTTTATACATCTAATTGAAGAAGTTTTGGGATAAGATATCCTGTGTGTATTATGAATATTTATACATCATACCTACATTGCGATTTAATTTTTTTAATAAGGTTTTATCTCATTTTTTGTGAGACAAGAAATTTTACTAATGGTTACACAGAAAAAAGAACAAGTGTCACATCAACGCTTATGTACTCATATGAACACGTTCATTGTTTCATATATACGCAACAATTTATAATCTTCTTAGAAGAATTTGAAAATCTTAAATTTCAACAATATTATAGTCGTATTTCAATGCTATAATTGTTATCACAAGAATGAAAATTATTAAATTTTATTCTAAGAAAATTCTAATCTTTGATTTAAACATGTTATTTTCTATCCAACATTTTTTTTTCTCTATTCAAGAAAATTATTCTCAAATAAGAAGAATTTTATTTTCTTGATTAAACTGTATAAAATTACTTAAAATACATCTTTTTTCAAGTAAATTTTCTTTATTTGACGCAATATAATATCATTTTAAGATTTCCATTTTGAAACTAAAGATATTGTCAAAATAAGAAAAATATTCTTTTTTTCTGTGTACAAAATACAACTGAAGAATAATATAAGTTTATAAGTTTCACATTAAAGTCTCGCCAAGTTTTTGAAATATATTTGTAAATAGACATTAACGAATAACACTGAAACAAGAGATATTCTTCAGTTTCTACTAATTTCCAATAATTCTGAGATACTGTGTGAAGTTACATCCCATAGACGGACGTCTTGAACATTCTTCTCAATTTGATCTCTACAAATTTCCAGTAGTTCTGGGATACTTTGTAAAGTTACATCTTGTAGACGCCTCGGACATCAGATTAACATACGTGGCATTTTACCTTCCGTTACTCGAGCATCGATCGCGCGTTGTCGAACACGATTTTTCAGCGTCGAGTCGCGGCTATCGCTTTGAGTCCGTAACATACGACGATAGATAAAGCGTCATTTCATTTATACAGTCTCTCGTAATGATTTGTTAGCCTGGCTGTGAAAGGCGTGAGGAAGAACGTTTTTTTCTCTTCCTTAAACATGATAGCGTAATGAACGAAAGCCGAAAACACTTAAGGGCTCTAATCAAGATCGTAAATATGTCCGCTACTCGCGTAGTTTCTTTCTCCGCCGCGGGATTGAGAAATTTTGCTTCAACGCCGTGCGGCCCTTTATCGCCGTCCCTAAAAGTGCCTTAAAAAATTTTTTCATCACACGAGTGAACATCAGCGTCGGAGATTACGAGACGAGATACGCGGGGTGACGAATAGCTCTTCCCGTCTGATAGCTTTTTTTCCGATTAGATATATCGGAAGAGAACGATTCTACTACGAGAGCGCCGATCAATTCGAACAGTTGAATTGTTCACGCTGTCTCTAAATATAAACGTTTTGATACGACCGTTTGATAAAAACTCTAAAGGAGAAAGAGTTACAAACGTGCGATTAAAAGAAAATAAAGATATTATTACGTTATCGTAATTTATTACATTAATCATACATTAATTGAATCATCGATTAACTTAAAAAGAAACTTTTCAAAAGAAATTTGAGTAATCTAGACATTATTAGATCGCCATTATTGGATTCTATACGCGTAGTTAAGATCACCCTGTGCCTCCAATAATAAATTGACACATGCCGCTTTCCGGTTGGCCAAATCTATCAATAACGTAACAACGTTTATACGCTTTAGGGATGGCTGACAGTCCGGAAGAGCCGTGGCATTACCTGCTATCCATCTGCAGGATGTGTCCCCTTCCTGGACTGCGAGTCGACCCATTGTTGTTCTCGAATAACAGGCTTAATCTCCCCACAATTTCTCGAATCGTCCCTTTTGCGTTTCTCCCAGTCACCCTCCCTCTCTCTCCGTCTCTCGCACACACGATGTTCCTCTCCTTTATCCCCTACCTCACACACCGGCGCGCATCACTGACATGTATCCACGTGCGCGCTTGCTCGTATAAAATAATATATATGTGTATATACAATACATCGGGAACCGATGCTCAAATTACGAGAGCAGGCGCGAGAGCGCTCGTCCAGAAAATTGCAGCTTATTTTCGCCCGATCATCGTGGCTGGGTGGGGAGGCGCATTCGTTGCCGCGTCCTGTGTTCGAGCGTTTCGACACGCGGTCCCTGACGAATCACTAAACTCTTCCTCCCTCTTACGAAACCGCAAGCGTCCAGAATACGACCGAGGCTTACCTCTTCTTCTGCCTGTCTGCCCCGGATTCTTTCTCGCCGCTCTTCCTGCCCGTGACACGCCGCGCGCTTTGCGCGACAGGCCATGAATTTGTACCCGTGACATTGGAAAATCGTTTTCACAATTTCTAAAATTGTCGAATCGCGGTAGCCGATGTCGTTGGTGTTGGCAATGTTACCTCGTATCCCGCAGGGATGACTGACCCACAGCCATTGGGGCTTACCTAATCCACGGGCTCGAACTCAATACACTACGGACACTCACGTACATTTATATTTCATACATACCCACGTGCTTACGTTTTGTGAGTAATAATCTAGTAAATTTGAGGAAAAGTGAAAATGAAAGGTGCAATCGAATTTAAGAATAATAAGAAGATTAAAAACTAACAAGGGAACCGTCGGAAGTCCCTCACCGATTTCAATGAGCTTTGGATATATTGCAGAGCATCAAAAAATATTAGACCTCTATTTTTTTAGCTGCGTATCTCACTGTTTAGGGGTTGAAATAACCCCTCGAAAATAACGGAGGTAAATTTAAAAAATGACATTTTTGAAAAATATGACTACACAGTTGTAAAGAGTATAAAATACCGTAAAACTTTTATGTAAGATATTTTTTCATAAGTTCCATATTTCCAAAGATATTCGTAAAAAATCCGTTATTTTCGAAGGGTTGTTTCAAAAGATCAACGTTCCATCATAGCACGACTATCACGAGTGTTACTAAGCGTCATGATCATGCATGACTACTATTAACTTCGGGAAACGTCGAGTCCAAGCCGCGCACTTCCACGCACGACAGATCGAATATAAATCACATCTAGGACGAGCCAAGCCGAAGTTAATGAATCGTGCGTTCCGGTCTTTAGATGCGGCAGGCGCGCATACTTAACGGCGAGATCGCCGTAAGAGACGAAGGCGCGGCTGCTCGTCAGAGAGACGATCCTAATTTGCCCGCTTCGTCTTCGGCCCTACGCGCCCGCCGCTGGCATATTTCCTCTTCACGCTTGAAAGGCGCGCGCGCCATTCGTCCGTTTCGCCGGCATTCTCGTGTGCCGAGAAAGAGATATACGCGCGTTATAGAGACGTCATTAAATATCGCGGTATCGACGGCGACCGGCGCTTGTCCGCGACCGGCTTTTCAGGCCATTGTTTCGCAATGACAGCCCGGCTCGTAGTCCGGAATCTTTACGGCCACGGGTATTAACGGCGGTTCTATGTTTCGATTCGGCCGACCGGAAACGTGGAACGCGATGTGCGTTCGCGACTTGTAACAACGCTAAAAACGCGCGCCAGCCACTTTATTGGCCGTGTTCGGGCGTGTGGCGAGGATAAAAGGCGGGAATAAACGACCGGCTGGCCGACGTGTCGCGCGATTTTGCGCGTTTAAATAGATTATCGCGAGAATACACCGCGGATTTTCTCGCACGACGGTGCTTTCAGGAATTTCATTACACCGTGAGCGAGTCCATAATATATAGAGGAAGTTAAACTACCGCTCTCAAATTAGTTTCAATCTGCAGGATGATTTTATGCGTTGTACTCTCGAAACTTGTGTAAAATTATAGTCACTTTTGTATTAACGCAGACTTACAATTGTAGCCTGCTGTACAGAGAGAAATGTTTCTTTGGCTAATAAATTTAATAAATTTGGTTGAAATCAGAGAAATTTAATCATTGGAATAATCCAATTAAACTAATGTTTGATTGAAATAATAAATATAATAATAATATAATTGTTTAATTTTCAAAAAATGTATATGTTTACTTGAAATAAAATATTTTTTGAAAGAAATAAAGTTAGTCCACTTGTATAAGTCTATGATGACCTTAATTGACTTTATTACTTGGAATGACTATTAAATGACGAATTAATAAATTACACACTCTTATTTAAATCAGAGGTATAATATATTAAATACTATTTTAAGTAATAGTTATTTTTCCGCGAAACAATATGATTTAATGCAACGAAACGCTCAAATTTTTATTCAATGAAACAACGTTAATAACATTTTATATAATTTTTCAGTGAAACAAATATAAGTTAAACAAACATACGTACTGAATGTAAAGAAACGTTTCTCTCTGTGTATATTTTGCGAAATATAACATGTACTTTTTAAATTACTCTCCATTACAAGAATTAATGAAATTTTTGATCTTGTTTTTCAAAATGCAGAATTCGTGGATATTTCCATTATGTAATGCAATTAACGTCTCCCCTCAACCGAACAGCCTCGTGACTGACGTCGCGCGTGCTTCTTATCACCGACGGGAGAGTACAGACGGCAATAAAATACGTAAAAGCCGCTAATTTCGTGACACGATATAAATAGAATTCCGCGGTTCCCTCACGTGGGAGGTTCGCTCTTTTTTCCTCTTCTTCTTCCAGTATTATTATCTCTCCTCTGTCTCTCGCGGTGTTCATCACAAGCATGCGCACCGATAAGCGTGTGTGTGGCCCACCATGGAACATCTCGGGTGCGACAGAGAAAGAGGAACAACCGTAATTTCTTACACGACGACTCGACGCCTCTGTTTCCCCTCGACGCCCACGCGTGCACGCGCTCTTATGCAAGTGGGTTATACACGGTGTCCCGAAACTCATAAGGGGGACGATTTCTCCGATGGTCGATAATTAGAAAATTTCTCGGGGGGAGACATCTGAGAGCCAAATTCGTGAAAAGCTTTAATATGGTTTCCTGACATTGTTATTGTTTCAATTGCGAGAATAACCGAGTTAACATATTTATTCGCGTTTTATCTAATTCTTGCGCCTTTCAGCATGCACGTCTATCATAGTCTTTGAGTCGTAAGTGGAAACTGATTGCGAGTCGCATAGATTAGATTGTATGCCGGATCAACTACTCGACTACCTCCACGCAGACTTCTTCACTTTCTCCGCGGTGTACAGTCGTAGAGCAACCTTTCACCTCCGATCTGTCACTGACGGCGTACCAAGAATGAATAAATCTTTTAAATTTATGAATGGTATTCTATCGACGACGGCACGGAATGCGGAGGTGGCCGACGACGCGCGTTCAATTTTTCACTGCGGAACACTGCAAATCGTGTACGGCATTTTATATTGTTATCTTATGGGCAGTTCTCTTTCTCCCCCGTTTAATCCTCTGTGCCCGACATCGTTCTGTGAATTCGCACCGATTAATTCAGTAGCTCGGCTCTCGGCGTACGCCCGTTCAAAGGAAACCCGCGTGAATTCCGGTTCGCAGGTGGGCTCCCTCTTAAAAATACAGGATCGTGCCGGGAATCGTATTTCGTCCTATCCATTTGTTTATCCGCGAATAGAGAGAGAGAGAGAGAGTGTGTAATCGTGCTCTCTCTCTTCTCTCCCATCGTCACTCGAATCGATATGATCGACTCTGGGCCGGGCCGGGTGAGTATGCGAATACATATTTATGCGCGCACATGATCGAGTATACACGCGGATACAACCGAAGGATCTATATGGCAAACGGGGAAAGCCAACGAGATTGAAGTTCCCATTCAGCTGTTGAGTTGTTGGATAACTTGGTAAACTGTTAATTACACAGTGGGAATAACAACTTGAGAATAATCGCAGAATAATCTTATTAAAAGGTGCACTGAAAAATAATTCTGGTTAAGGATGTTCTGGCTATACAAATAGCCTAGCCAAAAGTTACTTCAATATGAAATTGATAAAATTCCATGCTTTTAAGAATTGAAATATGCGTTAAATGTGCTCATATCATGTAAATGTCTTAAACAGTATCATTTAATATGATATTTGGTGCCACAAATATATGATATTTGTCACGTTTCAGCAGTTGACATGTACGTACACTATAACTTTTTTTTCGAAACTTTGCATTGTATTTTTATCAATAACTCGATAATGAGACAATGAATCGATTTGAATTTTTTTTAAAAACGTTGCTTAATGTTTGATTTACTTACAAGTACAGTTTCAAAATATTAGTAATGTTGCTTCTTCATTATTTTATTTATATAAAGAGAATAATGCTGTGTTTTTCCATAAGAACACATGTAAAATTAGAAGTACAATAACTCGTGAACCAGTTAGAAAATCGGCTTCATGTTTTAACCATGTGTTCAGCTAACAAATGGAAACAATCTATAAAAGTTCTACGGTATTTTCAATGTAACAATGTTAGCGCCAGAACATCCTTAAAGAATCAGAAAATTTTGTGGGATCAAATATTCTGGTTATTATAATAGAAGTCAATACTTTATAACTTATAATAACCAGAATTTCTATTATAATAACCAGAATATTTGATCAATTCTATAAGATTTTTTTTATTCGTCCGTTTTTAATCAGAATTTTTTTTCAGTGTATTCAACAATATTTTAAAATAACACATTGAGCGTGACAAATGATTAAGAATTTTTAATTTAATTTAATCAAATTTCTGCGAGTTCGAAAGATAATACGATAATATCGTTGACATTCCCAAAAGATAATCAGATAATATCAGATTACGATTTATTCTCCTCGTGCCGCGCGCGCGTGCAGGACGAACGTGCAATGTGACAAAACACTGGGAGGAAAAAGCGACGGAAGCGGAGGCGAAAAGAGAAGTAGACGAGAGGCAGGGCTTTAATGTTTCGCATAAGATACGTTTCTTGTCCTGGGCGCGAAACAGCGGAATGCGCGTGAACGCAGTCGTCTGACGACTCTCGCGCGAGTCATTGCGAATCGCATTAGCTCGGCTAGGTGCTACAAGAAGCGCCGAGAGGAGGTGCGCCGTCTGCATACTTTGTGCACAACGACACTTGTCAATTTTAAATTACAAATGAGGAAACCCATAAATTCTATCGTAGACGGCACTTAACGATAATAACGATCGTTACTAGCGACGAAGCCATTGAGAAACGGTTCCATTAATGACGTTTCATTTAATCGGAAAGTGCATTAAGCGTAAAATTATGCAGATCTCGTGTGTTTAGCAATATTCTTGTCGCGTTTTACTTCGACCGGCATTATTAAGTAAATTGGATACTTTTATCCAATTTGCTTAATTGTAATTCCACTACTCTTAACTCTTATAGAGCTTGCATTGGAATAAATTTAATTAATAAATTTAATGATTCCAAATGACAGACTAAATGAATGAAAGATATTTTTCATATTCATTGTTTCAGAACATTTCAGTATTAGAATATTTATCAATCAATGTTTTAGAATATTTAGAGTATTGATTAAATTTATATAATATTTTAGAATATATATATTTTTCTTAAAGCTTAAAGCCACTTTATTATTTGATTTCACCGCGTATTCAATGATTAATTTCATTTCAATATAATGCACATACGCAAATATACGCTACAATGACAATTGTATGATATACACTTCACGTGTAATAACTTTCACCAAATAAGAAAAATCGTGAACACGGAGATCAAAGACAATAGGCATTATCATATTGTGCAAGCATTCTAATTTGCAGCTAGCGAATGATAAGTTGCGTTATTTATCGGTGTACCTTTTATTCGAGTCCCATATATTTCGAAATATAGAAAACGCTTTGCAGAATTGTGACATTTATATTTATTATAAAAAAATTATTTTGGCCATTAAATATACAGATTTGTATAATTGTGTCATGTACTTTCCAAAGCAACAAGTCAATTATTTTTCATAGAAACTTTCGCCAAGAATTGAGAACTAAGCTACCTGATGAAATAAATAAATATTCGAAAAATGCTGCTGGAAGATCGTACTGATAAATTTATTCGATACTTTGTTATAACGATATGTCAAATTATTCGGATTACTTATAGCATAATCAGCAAGTCGGCGGTGCGTAACTAAAAAGATTTGTAAATCGTATCGTATTCGATAGGAAAACACTGCGATACCGAGTTTTCCAGTCTAGGCACGGTCTCGTTCACTCTCACCTGGCACACGCAATTTATCACCCGTACGCGGCCGTGTCAGTAATCAAACGGCCGCCTGCGATATTCCAAATTTTTATATGTAAAGTGTCGCATGAAAGATATACGATTGGCGGCCGATTACATACGCCGGCAATCTAAAATCGTTGAATGAAATATTCACGCTAAACTACGTCGTAGCCGTAAATCAGGCGGCGCATAAAGGATACCGATGTCGTTGACGAAATTCCGTTTAAATTCATAAAAGGAGGATAATGGCGAAAAAACGCAGCACACAAGAAACGCTGTCAAATCCGTTCTCCTTTCAGTTACGCCGCCTTTAGAATATCTGTGATTTGAAGTAAAAAAAAAAATACATACATCTCATATTTTAGAAAACAGAATTAAATAAGTCGGTAAAAAATAACTTTTTCTATATGTGATATATGTGATAATCGAAGCGGAACGCTGGAAGCTTCTTTCGGCCTTTTACATACGGCCGCGTTTTATTTTACATGTACAGGGTATAAGCTTCCGAGATTATTCCTGTTGCATTTTACAGCGATTCGGAGCGCAAATCGCCAATGTTACGCTTCCAATCACGTCATATAAAAAAAAGGGAAGGGGAAAGAGAACAGCAAACATCAAAGATTCATCTCTCGGACTCGCGCACACTTCAAAGCACGTTTCCGTTTTTCCTGGCGATTTCGCCCGAGCCTTACTTTGACGCGTATTTTCTCGGGGAAGGCTGCAAATGAAATTTTGTGCTATCGGCATTTTATCATGGGGAAATGCAGACTATCAACAGACTGAATAGCGCATCAAAGGATACCGTGTAAATCCGCAGACGAATGAGAAAGAGTGAAGCGATTACGAGAGACGGGAGTATTTATTCTTCCAACATTCTTAGAACATACAATTTTTATCACAGACCGCGCTCTTTTTCCCTTTAGAGCTCTCTCGGATCACCGTGCTTGTATTCAGTTAGATAATACTTCGCTGCCTACTTAAAAATTACGCCCTTCTGCCAAATGCAGTTTAAATCCGCGGTGGCTCTGACAGTTATTCGAAACTCATTTTCAATTCCAGAAACATTTCAGGCCGCGTATAGAGTTAAAATTGGGCCTTCAATGGAACCTCGGGCCAGAAAGGGAAAGGGACGGCGGCACCGGGTCACGTGCGAGAAGTCTTACCGTTTCATTTATTACATTTTAAAAAGCCCTTTGAGGCCAGAAGCCCAGACCTGTCGGTGACCGTCGCGAGCAGCGGTTGCGCTCCGGGCGAGCACAATCCCGATTCGTGCGGCCGGGAGAAAGCGCGCGGCCGCGTATACAGCATGCACACACGTGGCGAGCTACAAAGAGCATTCGGGAAGGCGAGGAAGAATCGTCCCTGCCACGCCAGTAGCGCTAATCCGGTTTCACCCTCGGGGGAAAGACGTGGCCCTGACGTTACAGCCGGGTGATCGCGGGCCAGCCTCGACGAGGGTGTTCGGTCGCGTTGCTGCTGGCGCTCTCCCCGGCACCGGGGAAACCGAATCAGCCCCGTAGACGCTCCGGGCGCACGTCAATCCACACTAACCTGTCCGTAACTGTTATGTCTCGGCGGATGCTCGCCTTGGGTTCGCGGTAAGTTCGTTTGTCTGTTGCGGCTAATCGAAGGGGACGCGGACGAGCGCGCCGATGGGAAAACGGGAGAAAACGCGCGGACTGGCGAGGAAGCGGACGGTAATCCCTTTACGCACGAGAAATCCTCCGAACGCGACTCGAACGAGAAAGGCGCTCGCTGGAACGTGCTGAGAGAAGTTATTGAGAAAAATTATTGGATACCCTCGTGTATACAGGGTGTCTCTTAAAGACCGCCCACTAATTACATAACGTTATTTCTTATCAAAAATGGAGTCGAAAAGTCCTGAACCATTTTTTTCTAGAATGCTTAATAAAACAGTAATTACAGAGGCCTGCATATTTGGGGGTCCGAAATCCTTTTTTTGTTTTTTTTTTTTTAGGATACTCTTGTAGGCCTGTCCATTCATAGAGTTAATTCAATCAGCATCATTCTTTAGGCGGACATAAATCAATGAGCTGCGCGTTTAATAGTATGCGTGGCGAATTTAGGAGCAAAGCGCTCACATACACTACCAAGCGTGTGGCTCACTGACATGTAATATTAATTGTATTAACTTTATTTAATAATTATTGCTTTATTAAGAATTATAGAAAAAAATAATTTCGGACTTTTCGACTCAATTTTTGATAAGAAATAACGCAATGTAATTAGTGCGCGGTCTTTAAGAAAGACACCCTGTATCAGTTGGCTAGCTTCTCCACGATGGATGGTAAAAATAGCACTGAAAGATATGGCGGATGTTTGAAAATTAAAGGGTTTACCGAAATTATTTAAAGGTATTTTTACGCAAAGATTTATGCACGAGTGGATCGATATAAAGAAATTTAGCACCTCGAATAAGAACGTTATAACGCGGAGATTAAATTGGGGCCTGCCATTTAGGCTTAGTGTCGCGTGTGAGGGTCAAACGCACAAGAGGATTAAACCGAAAGCCCTTTTGCATTTGACCGGGATTCAATCATAGATGTTACCGTATTTGCAAATTAATAGCGGAATTGATCCGGATTTTATTGCGATGTAGAACGTTGAATAATTAATGATGCATCGATTTCGCGCGATAGAATATAACGCAGGATTTTCAAGACCATTTTTCCGCGATAAATGGCCTTATCTTTTACCAATTTGCAACAGCAGTTTCACAGCGGCGCGCGCATTTGTTACATAATATTTTGAATAATATTCAATAATAACATGAATAGGATTTATCATTTGCAATAATAATTAATTGAAATCTAATTAATCATAATTCTGTATATGTTAATCGTATTACGATCTGCATTATTTTGGTTATTTGCCGATTAAAACAGGCATGACTGCTCTGTATGCTGCAAAATCATAACTAAATTCGAAACAACGTTACCATAGCGCACGCTTGTATAACTATAATTGATTGATTGAAAAATTCGCATATTCAATTCAATTTCCTTATTATTTTTTTGAATAGATAAATATATTTCAAATAATCATAGATAATTTGTATATGTTTCGCTTAACAGTAAAAAATGGGAGTCGCGTAAAAAAAAAACTGTGAAAAAAAATCACACATCTTCGATATTAAAAAAAGATTTATACATCAAGTCGAATCTCTATTTCGAAAACAGAACGCGACGGCGTTTTCGATTGAAATCGCGACGCATCCATCGACGGGGCACGACATGCTACGTAAAACCAATTATTCTCTGTCTCTCTTTCTCTCTCGCTTTTCCTGCAACTTCGTTACGTTCCACGTGACGTCGCATTCACGATGCCGCGCAATAATAATTGCACTTACGCGATTGTATCGGCCGCGTACGAGTCGGCAAAAAGGGAGGACGCGCGCCTCCGTCCGGCGGGCTGTTTCGCAAATTAAATATTTGCCCGCGCCCCACGGCCGCGTAGCCGTGGAATTTCGCGGCGTGGACGGCCGCGCGTGTACGGCTCGCATGAATTTAATCGAAATCGCGGCCGTGCGCGGCGATCATCAGTCATCCGACGGCCGCAGGGCAGAGGCGGCGGAAACGGGACAGCGAGGAGCGCCGTTCGGGATTTTTACGATCTTGCATCGCCGGGGTTTCTCGCCGGGCCTTTTTCGGGCTCGCGATCGCCTCCTGGCTTCCCTCAAAACAGGGGCGATCTCTCGCTTCGGAGAAATCTCGTCGCGGGAAAGCAAATAAGGCGCCCGCGCGGCTTCAAGAGAACCGGGGGCCTGTCGACTATCAAACGCCGATCGAGCGCCTCGTTTCGGCAGCATAATAATGACACCTCATCGCAGTCTCGAAAGCGACCGTCCAGAAATAGAGGCAACTGCTTAAAATAATTTATTTTTGGTAATACTCGAATTCCTTCCTCTCTCGTTGATGCTCGAATCAAATTATTTGAGAGATAACCGCTTTTCTTTCTCTCTCCATAGAACATTGAGAGAAAAATGTAGTTGCTTTTTAACCAGAATTTTTTTTCAGTGTGATGAACAATGTTCCAGGAATTTTTTCCTTTAAAATTTACATTATGTTGTATATTTTCACTGAGAGATATAGTTGCTTTTGGCCTCAATCATAATTTTATAATATTTCTAACAATAAATATGATCAACATAATTATCGTTAGAAATATTATAAAATTGTGGCTGAGGCCAAAAGCAATTATATCTTTCTCTCAGTGAAAATATACAATATAATCATATACTGTAATTTTAAAGGCAAAAATTCGTGGAACATTGTTTATTACACTGAAAAAAAATTCTGACTAAAAACGGACGAATCAGAAAAATCTTGTAGGCGTGATCAAATAGTCTGATTATTATAATAGGAATTCTGGTTATTATAAGTGATAAAGTATTGACTTCTATTATAATAATCAGAATTTCTATTATAATAACCAGAATACTTGATTACGCCTACAAGATTGTCTGATACGTCCGTTTTTAATCAGATATTCTTTTCAATATATTTATTAAAAGAATTCCCCCTTGTCATGTTTCGCTGCCGAATCTTTATATACCTTGCGAGATGTATAAGTCTTTTTGTCAGAATAAACGCTATCTATCATTTTTAGCGTTATCAATCGTTCTTTACATTTACGCTATTTAGTAGTAACAAGTTCCATATTAATTTTATTAAATTTCCAACAGTGCATTCGGGAATCGCACAGTCTGCCCCCCTCGGGGGCCGAGCATGATCGTTTCGAGCTCACGTCGCGCTTCTTAATCTCACCTTTTGCCACGGGTGATTAATTGTTCAAGATTGCGCACGTCCGATGCTTTCTCAACGGTTCACTTCCTTTTTTTTATTCGGCCACTTACGCCGCCCTCGATTTGGCCTGGTATCGAGGAAACGTCCGAAGTCGGCGCGCGAACTTGAAAAATCGAGGGATTTCCACTGCGCGAAGCGAGGTTTCAATTTCGTTTTTCGAATCACTCGACAAAGGAGCATTTATAATCCCAGGGCCGCTCAATCGTGCGTTAAATCGAACGGAAGGATGAAATCGGTTTTCTCTACGGTAATTTGTCCTAAGATCGGAGTAAATCCCTCGGGGAGATTTCTTAGATTTATACGTTCTGAGAGTCAATATGACGTGCGAATGTATGTGCGTGTGTGCGTGTATATGTATGATAGTACTGAAATAAAAAAGAAAGACTTCTACTGGATGTTATAAATCTTATTAAACGAGAAACCCAGATAATTTCGCTTAACTGAATATGATAATATTAATAATCGTGAAAAAAAAACAGAAAAAAATTGCGATA
Organism: Tetramorium bicarinatum; assembly: GCA_928718305.1. Taxonomy (NCBI): domain Eukaryota; kingdom Metazoa; phylum Arthropoda; class Insecta; order Hymenoptera; family Formicidae; genus Tetramorium; species Tetramorium bicarinatum. Next base: position 25,315,827 of record OV788327.1, on the reverse strand, counting down.
ATTTAATTGTTATCTTAAAATAACATTAAATAATTATGATTTAACGAAATTTCATTAATTCAATCTTAATCGCATTTCAAATAGTCGTAAAGCAGATATAAAAGTGCCTATCAATTAATTTTGTTTACTTGTCAATTCATTTTGATAATAGAAAAATTTGGATGCTAAGATACTGAGAATATTGATAAAGAAAGTAATGCGTGTGCGCAGATATTCGTCTTCAAAACAGCGTCGAGAACCGTATTATAAATTGGAGATTGTACGTTAGGGTCCTCGCATAAAAGGCGAAGAAATAACTTGTCCTTCTCCGTTAAACCCGGTGCATCATCCGAGAAAGAGGACCGAAAAGAAGGGACCACGAATCGAAATCGTTGAACCTCGAGAGTTTGAAGCGCCGTAAAATTCCTCTTAATTTAGTTTTCAAAATCACTTTATGCTCGCCCGCATCATTTCCGAGAAGGAAGCTGGCGCGGCATTTTAAAGCGTCGATACGCGCGCCCGGTAATTGAACACGAAGTTATTATCCGGACCACTCTGCAATTCAGGATAACCGGGGGGCGTAAAAATGTCGATGCCCGAGGTCGGGACTGCTGCCCGAGCCCCGTGGTTTCCGCGAATGAAGTTCCCGGCCGCACTTTGCGAGCGTGCGATCCCGCTACATCTCTCGCGTGAGAGAGGCTCGAAAGGTAATCGTAATGCTTCTCTCGAGCGTTATTCATGAAATTCATAAAAAAAGAACTGTGCAAATATCATTATTGAATTTGTGAGTTATACACATTTTTCGCGATCATACAAATGTGATTTTATCATATTTGTTAGAAATCTACAAATTGCGGAAGCACTGCAAGTTGCAAGAAAAAGTGGAGTAAAAAAATCTATTTTTTGTTCTTTAGAATATTTGTTAGCGCGATGCTCATACCGTTTCTTACCGGCATCTCTCGTTTGTGTTCTCTCTGCAGAGTGTTTGATCTATTTACAAATGCCTCCAAGCGCTAAGCGGCGGTATATTTACGCACGTAGAACATAGTGCTATGTACATTTGACACAGAATTAATTGAGCGATCATATATGTTTAATAACTTTTAATGATTCATGTAAATACTAAAAGTATATCAAATTAATTTCTAGATTATTATTAGAATTTGAAACGTTGAGACTTAAAAATATCAGTCTTATATTAGAAATTATAAAGAGATAAAATGTTTAGATTTTATTTAAACAACTTGCTAGAGTTTTTTAACATTTAAGTTAAACTATCGTTTAGGAAACGATTTCAAATAATCGTTGCTTATATTTAAGCTTGCGAGCGACTCTCAAACATCACACAACTATCTAAATACGTTTAGATCTCTCAAAGTTGACTGTAAATATGATTTTATTTGAGTATCGCAAATATTACTTATTTGATGGCCATCACTACTTGAGAAACAAGGAAAGTTGGCCTTACAACCAAAGAAAGATAAAAATATTGCAGTCATATTGCATATTAATGCTGATGATCCTATCGTTTTTTATTTCGCATTAAAAATTTGCAAAAATTTTCCTCGTTCAGGACAAGGAAAAAGCGCAACTTGATTGAGATTTACAAAGAAATTATATCGATGAGATTGCTGCTCTATCAATGTACATTCATCTTTAGGAGGACGTAAAAATTATTATACTAGAAAAATGGAAAGAAGTATAAAAGTCAGTTTATTTCGTCACGTAAATAAAGCAACAGTTGGTTTCAATCTTACTTGCACAGCGTAATATTTTATCATAAGAAATATGTAAAAAGACGCTTGTAATGTAAAATCTACAAGGCTCTCTTTGCTGTTTTAAATGTCATTATGAATGCCGCATAATACCTCTTTAGTGAACAATAACGAAGAATAAACGCGTAATGCGTTCAGGATGCCGGCGCATAATAAACAAAGAAGCGACGCAATTAGCAACTGCTTCTACACATAACTAACCGAACATCGTGTCTTCATTCAGCGCAAGCTGCGCGCTAATTGCATCACGATTCTTCAAGGGGTCTTAACGAGCGCTCCGGCTTATTGTGCAAACGACATCGTAAATTTCAGCTAAGCGAATCTAATCGACATCGCTCTCCGCTAATCGTCCCCGAGTCGGCGTAATAATATTAATTGCTCTTAAAACCGCGCGCCCTACCATGTAAATTAGGCGACGGAGGGACTCCAGCTCGACGGCGGAAACATCGTTTTAATCGCGGCTCTTCTTATTCGCGACCTCGTTGTCTCATTAATATTCAGGATCGCGCTCGTTTCGCGCGGACAGTATCGCGCGCGCGCTCTCGTTTATTTTCGTTAATTAATTCCGATTTATCGACGCTGATGGCCGAAGTAGCGCCTCGGTGCGTGCCAAGGGATCGCCAGTGACCTTCTAATGATTTACACGCGTTCGATAAACCTCTTCCCCGCGTCATTAATGTCTCATTCGTCAATATATCGTCCTCTTTAATTTTAATGTGGCGCGCCGTCTGAATACCAATGTGTTTTATAATTATTACCCCTACGCAAGTAATTCTCTTCTATTGCAATCAATTCAGCACTTGATTCTGGAGATAGCGTACAAAAGTTTAAACATAAAAAAGAATTTGATGAATTTCCTCCTATAGAAGAATCTGTTTGTTGGAAAAACTTTTGTGAGCATCGTGTAGGTTTAAGTTTCAATCTTATCTTTTTTGTCTAATCGTCTACGCGCTGCTTTTGTAAGAGCATTTCAGAGCATATCATTCAGTTTGAGGTCGTCAGTCGAACTATGATTATAGTGATCATATTTCTCTCTTGGAGAAAAATAGAAGACATCACCTCTCCCATAAACAAGTGCAATGTAAATTTATTATTAGCATTAATATTTTTCTCTGAATATATACCCAGATAGAAAACTTTTGTAATAAACACAATTATTGCATCTTTCCATTCACAGCAATAATTGTCATCAAGATGATATTAATTTGTCTCATTCGTCAATATATTGTCCTCTTTAATTTTAATGTGGCGCGCCGTCTGAATACCAATGTGTTTTATAATTATTACCCCTACGTAAGTAATTCTCTTCTATTCCAATCAATTCAGCACTTGATTCTGCAAAACGCAGATCTTTTGCTGAAATAGAATTTTATAATTATAAGTTCTAAATATTGACAAAATTATGTAAAAAATAAAAAGTAAAAAGAATATCTTACTATTACTTAAATAATAATTGTACAATTTTATGCTATAACGATTTTTACAATAATTACAAAATTAATTTTTGAAATGTAATCAGTAATAATTGTGCTAGGATGATTCTTACAATTATATAGAAATTTATTTTAGGCATCAATTTTTTTAAAGATTGCTACATGTTACAATAATTAAATTTAGAATTATTGATTTTTAAATTTAAATATAGATTTATTACGTAACATATTATACATTATATTTTAAAATTGAAATGAAGCTAAAATTTTTCTGCATGTGTTCCTATCTGGGTATTTATATGAAAAAAAAAAAATCATATTTTGTAAACTAAAACAGTTACTTATATATGTGCATATATGAAAAAAGAAACACATCTTTATTTAAACCTTACACAAAATACACAAAGGTGATAAAGATTGAAATATAGGATATTTCATAGGACAAAAGTGAGTTTAAAAAATAAATAAATTTAAAGGATACAGATCTAAAATACAGGACTGTCCCCTGTAATATAGAACAGATGGTCACCGTAACTATGATTCACTAACATCGTGCTACGATTGTTATCGTCCATATGCAGGAGAGCGATGATAAGTTCTCTGAAATCTCACAATCAGTGCTGTTATTTCATCGCGCCTATCACCCACGCCGTATTCATATCTCAGACTCGCCACTCTGATTCCTCGATAGCGGTCTCCGAGTGCAGGTGCTCGTATCGAAAACAGCCGCGGCCACGCGTGACCGCGAGAACGCACGTCGTGAATAAACACGGAGACGCGGCTTCTCCAAACAGGCTCTCGTATCGCGTCCGAGAGGCGCGTTTATTTTCCTACACCGATCTCCAAATCGTCGTAATCATAGTCGATCCGTCGTACAAGTCGGAGATCGAGAGGGGGACGTTAAAAACGCGTACTTTAGCACCCGTGTTTATTTCCGGAACGAATTTACGCTTTCGAGGACCTCCTCCCGCCTGTACAAACAGTGACACGAATTTTCCCGAAGGACTCCCGCCACCTTATCCAACGTGTCCTTTCTCTTTTTACTTTCCTCCCTCTCTCATATGGTTTCCATGTGTGTGATTGCACGGGCGACGGGTGAATAGCTTTTTTGTGGGACCGCGGCGGAGGACAATGGACTCCCGGAGTGCCCTCGCACCTTCGAGAAAACGACCGCCGGTCGATTCCACGCCTCACCCTCGCACGTAAAGCTCCCTTTAACGTCCCGTGACACCCGGGAGCGCGTCAGAGGGACACTTTGTGTACGATCATGCCCTATGAATTTGAAATACGACCGTAGCCCCGAGTCCCGAAGAGCACTGATCCGAGGGCGCGGACTTTCCCGAGGTTCCTTTGAAATTCCATAGCCTGAACGAGGATTTTCTTGGGAATCGTAATCGATACAATTTTTAAAGCCGGAAACGTTTGAACGTAATATTAGACGTCGATTTATTTTCCTTTAGTCACATTATCTTTCTCATTGCGGAGATTAATTCGAATCTAAACGATCAAGCTCAATGAATATCAATTCCTCGCGAAGCGGATCGGTCTCTTCCTTCGAGCGAATATCTCAACGATCGAAACCTCTCCGTTGCCACTGTCGATCGCAGGTTGGCGATCTACTCTCGGTCTCGCCAAGCTCGAGCTGCTCCTTTGACAATCGAAACTTTTTCGGTGCCGGGACAAGTGAGTCGCAGCAACCAAAGAGCAGATCGAATCGATCGTGATCGAGACGGATCGCCGAGAGGTAGTCAGAGAAGATCGACAGGAAGCGGTGTCGGAGCGATATAGCTGCTGTCGATCGCACGGACCACCATGCTCGAAACATTTTCGGTTGCGACGCGGAACGGGTATTTGTCATGTAGATCCCTCTTATTAGCATCGAAAAAGAGAAAGAGAAAGAGAGAGAGAGAGAGAGAGAGAGAGAGAGAGAGAGAGAGAGAGAGAAGCAATACAAGAAACAAATCAAGAAGAAGCGAAAAAAAAAATTTTATCTATTCTAAGCATTCTTGCGGAATACGTCATTTGCGAAACAGATTACTTTTGACTGTTCTCTAAAATGTATATTATTAATAATAAATTTGATTGTTGTACTACTGTGTAACATCAACTTTTCATTAATCGCAATATTTTTCATTTATGAACAGTTACAAGTATTTCATATCTGTTTTCCTTTGCTTTTTGAAACAATTTTTTTTATTAGCACTTTATGATAAATTATAATTATAATAAATCAGGCATCTAAAATATAGAAAAAACAGTAAAAAATAAATTGACAACAGAATAGAAAAAAAATTGAAATTTGGTTTCAGGATGTATCGGAGCTCTCTTCGAAATAGTACCAAGTCGATAAAAATTTGTGAGATTGTTCTTTTAGTCTTCCTGATGTGCTGCAAAAAAAACTTTAAACGAATCCACTAAACAGTTACTGATTGTGAGTAATAACGATTTTAATTTTCACTGATTTCACACGTATAAGTAATTTTGATCTAGGTAGGGATAAATATCTAGAAGAGAACGAATTCGATTTTTCGAGGCTGTAGCAATGGCGATACATTATAGCTTGAACGTGTGTCTATTGGATATTGCGATTAATGGAGGGTTAAAAGAATTGCTCTCACGGGAAAATTAAATCTTTTGTTACACGAGTTTTCTCGACTGAAAGATATTTTGTCAAAAGATCATAATATTCTGTAGATAATAATTTAGAAAAAATCAAACAAGAAAACACTTTCGAAATAAAATCTTAAGAAATTCTTTCGACTTGAAAAGAATTTTTTGGCTTTATGATTTAGCTGGTAGTAAACAGTATTCCATTCAAGCAATGTAGGTATTAACATTTACTAGTAGCTCGATGCTGGACAGGAAAAGTTTTTCAACAGCTTTATTGCTCGGTCATTTTTCTCCGGATGTTGTCGTAAATCACTACGTTGGTTTATATGGGATACGGCGCGTTCTGTACTGTAAATTGTTGCCGCATGTTGACTGCGCAGCTTTCTTTTTTCGATAAATCACGTTCGAGAGCGAGCGTCCGAGTGGTTAGAGAAGCGTACGCATAGTTGCACGATTGACGTTCTGTAAAGAAATTCGATTCGTCGTGGCCGTCGGATATGAAAGGGTCGATTGTGGTGATGATAATGACGTAGAGAAAATTTTCAGCGCGGCGGAAGCGCCGTGCTATAGTGAGGAAAAAAATATAATAGAGGTAAAACGTCGCCGATTATCAGCATTATTCGAGTTTTTTCCCCGACAAAATTTTTAGCAAAATTTACGCATTATTTCACAAGAGATATGTAATTCTACAGTTACTGATGGAAATATTTTTCTTCTACAAAATATATTGTATAGAAATTATAATTATTTTCATCGAAAAATCGGAAGAAATTAACGAGGCAAAAACATAAACATTAAAAAACCAATTTTCCTTAAATATTTTCAAGATTAATGAATTTGTTTATGTAAATATAGTCCCGCAAATTCTTCATAGACCACGTATAAATTATCGGGTTTAAAAAGTTTAAAGTCTTTTAAATCTATTTTAAAGTTACTCCGATAATTTATACATGAAAGTGTGTGGAAATATTAGGTAATATGCATAATTAATCAATTAAAAATATTTAACATTTTTCCCTGCATTCTCTTTGACCCGTAATTCTTTCCCTTTGATCTGCGAACTTGCTGCGCCTTCTGCGCGCGAGCGACGCGAAGAATTCAATTTTCTCGAAAGCAAATACGAGTACACGAGGCTGCTCGGCGCGGACTCTTCCTCGGTCGAGGGCACGGGTGGTCCCGTCGTCCTGACGTTCATGTTATACGCCTACGCGGGCGAGCCTATCGCACGCGCGTAAATATGTATGCGTCTGCATCGCTCGCCGGCTGCTTCTTCCGGTGTCGTCGTAGCGCTCCGTGTATCGCGCGCACTCCGCGAAGGCCAATTTCGCGGTCTTACTAGGGAAGCTTGACGGATGACAAGCGGCATCTGGACAGTTTGATAATCCGCCAGGATGAAGCGGTCGTTATAGTTGAGCTGGATGCGTTGTTCCTTGCAGGCGAACGATCAAATTTCATTAGGAGATCCCGGGCGTAATAATATTCGCAAAAAGTATCAATTTAATTATCTCCTTAAAATCAGAAGATAATTAAATGATTTTCTGATAGTTATAAAGTTTCTTTACAAAGACAAAGTTTACTTTTATAGACGTATATGGATAAACTCTCAAATCTTTAAATTGTAATTCTTTATTAGTGTATCTATTTATTAATTATTTTTCATATCAAAATCTCTATTTGGATTTAAAAAAATACATGTACGCTTCATGTTTGATAGAAGAAATAGAAGAAATATGGTGAAAGCGGTGATATGGATGATTCTATGAAAACATAAAAGAGATGGCCGAAATAATTTGTAAATTGGAATTTTTTGCATATACATCTATAAACTAGAAGAATTCAAAATCTGATAATACTATTCGCATTTGAATTTGGAATTTAATTGCCAAAACAAATGATGCTATACAAAACATATTTAATCGAGACAAATAGATATTCTAATTAAAATTTTTGCTGTGTATGAGAAGATGAATATTCTTACTCAACAAACGCTTTTCGCAAATATTAATTTGTAACTTCTTTTTGTACCTAAGCATGCTTCTCGAATGGTATTAATGCGTATACTTGAATATTCTACAAAAGTGTCCGATTTCAACGGCACTTGACACTGAAATTTCTTCCCGAACAGTCTTCTCTATCACTATCATCGTTCCATATTGTTTGTAGTTCCCAAGGACAATGTCGACCGGTTTAGAATTTCATCGGTGACATTTGCGGACGGTGTGTAACACAGTGGTAGATATTTTACAGAGGTGGTGCGCAGTGGCCAATTTGGCAAGTTACGACGTCGGAGGAAGCTTGATAGATGACGGGGAACAGTTGGTGCAACTCGCGCTCACCGCGGCGAGGGTAGTCGTTATCGTTGTTATCGCGCCCCAAGTGCTATTGTTCTGTCAACCGGTACTGCCGCGTATTTTACTCCGGAGAATAGAATTTCGCAATGCGTACTTCTATATGACATTAATCATGACTATAATTATGGTATTTCAGACCATGTGCGGCTGCTACAATTATTAAATCTCACGTTAAGCCTTTAACACACGTGATAATAATGTAAGATATAAAATAAATATTATAGAGAGCAGAGAGAGAACACAAATCCAGACTACGTTCCCTCCTTTAATCAATAGTCAGTCTAAAATTTGCTCTCTCTTAGAATCGATAATTCTCAGATCTTCAATACAGATAATATCAGATTAGTCTTCAACATTCCATTACTTTCAAAGAAAAATTGAACGCCAGACGGTCGCACGCGCGCTTCGCAAAAACGCGCATAGGCAACTAGAGAAGTATTTAGCAGAGGGAGAGAGCATAATATCCTTGTTTTCCTCGTTGAACCATGAATGCTTCCTCTCATCCGTTATTTTTGCTCCACGCAACAAGACCTCATTGAATAGTAACCGAGCCTAGTGTCCCGTTGCAGATTCTGTAGTCATCGTTGCCACGTCATCGCGACTTCGACGATCTGGGCACTCGATTCGCGATTGGATACTCTAATTTACGAACTTATCTTCTCATCTCGATCGTCGACGTTAGATAACCCATACATACTTTGAGCCCTTAAGCGACTAACGTGAACACCATTACCAAGAAAACATTAAGAAACATATCTATACATAAAAATTGGAAATTTCTTGAAAGAAATTTCTTGAAAGAAAGCAAGATTGAAATAATATATTAAAAAAAGAATCTTGATACATATACTCAGTGCATAAAATTCGATCATTTAATTCTAGCTAGTTGCATGATAACAAATAATGTTTAAATAACTTTCGATTAATTATAGAATAATTTACTATAGTTACTTTTGAACCCACCACAATTTTAGAATATTCTAATGATAATTACGGTTAACATAATGATGCATATAACTAAGTTAATTATATTTATTGTTAGAAATATAAAATTATAGTTGGGTTCTCAAAAGTAACTATATTTTTGTCTCAGTGTTCGAAGCATTGTACATATTAATGTAAATAAGAAAAAATACAATAACTTCGCGACATCCCTTGCAAAGGACTTTTTTTACTTTCAGAATTATAATATTGTAAATAATTTTATTATTTTGAAAGTAATTTTATAATGTACATATTTAAAAAATAATTCTAAAAAATAAAAATAAACGCGTATTAAAGACATATCGAAGTTTTTTTAGCGCGTGATCTTCTAATCTCCGAATTTTTCTATATTATCGTATCTAGAATCTATCGTATACGATGAAATAAATATCATTATGCATCTTTAACCACGTTTACATCGTGCGAGAAGCCGAAAGCTTCGATCACACGTTCTCGATCGCTCGCTATATTATATCGTCCATTTAGATTCCTTGCCCCTCCCTTCTTTTCGATCGCCGAAATTATTCTGCTCGATCTTGATCGGCGATAAAGCGGATTATCGTCTGTTTCTGTCCATCTGCGAGGACTTCTCGTCCCTCTTCTCTCCGGACAATTTCGCATTCGATCTCTCTCGAGGTGCTTCGATTATTAATGGCCGATAGGCTCAGGAATGCCGGTCCCTGATCTTATCGTCGCCCGTAACCGGCACCTACGCCTCGCGAGCTTCTCGTATCGCGCCGTATCACCCGGTCACACCATTCCCTCGTGCCGGTGCACATACGTACGAAGAAGTATGCACAACCGGGCGCAGGTATCACCGATATCGACGTGTCGAATTGTACCCCAGCGCATACAAACATTCTTAATGCACATCACTGTTGATGATATTGTTGATTGAAAATATATAATAAGATCGTTTGACTTTGCCGACAATTATATTATTGCTATTAGCATTACTGGACATCTAAATTTTATTCTTTGATCCCTGAAATTGAACTTGGATCTCGTGATAAAAGTGTTACATGAGATCTACGTTTCATTCGTGATATAGCAACGATAATTAATACTAATTCTTGAAGAAAAAGTATTCTTCCGCTAGTTTAAAAGCAATTTCTTAAATTGAAAATAATTTGTGAAGTTTGGATTTGGTACACTGAGAGAAAAATATAGTTATTTTTGGCCTCAATCATAATTTTATGATATTTCTAACAATAAATATGATTGACTTAACTATATGCATTATTATGTTAACCATTTATCGTTAGAAATATTATAAAATTGTGGTTGAGGTCAAAAGTAACTATATTTTTCTCTCAGTGTACAATAAATAAATTTTCTTAAAAATTTTGAGAAAATCGTAAATTCATATAATTATGTCATTTCTCAGGAAATAAAATCACAATTTGAAGATATTACTTACAAATGTATATTTATAATGTACAGATAGATAGATTTATAAATTTATAGACAGATAGATTTTGTAAGAATAGCTGAAATATACCTGTCTATTTGAAATCGGTTTGCCTAATTGTCAATGGCTCTTCTATTTCAAACAGTTTGCTGAGAAAGCTTTCGAAATCTCTAGGATTGAAGAATACGTCGTCGATGCTTGAGTCCTCCGTGAGCACCCCGGTTGCTTCTCATCAGATTCTTCAACTCACTTTTCAAGCGGATGTCTCAATGAGTAATACTCAGGAAGGAATTACTCTTCCAATGCGTCACTACTAGAAGCCGGCCGTGAAATATTACGAGAAACGTTTCGATTGCCGTGGAGCACCGCAGCGAGGTGAGAAAATAAACAGTGAACGTTTTCGGGCCCGGTCCCGGAGTGCTCGCGGAACGAGAACGAGCTCTGTTTATTTTTTCTCGTCTACGTGCTCTCCTGGGATCCCTTTAGGGTCCTAGCGTGGGCAATGTAACGAGAAGAAGAGCGGAAAGGACACTGTTTACCGTCGCCGATAGCTGGACGACCAGTCGTGATTGCGAATCCTAGATTGCGTCGCGTCGTTCGGAAAAAGCCAAACGACGGAAGTAGAGTCGAGGATAGAATACAAATAAATGACAAGATCTTGCTTTGCATTTCATTTCACTGACTTCTATTTTAACCCTCGATGCGAAGGGATACAAAAACTCAAACTCGAAAACTGCTGCTTTTTACTGCCGTTTTATGGACCGTGGCTATACGCGGAGTGACTTTTTGATTATCCAGTAGACTACTGGTCAAGAATTATCCAGTCACAATTCTTCGAAGGATATGTCCTCCAAAACGATAAAATTTTAAGGATTTGGTAAAAGACTTTTAATGCAAACTGCATTCTTCTCGAGATCAGCTTTTTTATTCATTATCGAATTTACGACGTTTTTATTTTGCTCCTGATTGTTAGGCGCGCTCTATATGAAGCATAGATTTATCGTCGCTGGAACCCGAGGGATTCGAGGGAAAGGGAAGGAGGAGAAAGGTGTCGATTCCATTAGATAAACGACGACTAAGTGCAGCCGATTAATTCTGCCTTGATCCTTCGGTTCTTTATGGAGAAAAAACGCTCTACCTACATACCTATCGAGTCACCTACCTACCATCTTGAATTATTCTTCTGCGGGTGCGTGATTAAGCGGTCAATCTGCTCGAGACAATGCGCCACCGCCCACTCGACCAATTTATCGGACACCCACGGCGAACTTCCACGTGCGTTCACGTGTAAAGATAAGAAATGGCAGAAGGTTGTGCAGGTCGCTCTCGGAAGGGAAGGCACCTTCTTCCATATTCGAATCCCGTCGCGCGAAGACCGACCGGGATCGACCAAATTTGGTCGCCCCACCCGCCTGCGTCCGCCACGTAATGACGTGAATCGACGCCCTTTGTCAGGGCACTTAATCTCGGCTTCACGGACGATTAAGTGGCGTTTAATTCTTCTCTCGCACGTTCTTTCGGGTAATGGAAACGCTCTCCCCGAGGGAGAGAGAGAGAGAGAGAGAGCGACGTATCTCGGCGGCGCGATCGCTCGTGAGAATTTGTATATCAGCGGAATTACAATCTGCGGGAATCTGGCTCCGCACAAATTGGCCCGTCCCGTAAAATCCGATTGAGGGTGATTGGGAAATTCCTCGAATAAAATTTATTCGCGTCCGTAGGAGGGAATACAAACACGGACGGTGAAGAGCGAACCTCATTACGAAAAAGAAGAATACGGTTTTTTCCATTCAATGTGCAAAATAATGGAGGAAGGCACAAGAGATATTATAAACACACAAATTTTCCACATTAGCGATATATATATTTTTTTAATTCTATTCTTGTCAAGAACTTCTTAAGTGGATGCTGGAGTGACGCTCGAACTTGATCGAGGTTGATAATGTAGGCTGGAATTCTAAGTTACAACATTATAAATTATCAAATTGGCTTTATAGAATACAAAATCCTTTTGCAGGATTAAAGTACGCGCAAAAATGAACCACACGAGTATCGACCACGCGAGTATCATATCAATCTGAGTGACTCGATGGCCTGTGTGACTCGAAATTTTTGCAAGCATCGCATTTTTTTGGCTTTATGGAATTAAAAAACTTTTTCACAGCATTAAAGTAGACATTCCAAAAAAATTGTTGTATTTACAACCTACCTACAACATTAGAATTAGAATTGTTGACATGTGAATACAACAGCTTCGTATAAAAGTTTTGTAGTTGTTAAGTACAAAACAACTATTGGTTTGATTTTTTTGGAATGTCTACTTTAATCCTGTGAAAAAGTTTTTTAATTCTATAAAGCCAAAAAAATGCTATGCTTGCAAAAATTTTGAGTCACACAGATTGAAATGAAGTCGATACCCGCGTGATTCATTTTTACGCTTTAATCCTGCAAAAGGGTTTTGTATTCTGCAAAGACAATTTGATAATTTATGTTATCACTTCTTATTCAGTCGGTAAAATTGACGACTCCAGTACGACTACAGCATATTAAAAAACGGTGTACAATATTCATCGGGCAACAAAGAGAAATTTTTCAAATTTTGCAAAGTTATAAAGTCGCATAAACTGGTAGCGCTGTAATATGTAACATAGGACGACAGGCGAATTTAAAGCAAAGTGTGTACGTACGTAGCAACGAAATATCCATTCGTCGCGAACGTAATTCTTGTCGGAGACGTGTAATATGCAAAGCGCACGTGATATCTCACTATATTACAGTGCGACGCCAGCAGACGGTTCGTTTTAATACCGCACCTGTATCAGTTACATCATTTTCATCTTTTTCGCAGCGCGCGACGCGCCGCGCCGCATAAAATGAAACCGAGAGAATTGCAAAATACCCTAATTATCTAGCAACACCTATCTCCATCGGCGCGGTAGAAAGTGCATTTTTCCCGTCGTCGACACGTTGCGCGTGTGTAACGGCACTCCTTCATCTCTGACACCTAATTTTCCGCCAAACCTTCAATAATGTCCGATTATCGCGGCTAATCGCGGCACGTACGAATGATTTGCGAAATGAGGTGCTGCTTAATCAGACCTCGCAGAGACCCTTCTGCAAATTATCATAGTAGAATGCATTAATCTAACAGCGGCCTCGCGCGCGACTCGCAAAACCACGCGCGTTGCGGTCTCCGCTTTTGCATTTAACCATTTTTCTCCTTATTTATAGCCGATTTAGATGTAAGTTATGAGAATGAATCGATTATTATTAGCCATTTACGGTCTCGGATTCTTAAACGAGATTTTTTTTTCTTCTTTCCTGTATCAGTACATAAATATGTAACTTTGCAGAGAGAAAGTATGCTTGGCATAGAGATCAATAAACTTTGCCATGTTCACTTATTGCAGCAAAAAACTTTCTCGACTTGTATATTTTCTCTTTAGAAAAAATGAAGAAATCAAAATGACAAATTTTTTATATCAAGTTAGCGTTTTATTTAACTATAATTTTAATTATTAAGTAGTCTAGTAATTTGTTTATGTCGATAAACATATTTATTTTGAAAGATCTTTACGTTTATATTATCTAAAATATAACTATCTATATAAAATATATTTAGAAAAAAAATGCAAGATTATTTCATATTAATATAAGTGTGAGGCACATAGAATCCTTTTCTCTGCAAAAAAAAAGAATTTTTATATATTACTACATTGTAACTTTACTTGAGGTATAGTTCTTCCTTTTCCCAGACGATCGTGAAATATTTCATATCGTCGATAACTCAGTGCGGTGTTTATCCAATTATTTTCTTACGTCGTGCCCCTTGTTTCGCTGGCGTGGGAGCAGAACAACGTACCGATCCGCCGAAACTTCTCACATCCCTCCCTCCCCTTCCTTTCGAACTCCGGGGCTGAAACGAGCTACGACTTTGCGAAACTCGAAACTCCTTGGCGCGAGTCCCGAGAGCGAAGGAGCCCCCATGAAGGATCCCTCTTCGATACCCATTCTGTTTCCGCCGGATGGTTTGTCTTTCCTCCCGCGACATTCCTTCCACGCTAAAAGTTATTTTTCGTCGGCCAGAAAACGTAAAGCCTTCAGCTGTAAGTAAGAGATCTCTGTCGGTGCCGGGGGTGCGGAAGTTTTCAAGTTTCCTAGTTACCCGACGGTGTGTGTGCCCCTCTTTCTTTTTCTCCCTTCATTCCCCCGTACCCTCCAACGCGTGATCTCCATCTGGCTTCGTACGAGCCCGGTTTACCGAGTGAAAAAGGATCGCCCATTTTTTTTTCTCCAAATCCGTGAGTTCAATTGATCGTGTCTTCAAACTTCGGGGGAGATCCACGCGCGAGTGGTTATTCGCTTCGGATCCTTAAGCCGCTTATTGATCGCTGAGATCTCGTGACTGCCTATCTCGAAACTAATTTTTTTTTTCCAGAAGAAAGGTGTACATATGTTTTCCGTATTTTATTTACTAAAATAAATCAGCTAAATCTTCGAAATCAGTGATTAAAATATTCAGAAATTCAGAAGCTATTATACTAAGAAGATTTGAGGATTTATCTTTTACAATAAAAAAAGAACTTCGGTTGCAAAAGTAATATCTCTTTGGTCAAGAGCAGTAATACTTTGGCATAAGAAACCACCGGACCGAGAACTTTTAAAGTTTCCTAGTTATTCGGCGTAGTCGTTTCTTTTACCGTTTTCCTTCTCTATACCGTTTGCTTTCGATCCCGTATGAGCTTCGTTCACCGAACAAAACGGCCATATCATTGCTTCAAAAAGCCAATGCGATCAAATGGACTTTTTCTCTGCGGGCGGAGAACTTTTGCGCTTCTTCGAAACGCAACTCGTATCATTAAAGATATTAAACTTTGCACAAACTTAAAAAAAATTGCAGTAACCATACAAAACAATCTGATATGAATTTTATAAAAGTTTAATCCGCTTTATATTTTTCCATCAAAATATAAAAAATCGTATTACCATGTATAATGCATTATTTAATTTATTATTATTATATGATATAATAGATTTTTCTTATTATATCATTGCGTTCCCACGTTGTCTTCCTCTGATATTTTGCATTATAACTCTGTACTATGATTGTCGGTTCATTTATTACTTTTGCATTGAGGCTGAAGTAATACTTGTTTATTTACGTAATTCAATAGCTTGAGTTGATCTAAGCTTAGTTCTTACTACAAACGGCTTGTTGAATATGTTCAAATCTTTCGCCTTACTAAATCGATGAGAGTCTATTGTTCTAAAATAACAGATCCTGAGATTAGTAAAGATTCTTACGCAAGGTTTTAACAATTTATCAATTTACTTTATATATTTTATTGCACATTTAATCCCAAATCTAGTATAAAGGTCTTTGCCAATTTTTTCAAGATGTATTATTTTAGTATATGTACATATGTTAGACATCGATTTAGTAAGGCGAAAAAATTAAAGCGTCAATAACAATAGAAATCTCAGTTAATACTTGTAATTGTCTGTATTTATCTGAATGTTTTTTTGAAATATAATCTAATAACTAGCATTATGTAACCTTAACTTTCATTAATAATCATATTTTAATGTCGTATTATGCAAAGCCGACGCAAAGTGCGAGCTATATCTCATGTCCGCGTATTAAATCCGCTATCGTGCGGTAACGAAAATCTCGGGCGAGCTTAAAGCGAACGGAGAAAAATAGACCGATAAAGACTCGTGCAGAAGCAATGTCCCTCCCAAGTGGACCACTAATCTTCGTGATCATTCATCTCCGCCTCTCTCGCAGAAGACGCTTACGACATCGTGTAGAAACGACGATAAAGCCTGCCTACCGACCAAAGCCCGAATTCGGTAGCCATCAATCTACGGTCCAGCGCGAACAAGGAAGACAACAATGTGAGAGAAACTACTTCGCTGAAGATTGATATCGACATTGAGAATTAGGTGGCGCGTGTGATTAATACAGTCACTTAAGTCGCGCTAGATTTCGACCGGTGGTCCTTTTTAATTGCCGCTTACCTCAGTCAATCAACTCATCAAAAAACATTTTTCTTCTTTGCATTCCGACATCAGCGATGGCATGGAATATTCTCAGATGATCCGAAGCAACATGTTGATCTCCCGCAATCTCAAATAATACAAGATAAAGAAAAAGAGAGAGATAGAGAGAGACGCCATCTCAGAATTTACCAAAAAATACCATTAAGCCTCTTGCATTTTAAAATAAAAAATGGCACTAACAAGGAAACATTTTTAGGTGTAAATAATCGATCTTGATGAAGTTGACGGGTGTGTAAAGAGAACAATACTAAGTTCAATGTAAGTTTTCTTTTTTGTCCAAACTACCTTTTTTCGCTGCTAAGGGGCATTGAATTTTTAATGAATATTAATCAATATCGCATTAAATGCTCCTTGAAAAGCCGTCGTGTATATTTTGTAAAGAGATTTCATTCATATTATGTACGTGGTGTAAAAAAAAAAAACTAAGTGTTTTAAGCATTTCTTTATAGACAGAATTCATTTTAGAATTCCATTATTGTAATAATTTTGTATTATAAAAATAAATAAATAATTTTCAATTCGGTTTTGGAACTCAGTTAAGGACTTTTTGATGATTTTATTTTTTCATTTAATCAATTTTGAGAAGGTTTTTAAGTTTTTTAGAAAGTATTTAATGCGATATTGATTCATTGAAAGTTCAACGTCTTCTAGCGGTCAAGAAACCAATTTGGACACACAAAAAAACACATGTTGAATTTATTGTTAGTATTGACTCCTCTACACACCTGCCAAGTTTCATCAAGGTCGATTATTTACACCTTAAAATGTTCCCTTGTAAGTAAAGTTTTATAAGACGATGCTTTATGATCACCGTGCAAAGAGACATAACTTTTTATCCGAGTGCAAGTTAATTCGTCGCCTGGAAAAAAAGTTTGGCGTTACTTGGCGGTAAAGTGCGAAGGTGATAGCAGCCACGACTCGCTGTGCTAATAGTTCGATATGCGCCGGCACCTTCCTCCCGAGATTCGCAAAACGATGGACGAAACTTCGACCGCGTCACGTACTCGATCGCGAAACAACCTTACGTATACGGGCGCATGCCTTGATCCGCGCATCGTAAAAAAAACGATGGCCGGTATTCTATTGACCAAGATGGTACAGGATGTCCCACAACTTGCAAACATAATCTTGTATCTTTGTACTGCTTGTGTTCAACAAAGTTCTAATATTAATTTGATTGTGAGATTTTATTCAAATACTTTTCGAGAATTTTGTCGTTTTATTATTACGTTCTAAAAAACCTATTAACTCTTAAAATATCGATGTTAATATTTACATTTGTTAATATTTATAAAATGCAAACGCGCACAAAATATAATAAATATATTTTTTTATATATTTATAGAAAAACATACAGAGTTTCATTAAAGAAGATCAATTTTTAAAAAGACTAATAAAAATAGATGGATAAAAAAAGAAATTCTTTCTAGAATTTTTAGATTTTTAAAACATTAAAAAGTGGTTGCTATTTCTTAAATATTGCTTTGCTTCCCGCTTAATCCCATCGCTACCGCGAGACGATCGACAATACTTTCTCGTCTGTGATCGAACTTCTGCATCCGCTTCGCACCGAATAGCGATTATCGCGCGACGGTCCAGATAGAGGCACCAAAAAATTCTCCAGCATCTCGCCCCACCTCCTCGAGGCGATTCCAGGCATTACGTGGATCGAGATCCAATTACGTGGATCCGCTGAGGCCGGTCGATCCACGCGAGCGGCGCGATCCGATTCTCGAGGAAACGGGTAGGAGGTGTTAACCCTTTACGTGCAAGGTGCAATTCCGTATACGTGTTACCGTACGTACGTAGAGCACAAAATAAAGCTTACGGCACTTCGGAATTGTCTGCAATTGCATGCAACGCTAGAAACAATTGTTTTTACTGTTACTTTTACTGTAATATATCTGAATTTTTAATTAAATATTAGCTAGAATATGAAATTAACAAAAGTGCCAACGTTAATTAACAACATTTAAATTATTGCATTCCTTAAATTACATTAATCATTTTGTTAAACGAATATATTATAGAAAATTTCTTCATATTTGCACATCTGCAATTTGCAGTAATAGTAAATATACAACAAATAAAATTACAACGACACAATCTTTGCAACTTTGTAAATTCTGTACTACTGTGGGTATCGAAATAGAAAATAATGCGATCGCTTAGCGTTTAATTGACAAAAGCTAATTAACGCCAAGCATCGATATATTTCTTATAGACGGCAATTTGTTTTGCTTCTTGTTGCAACACGATCGGAGGCGGAGATAAGAAGTTTCGATTAGCTCTTAATTGATAGAAGATAATTTATTAGAATCAATTCGAAACGGATAGCTCTTTTACAGCGCGGCGCTCGTTCTTCCTTTTTGGATAGCGCGGTTCGGCGAGATCGATTCGGCCGCGTAGCGATACGATACAACTTGTTCCAGACAACTCGGCGGTATTGAAATCGCTTCGAAATAACTCGGAGACCGTCCCGGCAGCGGCCGAAGATAAATCCAAGCACGCTTTATGATGTATGATTATCAAGATACGCTGCAAACTTTACTAGCCTCCAGATCCGAACTACTGGGATAACGACGCGGCAGGCGATTGATTTATGCGCGGTGAAAGGCCTGCTGAGAGAAACCCGCGAGTTTACGTTGGCAATTTTATTGCAAACATAAAAATCGTGTATTAATGTATACACCGATACGGAAGGATGCTTTGCTACATCGCGTTTTAGAATACCGGAGCAACGAATCTTTATCAGCCTGAATACTGTAAAGTCAGGGATTTCCATTACAATGTAATGTAATTGTATCCGAAGCTTTCGAAAAACGATAGCTAATGTTTCATCTTAAATATCATCCCGTTCGTGCTCGCTCATTTGTTTACGTTTGTACTTAAAATAAAACTAGTTGCTAGAAGAGCATAGAGAACAGCTCGTTACGTGACAGAATGATTATATAATTTTGCCATTGCACGTGCTTGAACAAACATGTTTTATGGCAAGAGAAGCTTTTCTCGAAATAAGTTTGCACCCACGTTGCGCTCATTTTCCTTCATATTGTGCAAAGCACTATGTTTTGAAGTAAATTACGGCAAGTTTATTGTTATACTGCGCGTAAAATTCTCCGAGAGAAATGGTAATGTAAACAAGAGCAGTTTTATTTTCACTCCGCGTATAATAAATGAGAGTAATTTCTTAAAGCTTCTATTTTAATTCCAGCATTTCTATAATTTTAACAACGGTTTTGTCTTCTTCTTTTCGATATTTTCTTTTGTCTGAAAATAATCGTAATAATAGCTCATTAATTTCATTAAAGTTTGAAAAGATATTTATGGTATATTAACAGATGAAGAAAAATTGAAAACGTTTTTACATTATCATTAAAAATCGATTATTTAATCGCGAGGAGTATAAACTGCATCTAAACGTTTCTCATTTGAATCACAAATCATTTGATTACAAACATGACGAATATGTCACGAGTGTCAAGTAGACTCTCAAGATACATCTATTGAACTGTGATGCCTCAAAGAATGAGTTTTTATGCTGACAATGAGATCATCAGCAGAAACGCGAACTGTAAATACGTGCTTATCCCGAGCTTACTCTCATCTCTAACGCCACCAAGTTTGCCGCTAAGTGCATGGATTCGATTCTGTGTTTTATTTGTTTAACGCGAATCCGTGGTGCCGTCGGTGCCAAAACAAAATGAGAAATCAACACGGCTATAGCAGTAGACGCGGGATATGTATGGAAGCCCGAAGAGTTGAAGATCTGCCAAACGATGCAAAGGGAACTCGGAGCTCCCACGCCTATCGGCGTTTTCTCGATAAAGCTCAAGCTCTTTGACGACCAAAGTCGACCCGACCGATCGACTACGTGAAGATGTGAAGTCAGACTTTTCCGTTCACGTAGCTGCGGGCTGCACGCGCCACGTTTCCGCGTTCAAGTCGGACTCGCCATGAGAATCGATTACGCACCCGTACGAGATAGCCGCATCATGCGTCTCGGTAGAAAATATCGGGGAATCGCTGCGTGCGTGCCAGACGAGCCGCGACGAAGACAACGGGGCAAGAACCGATAATCGCCGTTGTCCATTTAGATAAGCGAGCTGCGCCCAAAGAGAACTGCGCCCCCTCGTAGGGTCGTCGAATTCGTTCACTCCCACGCGGTGATCGACGAATGTTTACGAGCTGCCGTGATTTCCGAAGATTAGGCTGGTATCTTCTTATCTATCGTGCGCGCCACGTCATATATGGTCTCGAGAATGCGCGGCGTCGCTGTATATACATATGTGTACATTCTCTCTCTCTCTGCACATATACGTCTCCAATCCGAAGCTATGGGAAATCGTGAGACTGCGTCTCTCGAAATCGCGAGTTAAGGATATATTTCACGAGATGAAAGACGAGAAGGGTATGAAACGGATGGTCCATAAGTTTGGGAGAGCTCGAAAATTCTTCCTCACGTATGGTGTCAAAATTGTACTCGAACTTGCGCAGCGAAGGTTGATTTATTACAGTTGGCATAAAAAAAAAAAATCTGTGAAATATAAAGCGTGTATCAAAAAGATCAATACTATCTTGAAATTATTTAAAAATTGATCGAAACGCGTTTTAATAAAAGAAATCTTTTTTATTTATAAAACCAATGTTTAATATATTTCAAAAGCACAGAATAAACATATAGCCAGGAGAATTTACAAAAATAAATAATATAATGTTACCAGATTTCATAATTTCCTTTTCGTTACACGGTTTGTCTTGTTGTAACAAAGATGCCAAAGGAAATGCTGGAAAACAAGCAGAAAAGAAAAAGGGAAGCGATAACAACTGGTTAACGAGTTGTGTATCCGAGGATACTGGACGCGCAGCTGCAATCTCGCCGGCCGTACCGGCGCAACAGTCATTGATCCCGTTTGATTCGGAGGTTACGAGCCATTTAGGCGCTATCTTAGGCAGATCTCGGGCGCGGAGAATAATCAACAGCGGGAGGCGGATGGCGCGCTGGGGGAAGGTATACGTCTATAATAATTGCCCCCGCCAGGCATTCTCCGGCGTGCAATTCTGCGACGCGTTTCCGCGGCGGAATCGCCGTCATTCCGAACGGCAATGCCCGATAATAGCGTGGCAAGCACCCCGGCGTCTGACCCCGGCACTAATTCCTCCAACTCCATTACGGGCCACCTGGTCCGCCAGTTAATTTCGACGTTGCAATCTTTGCGGAACGGAACACCGGGTACGTAAAAGAAGAAGACGATAGGTAAGGAGACAGTGGAGCAAGTTTATTCTCCGAGATTGTCCGAGATTGCAGCCGGAGGGACAGTCGCGGGTGGTAGACAGATAGAGAAAGAGGAAGAGACTGTGTAAAAAAGGCAGACGGAAGGAAACGATATTTCCGAAAAGGCCGGGAAGGGGGAGATAGAAAGCAAGAAAATTGGATGAGAGAATCTCGACAAACAATACGACGAAGCGCCGGGGATTTACGAGGTGCTCGCGTTTTTACGGCGAGGGGGGGAGGGGGGAGGAGATGGGACTCTCCACCCGCGGTTGAGAGATTTGATCGGACGCGGTGGAAAATATGATAGTGCGTAAATCCCGTCAAGCTTCCTCTGACATCGCCTTCCGAGAGACGCTTCTGACTTCGAGATGAATTTGTATCTCGCGCAACGAAGCACCGAGATTGGAGTGTCAAGAGGGAAAATGAAACAGCAACCGAGGCGCAGATACAGAGAGAGGTACGCAGACATCGCGCGCTGACATATTTATGGACGTCTTTAATTTAATGAGTTGGCATGGACATCGATGCGAGTGGACACTCGTAATGAGTAGCTCATCGTAGCGTTTGATAGAATTGCTGTCCTAATCTATTAATTCTCGGGTAATTAATTGTGCCGCTTGCCCCCGCCGTCTGTTTAATTTTGCAGGCCATAAATCGGCTCAACAGCTTCAATTGCTCATTTAACTCATAATTAATTAAATATTACCCATTTAATTATAAAATCGCGAATACAATATATATTATACAATACTAATTACATTAATTAGAATAAACAACGAAGAAAAGTAGTATTATATATATTTTTCTGATCGATGTAACAAAGATTCCGTCGCTTCATCAAGTCGTAGTAAATTGTTCCTTCATTGTAAACTTGGACAAAGATTTTGTTTGGAAGAATGCCTTTGATGAAAAGCCAAGCTCGCGAAGAACACGGAGAGCTAGAAAATGAACGTGGAACACAGCAAAGTACACCACCTAAGAGAAAAGCCATCGACGAGACGAGTTCTGCCGGACGGATTCTAAAAGGCGATGCCAACGGCGGGGCCATTTAAGGGTATCCTGGCCAAAGGCACTGGCGACCTCGTCGATCCTGCGACTGGTTTCGCGAATACGCTTGTCGCGGACATTTTTCTCGTTTTCGGCCTTGCGAAATCGCAGCGGAAATTGAGCGGTATGCGAGACGGTCCACGATACGATCGATACGAAATTCTCTTATCCTCTCTATGGAATTTCACGTGCTTGAGAAAAGTCGTAAATCGTTTCTAAGGGATATCAACTCGACCACTGGAATCGCCACAAAAATATTCCGATCCTCGGCTTCTTAGAATCGCGAGGGAACCTGATATGTCTTATTCCTTTAAGTTTAATTTTGGATTAAACAAGCGATATTCCAGGATTATGTAAAAAGCCCACGTTACATGTTAAAATTATTCAGGACTGATCTACAAACTCAATATACTTAAGATTTGAATAGATATTTCCTTATAACTCACTGTCCACAGTTTTCCACTTCCCTCTTTGTCTCGTGACAACGGACAGCGTGCCATGTAACATGGGGCGATTATTAGTCGGCTGTTATAGTCCTTACCCACTCGGAGCGCACTAATACTAATTAAAAGAAAATAACTCTCTTGCACAATGTGTGCGGTCATAAATCTCTTTCCAAGAGCACGATTATCCCATTATACAAGTCTGTAAGGCTCACATGGGAGTAACTCCCGGGGCTGTAATAATTCATTTTACGATTTCATGAAGTCGTCTGCATTCGTCCGCGACAGTCTCCCAGTTTTGCACGGGCGAACAATGGTGTGGCCGCGCGCGTGGAGTTTCGTACAAGCAAATGAAAAGAATAAATTTCACTACACGGCTTCCGCTTTCTCTTTAACCAAGTCACACTTGGCTTCCCCTAGCCAACTGCTCGTTTTGCCGGCTCTCTGACCTCTGGTCAACCCTCATCCGCGAGGAACATTCGACGTTACATGCGATATAAGTGTAAGAACAATTTCTCCATCTCGATTGAACCAATCGCTGTTTATCGTGCTCAGCATCGAACCATGGCTGCATCGTTAAACATTTATATTTTAATATGCAGAACAGCCTGAGGTGCTCCTATTTTACGAAATATTTTCGCCTACCGACGGTCATTAATTTGCGTAACAATAAAATACCGACGGCCGCGCGCGCGCGGCGTAGGCTGGTTTTGTACCGTTTGCATGCCGCTAAAATTTCTGTTGAGGGAGGTGCGCAAAAATAAAGGAAAGAAGGGAGGGAGGCAAGATTCCGCGATAAAGAGGGAGAGAGTAAATCGAGCTGGTGAGCGAGCGAGCGAGCAGGCGCGGTCGCGAACGTACGCGAGTATGCGGTCGCAGTTTATTTCGGGACGACCGAAGAGAGGCCTCACTTTTCTCCCTTCATCGACCGCAGAAAGGCTTGTTGTTATTGTTATTATCGTTGTTGTTCTTATTGTAGCTGATGTCAGCAAAGGCTGTGCATGATGAAGCCTGAAGTCAGATCGCTTTCTGGCGGAGAATTTTTCGCAATAATAAATAATTCAGAATGTTCCTACTTGTATGTACGTACGTGAGAGAGCAGATTTTTTTATCATATTTTTTAATCTCAAAAATTCATATTTATACAATTATTATGGATGCACTGAGACTGGCGGAACTTCTGCAAAGTTCAAATTATTCCTTCCTTTCTACGGTTTCTTCTCCTTTCCTTTTATTGAGCGCGGAGGGAACGGAACTTGTTTACCGAAATCTTTAGAACTGGTTTGAAGTAGAAAAGTAATTTAAAGAGTTCTAAAAAATCTGTCCTAAACAAACCCCTTCATATGAATTATGTACTTAATATACTGCCGTTCATTCTATTTGATTTATTTAAATAAAACGATTTGGTTTATAATTTCGTTTCTCTACAAACTCTCAATTTTTAATATTGATTTCTAACTTCTAATAGTTATCTTCACTGAAAAAAATTCTGATTAAAAACGGACGAATCAGAAAAATTTTGTAGGCTTGATAAAATATTCTGGTTATTACAAGTTATAAAGAATTGAGTTTTATTATAATAATTAGAATATTTGATCAATCCTAGAAGATTTTCTGATTCTTTCGTTTTCAACCAGAATTTTTTATCAGTGTTTCTATCTTAACTTTCTTAATTGAATCGATCTAATTCAAGATAATCAAGATCATGAAAAATATATGTCTTTAGTAATAGGAATCTTTAAATCAATTTTTTTAAATATAGCTCATAATAAATTAACAATGCAACAAATCAATAAATAATCATTTATTTTTATACATCAATTTGCTTATCAATACTATTTTCTCAAGTTTAGTCACATTACAATACCATTTCATGCTCTTGTATTACACGCACATAAAAATTTCGTATTCTCTTTCATGCTTGAATATCGCGGGGAAATTTACTTAGAAATCAACACGTATATTTTCCTACGTGAAATAACATCGCCCGTCGCCACCCTCGGGGAATCGTCGCGAAATCCAAGCGCGCGCACGGGAGAGCGATCCGCGTCCGAACCGAGAATACCCGGAGATCGCGGAAGCACCTGTGCCGCGAAGAAAATGCGTCCACCGGGTCCTGCGTCGTGAGATGAGACGAGGCGAGACGAGAGGCCGGCTCGCGCGAACGGATGGACAGCACGGCGACGGCGATGGCGACAGCGACGAATGTGCGCAGCCTGTGCCGCTCGCCGAGACGCTGTGCTTCACGGCAGACCGCGTGGCAGCTCGCGGATTTATTTATATGCATCCGCACGCACGCGCGCGCGCGCGCACGTGCAGTACACGCGGCGGTACTTGCGAACCTTGCTCGACTCGGCTGCTGCGATCACGAGTGCAAGGTGCGGCTGGATCTCGTTGAAGATGTTTTTTCGTTCGCCTTGTCTTTATAGAATCGATTTAACGCAATTAAAAATATGACTTCAACAGATAAGGAAAAATAAAGTAAGATTGTGCAGGATAAAATAATGATCGATTGCGATCAAAAGCTTCATTACTCAAAGTTTCAAGTGTCGACGACACTAATTCTGACAAATATCTTGAATTATAACTACGGTGACCATATTCCTTTGAGAAAAATAAAGGACACCGTTACCTACCTTTCTTCCACAAACAAGCACTGAAAAAAAATCTGGTTAAAAATGGACGAATCAGAAAAATCTTGTAGGCGTGATCAAATATTCTGGTTGATAAGAGAAATTCTGGTTATTATAATAGAACTCAATACTTTATAATTTATAACCAGAATTTCTATTATAATAGCCAGAATATTTGATCACGCCTACAAGAATTTTCTGATTCGTCCGCTTTTAACCAGAATTTTTTTTCAATGAGTGCAATGTAAATTTATTATTACCATTGTTATTTTTTCCCTGAATATATATTTATAGGAAAAAAAGTAAAATTTTAGAAACTAAAACAGTTATATATAAAAAAAGAAACACATCTTTTTTTAAACATTACACAAAATATACAAAGGTGATAAAGACTGAAATACAGGATATTTTATAAAACTTTTCAGAAATAAAGGACAAAAGTGAGTTTTCAAGAAAAAAAAACCAATCTAAAGGCCACAGACCTAAAATAAAGAACTGTCCTCTGTAATATAGGACGGACGGTCATCGTAATTATAACGTCGGAGACAGAAAAAATGGAGAAAGTCACTAATGACTGTTACACATTCCCGCAACGTATCATCGAAAACATGTAAGTATTTTATCTCAATGAAGTGAATTTATGATAGGTGATAGTCTGCTACTTTCTTAATTCTTGACGTCACCATTTAAGATATTTAGAGCAGATATTATTGACCTTTAAGAGCCTTTCGTGCAGATTCGATACGACATTGTGCATACCTACACGAAACTCGTATATATCTTAACGCACAATTAACTCTCCTAACGCTAATCTTACGCAAGCCAAATTTAAGGCGACTTTTAACCGCTACACCTCGCTCGGGACCCGTTTATTATACCATTCCTATTCCGGTAAAAATTCTCTATGAGATAACCAACACACGTCCAGTCCCACAGAGGCAGGGCTCTTTAATTTGAAATCGATACTTGGCGTAAACGCGAACGTTTCGCACGTTACGTTCTCGAGATTCACGACAGTTGTGCGCAATAGCGCAACAACAGTTACGCAACGACAATGTATAAAGTAGGCGGCAATTCGGAATGTCGAGAGTGCGTTCGCGCGAACGCCCGAGTAGAGGCCGTATGGCAGCCTGCGAATTTATTTATGTGTACATACGTATGTGCGCGTACCGCACGCATTACCGAAATTCGCCGCCGATTGTTTAATTACGAAGAGTATCGCTTCCGACAACAGGGGAAAACAGAAAAATATTTCTAAAAACAATCAACGTTCGGAAAATCGTTTTAATATCCGTTATTTATCGGTTACTCTTTTAGTTTCCCGGAAATATCCTCGAAAAAAATTTTTTTTTACACGCCCGCATATTACATTTCGAAGTTCTGATTATGGCAATTTTTATACAAAGTACTGTAATTTAAATTTTATGTCTCTTGTATCGTGCTTCAATTAACCTTCTGGCAGTCATAAACGTTATCTTGTGACCCAATATCGTGCGAGATACCCCATTTAAAGTACTTTTAGTAAACATACGAGGTTGTTTCTTGAAATAAATTGACGACACTGGCGCGAGATAGCTCATTTACGAGCGCGCAAAGTTGATTGATAAAGACGATATATCTGAAACTATGGAATATATATCATTACAATATAGAAAAGACACACTTTCTTTATCGACGCTTTTAGGCGACGCTTTCGCTCTGCAGATGGAAGTGCTCGATTCTTGACAGAATTCAGGAAGTCCCTTGGACGACCCGGATAAAATCGCAGATTTATGTCAGACTAGCGAAAAATGCGATACATTGTGCTCGAAACCGCAATTATGCGCGCGCTCGCTTATAACGCCGTTAATTTGCGATACCGTTAGGATATGTTAGAGCCCCGATGATCAGGCGGGTTCTGGAGCATAATGACGGAGTCTGTGCGGCATGCGCGAATACGGTTTGTTACGTCGTTTTCTGTTCGCGAGGATTTGATTTATACGCGTATCTTGCATTTTCGACAGCGATTGCCGTTACTTCCCACTTTTCTGTTGCTCGTTACGAATTTTTTTCGCTTTGTGAAATCTTGGCTGTTAGAGATTAGCAAATCATTGAAATTTCGTGAATAATTCATGCGTAATTCAAGTAAAGTATTCAAATTAGTTAACGTTTTTTTTTTTTACTAATAAAGCTATGATATGTCCATTATGCAGGATTGAGAATATTATTGCAATATTAAATGAAATTTTCAGAAACAATACATTGAAATGTTTCGTTATTGCTTGTTACATTAATTTCAGAAAAATAATTATACTATAATTGAAATATGATTGCAAAATTTTGACATATATGATTCATTTCTATCTAATTGTTGATAACATCAAGAAAATAATTTAAAATTTCGCAATGAAAATGTTACTGTTTCCATAATTTTAATTAACATACACGTACAGTATTGTTATTATGTTTTTTGATTATTTTTATCAAATTAATTTTAGAATTTTTATTTTACTTATAAATATTAATCTTTCCAATCGGGGAAAGAAAAATATCATTTCTGTTGTTTCTCAAGAAAATTATAAAAACTTACATATTTATTACTTATCATATTTATGTTACGTTTTTCTTCTCGGACTTCGCATTAAATATTTATATAACATTTGCTTAAAGCGCACGTGTATTTCATGTTTGCATAAAAAGAAGTTTACAATAAAAAAAAAACTACAATGACACATTCGTTTATAAACTTCACGATCATATATTTATGCACGTAATATTTCTTACATTCGGTTTGACGTCAGAGAGTAGAATAGTTTATCGGAATTCTCTACCTACAGCGAAGTTTAAAAACCGGCTCTTATTTATCACCTCGGGCGTTTTAATCGTCAATGCCGAGGCTTTTCCTCGAGACGTGAAGACTTCAACATTGTCAATCACCGTTTTATAATTGCATAATTCAATATCACGATGTCGTGCAGCGGCACACATTTTACACACACGCTGCCTTAAGATTGTTCGCGAAAAACAATATAATAATATAGTTGCAGAAAGATTATAGGTGGTTGAAGTTCTCCGTTTGACTTGTCGATACTTGTTTTATATTATCAAAGTTTTTTGTTTTGTATAACGCGTAATTAATTATAGAAGTTCAAGTGCGTCTCTAGATTTATTTATACGTTTTTTACTCTTCTACTTTTTAAATAGAGTCAATTTTCTTTACTTATCGCATGTTATTTATCACGGTAAAGTTTCGATCATCGCGTATGTAAGCGACAGTCTTCCGTTTAGAGCATACTCCAGGAAATCCGATCTCTCTCCTCGCGGTAGGTTGCCCGTCTATTCGTGAGATGAAACCAACGCCGTGATTTAGATCAGAAGCCGAGACGAAAGGAGTGCACGTGGTTGTGCGTTTTCAACGAGGCCCGGACCAGTAAATCTCGGTCGCCGTATTTCGCGTGCATGTGCGCGAGTAAGTATGCGTGAGGATCGCCTTCAATCGCATTTCCGTCTTGACGCAACTGGTGACCTCGTGCCTTAACGTCCAACAAAAGGCGCGAGATGAAAAATTGCCTTACAGCTTGAATATTCGAATTGTCTTGATATATCGTTCGATTTCCGCAGAAAAATAAAAATACAAGTTTAATTCTTTATTAAATGCATCGAATGGATTATTCCATAAAAGTTTGAAAAATGCTCAGTCTATTGACATATTTTTAATGTCGTACAATTTAGAATTTTATTTTAATATCTTTCTACTTGGATATTTTTTTGGATTTATGCAGAATTTATTTCTTAATCCGTGAGATTCTCTTCTGCTTAAATTAGTGGAAATGGAGAGAAATTTTAGAGTCGACTCTCGAATTTGAACATACGACGTTCGCAATTTGTCGAGATAAAATCTCATCGGTTCTCTGTAATTTACTTAATGTGCCGCAGGATAAAGCTAATTAACACCTGTGTAACTGGCTCTAAGTTTGGAAAACAACTGTAATTCTCTACGCTCTGATCCCACGGGCTATTACACGCGTTGCTCTGTCATTCTACCGAATATTCCTCGAAACGCAACAAGCAACAAACACGAACAGCGCCATCGGGGGCTACTCGAGTTTCCCGCGCCCATAATAACCCGGCAAATTACTTTGGCAACACAAGCGCGGCGTCCATATTTTCGGCAATTATCCGCGCATCCGCGAGGCCGTCGCGCGCTTCCACAGAAGCGACAGGCCCTTCGTTTTCTCTTGGTCGCCGCCGGCGCAAGCATACACACACACATACACACACATTGTATATGCAGCACACATGGACGGTTGTGGTGGGTGTGGGTGCGTGTGCGGTCGCTGGCGACCACGGGACAGAGTTGGAGTCGGTCAGGATTCCTTCGAGAACCTCGTAGACATGTTGTCTGCGGCTGCCAGTGTGCTTGGCGACACCCTATTACGGTCCGACTCGTTTGAAGTCAATTAAGTTCGACCACGGTTCAATACTCTCGTCTTTCGTCTTTGTTTTGGGAATAGAAAGGAATTTTAGAAAAGGAAACAGATCGTTAATCTATGATTAATATTCCATTAAATTTGTTAATTTGCAAAATTTAAGAAAATAAAAAGAAAAATGGTAAATCAGCGAATATTTTTATATCATCTCGATCTAAATGATTAAGAATTCCATAGGTAAAATTTAGTCGCAAAAATGTCTTATTATAGTAATATTTCAGAATTTTATTTGGACTTGACATTATAATCTTCGAGAAATTTTGGGGAGCATTTTGAAGCACGCTTATGGAAATTGCAAGATTTTGTTTATGAAATACAAGCTTCGATACCTTGTAAGTATCGAAGTATCGGCTGCATCTCCATACATGAGGGGAACCATTCATTTCGCGGTATACAGAGGACTCCCATTCATGCAGAACACGTCGCCCTCGCGCCGCGGGGAAGAATAATCGACGAAGAGGGCAGGGAACGGTCTCGACCGGCTGGGGAGGAGGTGGAGGACGAACGTGGCGGCTATTCGCGGCATCGAAACGAGGCTCGACCGTCCTCGAGAATTCGATGTTTCTCGGCGGGAAAAAGAGGCGTCGAAGAGCGAAAACGATCTATCATGTCGACTTCGGCGCAGCGCCGCGCAGCGAAACAAGTCTCGGTGAAGCTTCAACACGCCACGAGAGAATTCTCGAAACCAGGGATTAAAGCGTAAAGAACTCTCCTTCTGACGTCTAAACATGGAAGAAGTTAGAGATTTATGTTTAACTCGTTGTATTAAACATCCTCTTATTCCAACCTGGAATTATTTGTATGCGATTAGAGAATGTATAATTGCGATCTTTAAAAACCAAATTAAACCAGATTATTTATATTTTTATATTATTTATGATTATTTACAGATTCGTGCATAATAAAGAGTACCTAATCAAATTTAAAGTGCATGGATTTCATAAACGCATGAAATAATAAATGAAATGTATTTTTATTTTATAACTATTTAAAATTTTATATTAAATCTCTCAAGTACCTACTGCTTAAATTAAGTTACAATTATTAATTTTAATTTAAAATTTCTTTTCTTTTTACGTCACGACACTCTTTATACTTTTATCGCGCAATATTAATCGTTATTATTATAAAAAAATAGTGATATAAAAAAGTAACATACACTTTGCTATTTTAAATCTATAAATATTTGCTTAATTTTTATCCGGCTCCGTCTTCGTAACCCAAAGAACCGCCTAAAAATGCGAAGAAAGTTTCAGTTTCAGCTGACAATTGTTTACGACAGCTCCGCAAAACGACATCCTCGCATTCGCAACACCGGCGTGTGATTGCGCGGGACCACGATTTTTCGTACAAATTCGCAGCCGCGCGGGGACGCTTTTTGTAGTCAGTGTCGGCGCCGACAACGGGAACCCCCCTGAGCCCCGTCGCAAGAAGTCTCCAATTTAAAATGTAAATTGCGCCGGATATTTGGTGTATCGCGTCGCGCGACGCGCGCTTGCGAAATGGCCGCGAAATTAAAACGTAATTTAATTCCCTCTCCGCCCTGCCTGCAATCCGTCCCGTCCTTCTCACGCTCATTCCCTCTTCTCGGCTGTCTGTCTCACTCCTTTCCCTCTTCTTCTCTCGCTCGTGAGCTCTCTATTCCTCTTGATTCCGACGTGCTCCGCTCCCAACGAGAGAGAAAGAGAGACACAGAGCGCGCGTCTCCTTCTTCCCTTTCTTGTAAGTGGATTTTGGAACGCGGATTATCGTTTCTGCGGCGCGAAAAAGCCACCTCTTCTGCCATTCGAGAGACTTCTTGCGACTTCTCGAGGAACGCCGAGAGATCCAAACGCGAGCGTAAAAGTATCGTTTGTATAACGCTCGGCTCGCAAGGGAGAAGGAGAGAGCGAGCGTGTATTTCGAATGATATGCTCAACCGTATCGCAACTCTCCCTTATCCAAAAGAAAAGCAAAGCTTGCATTGAGAAATTTTCGCCGACGTTTTTCGCCGTGTAAATTGCGACGTGACTAAAGGGATGAGGAAACTGACGGATATGCGCGTTTAAGAAGATCCCCCGATGCAATTAGTAGAACAAAGTGCACAAAGGCGGTAGTCAGCAATACTTGGCTGCTGGTGAAACACCGGCAGCGACCTGTTTTGTAATCTCGTGGTATCCACTCCATCGTCCCCGCCCCCGCGTCGCCGCTGCCGCTCTTCTCTTTCCTTTCTTTTTTTTTTTTCAAGAGTCGCGATACGGAGAAGCGAGAAGGGGAGCGTTTCACCGTCACCCTTCATCCTTTTTTGCCGCGGCCCCGCATCCGCGCGCAGCGAGCGCAACGTGCACTCCTCTGGCGAGCACTCGCGGACGGCCATCACCATAGCGACCGCTTAATTGGAGAAGGATCCCCGTAATAAAATCGTCGAGTGCCCCAGCGCCGCGACGTGGAACAAATTCGCATAACTTACCCGCGAGGAGGAGCGCGACGAATGTCAGAGATCAGGCAGGCGGGAGAGGCAGGCGAAGACAACAGGCCCACCCACGTTCCTCGTTTCTTCTCGTCCGGACCCGATTATCGCGTGAAACCGATCGAAACCCTTTTTGCGCTTGTGCCAAAGTGATCGCGGTCAAGGCGGAAGATGTATTTTATACCCGGTTCACACTACAGGAAGTTGAATAAAATGGACGAATAGTTGTGTCAAAAGTATGGTGACCATCCGTCCTATATTACAGAGAACAGCCCTTTGTTTTAGGTCTGTGTCCTTTAGATTTAGTCTTTTCATGAAAACTCACTTTTGCCCTTTATTTCTGAAAAGTCCTATAAAATATCTTATATTATTTCAATCTTTATCACTTTGGCATATTTTGTGTAATATTTAAATAAAGATGTGTTGCTTTTTTTATATACAATATATAATTGTTTTACAAAATTTTACTTTTTTTGCATATAATGTATATTCAGGGAAAAATATTAATGATTGATAATAATGAATTTACATTGAACTTGTTTGTGGAAGAAGGATAGGTGTCTATGAGTTTTCATTCTTATATCAAAAACATTAAACATGCAATATTTTTTTAACATAGCATTTAACATAGAAACATGCAATAGTGATAAAAAAAATATTTTTATCATGTTTAATCATTTAATCGTTCCCTTTATCACATTTATATCCATTTCTACCAATTTAAATTAACTTTAATCTTGGTTTAACCTACTTTTTATCCCTTTCTGGATCCACAAATTAGAAAAAGATAAAAAGTAAGTTAAACTGATATAAAAGTTAATCTGCATTGATAAAAATGGACATTAATCATTTAATCATTCTCAGTATATAATATGAATTCGAAAATGCATCACCCTCGTCTCTTCTAAA
Source organism: Tetramorium bicarinatum (assembly GCA_928718305.1). NCBI lineage: Eukaryota > Metazoa > Arthropoda > Insecta > Hymenoptera > Formicidae > Tetramorium > Tetramorium bicarinatum. The sequence continues at coordinate 25,281,996 of OV788327.1, read as the reverse complement.
TCCGACTCATTACATCATGTTACGTTATTACACGTCTTAATTCGCGACTGAATAAAATACGCGGAAGGAGCGATACATTCTCGTAATTGCCCTTTACATGGACTTCACGTGGACATTCCGCGGCGATATCCGGCCATATCGCTTCCCGACCGCAAAGGCACCGTGACGCAAATAACGTCCTAAAACGCGCTGTAAAACCTCGCGTACAATACGCGCACCCGAGAGGGAGGGCACCTGACATCGCAAAAAACGCCGTAAAATCGCCATCGAGGTCGGCTTAATGTCGCGGGAGTCCGAGGGTTCTCTCGTACGGGAAGAACGAAAGAGAGAGAGAGAGAGTACGGGGCAAGGGGAAAGAAAAGCACACGCGGGCTCCCCTGCGCCCGTCGCGCCGTGCCGCGCGTGTAACTGCACGAGTCGCATAAACGTGCCCCCGAGAACATAACTCATTGCGGTAAACGGGCGCCGCGGCACGCCGCGTCAAATTAACGCCGCGCCTCGAGAGCGAGCCTTATACGTTACGGAGAGAAACCGGCCGGTATGCACGAACCGCTCGCATCCCCGTATCTGTATTAAGTTAACATCTCCGCGCGAAAGAAAATTACGGCTATCGCAAAATTTAGTGCCATTTGTGCGTTAATTAATCGCTCCATTAGTTCGCGCCACGTACTTGCCCGGCTTCTGGTATTAAATTCTGAGCAACTCTCGGACTAGAGCATCGAGCTTCCGCGTGTATGTGAAACTTGTACGCGTGCAGCCGGTGGCAGAATAATCGATACAAGTGTCAAGTACCAATTAATCAGTGAATGGAGCTTTCAGAAATTTCAGTATAAGCTTGTATCATTCTGATTCTTTCGTTCGTAAATTAGCTGAACAAAGTTTCTTTTTTATTTTACCAAAGTTTCTTCGGTTTATCGATATATAAATACATTTGTTAAATTATTTTACTTACTGTGAAATTTATTCGTTACATTGAAACTTTATTCGCTTTTTATTCTTTGTAAAAAAGATGAGAGTGCATTCGATAAATTCAATATAATGTATTGTTTAAATTCTACTTAAACAATATATTGTTTATATATAAATTCTATATAACTTCTTAATATTATTATAATATCGGGTGTTTTCCAACTACCCAGACAGGAAACTTTTATAATAAATGCACAATTATTGGATCTTTCCATTCACTGCATTTCACAATAATTGTCTTAAGATGATTCTGCAAAATGCAGATCTTTTGCTGAAATAAAATTTTATAATTATAAGTTCTAAATATTGACAAAATTATGACGCAAAATTATGTAAAAAATAAAAAGTAAAAAGAATTTCTTACTATTACTTGAATAATAATTTTATACTTTAACAATTTTTACAATAATTACAAAATTAATTTCTGAAATGTATTTAGTAAAAAATTGTGCTAAGATGATTCTTACTAATGTTACAATTATATAGGAATTTATTTTAAGCATCAATTTTTTAAAGATTGCTACATATTACAATAATTAAATTTAGAATTCTTGATTTTAAAATTAAAATGTAGACTTATTACGCAATATATAATACATTATATTTTAAAATTAAAATGCGGCTAAAATTTTTCTGCATGCGTTCCTATCTAGGTAGGACGCACAACGTTACACTGTGTTCCACTGTGTAAAGTTCTCGTTGAAACAATTAGAATTTAGTTTGATCTGCTAAGACATTAATATAACAAATATTATTATATAACTTTACTTTTTAATTCAATTTAAATTATTTTATGTTAACATATGCGAAAGAAAAGCTCTTACCACATGTTACACATAAAATTTTGAAAAAGTAACACTCATATGTTTTACACGCTCGTACTTATTGTTAGCTTTTTAAAGTGTAGTAACTCTGTCATAGTGTAAAGACTTTATGTTCGACGCAGTGTTACGCTGTGTCATCTTTACTAGAAAACAGGTCATTATAGGTCGGAATTCTAATAGTTGTCTTTTCTTTTCTCCGAACTTAGAACGATTTATTCGAGATAAGTACAATGAGTACAATGGTACGCGGGTATAAGGAACGTTTACAAGAGCACAGTCGGACCTCTTTCTTTGCTGTTCACGGAATTCTGTCGCTTTCATAAATTATCCGAGAACCGATCTCTCATCTTGCCGAATCTTTACGTGGACCAATAACATTACAACACACTTGGAGATGATTATAAAATCCTAATCACGGTCACGTACAAGATAAACAAGTGTCCTCGAAAAGACGATAACCGAATCCGACCAAAATAAGAATACAAATAACATATATGTCAAAGCATGACAATGAATTTTTTGTACAATATTATAATAATATAATATTTTATAATATAATATCTGATTATATAACAATATAATAATGTAATACAATAAAAAGTATATAATAATAAATAAGAAGAATATTACTATATTATTATTATTATTATTATTAATAAACATAATAGCGCAATAAATTTTTTTTACTTGAAATAAAATAAAGATACTTTATTTTAAATAGCTAGAAAAAGAAGTTGAGAAGCTAGAAAAATTCTGTATATAACGAGAATTGTCATAAGACACATTACAGAAACTATAATCGACTGTCGATTTTTCCCACGAGTTCGTCGAGTCCAGCTAAAGCTATCGTTTCTGCCATCATATTTGTTCTACGCGGGGTTGTTGGAGAAACGATCAATGTAATGAAGTGCGTTATAGAGAAACGCTAGCGAGGCGGTAAAGGTATATTTTATTAACGCTTCGCAGCCGTTTTATAAAAGTGTTACAGTCGTCTCACAGAGACGTAATTATATTTCATAATTCCGACGTGAGCACGCGGCCCCATTTCTTCCATTAGGGATCTAGCAAGGTATTAATCATCCTAACATAGTTTTTTTACGTCTTATAGCATCGACCGATAAACAATTGTCTGAAATCGAATAGCTTTTTAATCGGAGCATCGCTCTTGCCTCTTATTATCTTAACTAGACTGCTCAAAAGATAATTGTTGCGTGCAATCGCCCCTGAGCAGCGGTCCCATTTTCAATTATCCTCATTCCATTGCCAATTACACCTACTCGCGAAATTACTCCCGATATGGTTTCCCATTCAGCGTATTATAAAGAGTGGTTAAACGGAACATTATTGTAATTTTATTTCTCATTTTACGAATACAATTTTTTCCATGTCAAGAATTATCGTGTCAAGATTCTTTAACTAATTTAGAAATATCTAAAAATATATATAGAAATATATAAAAGACCATAAATGTTTATCTTTTAAAATTTCCAACAAATTATCTGCTATTCCTTTTTCTCCTATTGTTCTGATTAGACAAAAAAGAAGGTAATCTTGCATCAACGTATCAAATACCTCTTCGATTATTGTGAATTGAGAAAGTGGCCGATTGTCAAGAGTTATCGTGTCAAGATTCGTATTATAAAGAGTGGATAAACGGAACATTATTGTAATTTTATTTCTCATTTTACGAATACAATTTTTTCCATGTCAAGAATTATCGTGTCAAGATTCTTTAACTAATTCAGAAATATCTAAAAATATACATAGGAATATGTAAAAGACCATAAATATTTATCTTTTAAAATTTCTAACTAATTATCTATTCCTTTTTCTCCAATTGTTCTGATTAAACAAAAAAGAAAGTTAGCTTGCATCAACGTATCAAAAATCTTTTCGATTATTGTGAATTGAGAAAGCGGCCGATTGGACTATCAATCTTTCGTACAGAAAATACGAAGCTACTGACAGTTCAAGTATACATGCTACTTCATATAATTTTGTGCGAAGAGAAATTTCTCGGTTCCCGGCATGTGGATTAATTAATAGGTAGCGTCGTTTCTTTTTTTTTTTCGATACAACGAGTCAATCGAAGATAACCGATATCCGAGAAGCGAAAGGGGAAGGTATCGGAGGGGGCGGCGATCCCGAGCCCGATTTGGCACCCGATCGCGCGCGCAGTTTCTCCCGTGTCTGGAGGTAATTAAACGCAATAATTAATGGCGACATTTCTTCGAACGTAACGCTCCGTAACGTCGAGAGGTTTTTTTTTATTTATCGCGCGGTTGACGTTTCGCACGCACGCATGCACGCCGTATATGTACGATACATGTATATCGGTGCCGAAGCGAAGGGGAAACGGAAAACGTTTTGCGCGCGATAATCCGGGCAGACGTCTGTAGGGGAGATGCAAATACTTCGGGCAGGGATCAACTGAAATTACGGGCTCGAAAAACAAGGGCCAGCGATATAATTGTTTTATCTGATAGATTAATTTTAGCGTTCCCGCGAGAACGATCTCACCAACACCGATATAGAATTATACTGTGAAATTATAAAAAAGTATCTCGCTTCATGAAGATTATCCGCATGTTTAAAGGAAAATTTAATTAAGTACTAAAATTAATCGAGTACCCGTCATACGTCACGTTTCCAGGATTATTCCAACTTTTATCCGCCCGAAATAAACGGGTTCGAATTGAGTTCAATACGTATTCTTCTGTCTAAATATTATGCGTCTTCACGTGTGCAAACGGGGCACATCGATCCGACTTGTGTTTAGTATCGGTTAATTACTCAGACGCAAACCGGGAGTTTTTCGATTTGCGCAGAATAACATGGAGAACCGTCGATACCGCCCACACTCGCAGCTACACTCGCTCCGCGCTTCGCGGGACTTTACTGAAAAAATAGTATGCTCGCGTATTTGACTTAATCGAAGTTACAAACATTTTTCCGAGATACACCGCGTCCTTTCGAAGCGGGCGAATCGACCGGCGATTATCTACACGCGTGAAAGCGCAATGTCGAAGTGGGGCGAGAGAAATGTACGACAAAGGAGAATCGGCTCGCGCGACAATCTGCGGGAATTCCACGCGCGGGACAATCTGCTCACAGATGACCGGTCGCGTCGAAAATGCAGTCGAAACCGATCGTCGACTCGATCGTTCGCAAGTGACGCATCATTTTTTTCACACGATTATTGTCCGCTGGTCAATTCCGTACTTAATTTGCGCTCGCGCGACGCGCGCCAGCTGTCGCGTGGTTACAATTTCGCTCGAGTCGTGTTTTCTAATCGCAGTTATTATTGAACCGACACAATTCACTATTTGCCGCTTTTCCCGCAATTTCTCTCTGCGTAGCGTTAGCTAACACAGAGAGCGGTTAGCCACGGTTCGCTGCGAGTCAATTATTTAATTAATTTGAATCAGAAACGGATCAAATATTTCGGGCTGGAATTTACATTTGATTAAATGTAAACTCTAATTTCCTCGCTCTAATTTTCTCAGCTTATTTATCCTTCGAAAACAGACCTCAGAAATATGAATGCCTTGACTTTGCGGCTATTGCAATATTTTTTCAATCTGTCAATATAATTTTTAATTTCCGACTGAAAGAAAACAAAGTGATCCACCAAACATAGTTTGATATTATCAATTAAATAATGCTTCATAGAATATCGATGCAAAATTTATTTCTTTACGCGATCTGTTGACTTATTCGTGACTTATTGTGAATAAATCCTTTGTAAAGTTTGTGAAATTAAGTTATGAGAACAGAGAGCGTTGCACATTTGCAATTAGGCGCTGCATCATTTCGGGAATTATTCCAGAATCAGCGATTCTCGGCCAAGTAATAACTGTCATTAAAATGTCAAACTAATCGCGAAATGGAAATTCACAAGCTACAATGCGAAAAGGATCGAGCACGGGGCGCGCTGATAACGACGAGAACCGCAGCTCCCGGATGCTCAAAGAGGCGCCTTCCATTTATCGCGCTTTCTCTCTTGCCCATGTGCGCCCAGGCACCGTGTCTCTCGAAAAATAAACAAGGGTGCTTCTTCGCGATCGGCGATCCAATTAAATCCGATTACATTTTTCACCGCGATGCGGCCCTCCTCCTCCCACTCTCGTCCGGCAAAAATCCGGACCGCGGGACGCGCGCGTGCGAGCACTGGTGGCGTCCCTTATCGATTCGAAACGATTTTGGAGGGTGGTTTTACCCTCCGACGTTTTTGATTTCGGCCTACGCGGCCTCCGCGATACGCGGGACTCCGGGGCAACGCTTCGCCGCTTCGAATTAAGGGGTGAGCCTCGAGAGTACGAGAGCCTAACCCTGGGATCGCTCCGAAGAGAGACAGAATGCGCCTGGATGCGAGGCGAAGGGGGACGGGAGATCGGAGGGGACGAATAGACAAGAAGGGACGCGGAATCGAGCCGAGTCTCTTCTCTCGGTGTTTATTTTTTACTTCTCGAGAGAGCCATACGCGCGCCGGATGCGCACCCCACGGTCTCCGATCCCGAATTCAATAAATATGGCCCCGTTGAATAACGGGCGTCGGATACGCCCGGGCGTTCCTGGAGAGGCTCACGATATGAGATTATTGTCGTAGCCCTGAGATCCGCGACGAATCGAGAGGAGCAGCAGTCAGCAGAGTGAGCAAAAGGAAAACGCGAATTGACATATCTGCGCTAACAAGAGGCTGAAGCGCGCGGGCTTTGCGACACAAAGAGGGACTCTGTAGCGGAATATTTATCGAATTTGTCATACGAATGAAATTGTGAAGGTTCACCGGCTTTATTAAAGCCGTGTCCTGCCCAGATCTCGTATTAAGTTGAACATTGAAAAGTTAAAAAAAAAATAATGCTCAATTAAATTCTCCGATGGAAAGAATCGCTGACGCGAATTTGATCGGAGAATTTATAGTGAGAAAGCATGACGATATCTCTGAGTCACTTTGTATAATATCTCGAATATTGAATAATTTGTGTTATGAGTATTAACGGACTTGCTTGGAAGCATCGTTAGAGATTAACGGGAGAGAAACTCGGAAGTTAATACCCTGCGTATCACGCATACAGGTAGATATTAAATAAAATATGCATCTGTTTTATGGAAAGTATCGTTTATTCATTAAAAAATTTTAATTATGCCGCGCGAGATCGTAAAATTAGAAACGCATCGGGATATCACGGAGCCAGAGATTACTCTTTTCACGGAACAGAATTACGGAAAAATGACGACGGGCGAAAATAGGGCGAAAAGTTGCCGGGCAAAAAATTAGTTACCATGATATTGCAATTGTAAAGTGATAGATACCAGTTTAATATGCATGGCAATCTCTCCTCATTGCTATACAGTCAAAACTAATATACCGTCCGGAAGTTACAACGGATTAGCCAGCTTCAGAGCTGGCTGCACTTCCGTCCATTTAATTTTGCAATCGTAAACACGATACTCAGATATTCAGTCTACTACAAACATGGCGATAGAGATATTGGATCAGCTAATGTTGCCCGAGCTCTGTATTTCGTAATATCGAGTCACCCTTGATATTAGATTGATCTTTACGTGAAAGAGAACAAAAGTATACCAATATCTCTTAATTAAGTTCAATTGGATAGTACATATCTATTGGAATTTGTTTTATATTTTATATTTATATTATAAACATAAATTTCATCGATTCAAAGTTTTACGTAAAATTTAATCAAGGCAGTTTTAATTATAAATGTATTTTTTTTAATTTGTATGCAACAAAAATTTGAATTAATTTAAATAGAAAATTTGTTTTTATAGAGTAAAAAAACTTTTTATAGAGTAACATCATAACATGCGATAAATTGTGATAAAACAGTATTTTAACACAGTATTTTAAGGGACAATGTTCTGCAGCACAGTTGCATTATTATATCCATATCCAGCGTATCATACTTCATCCATATATACAATGGTATAATTGGATACATATTGCGTTAATGTACTGCGTGCCCTAATTCCCGTAACAATGGTATTATGGTCAATTCATTCACGCAATCGCATAACAGGACGGACATTGGTAGATCTATCAATCATTCGTAGAATCCCGTAGCATCCGCTTTCATTGCTCGCGTATACGTATCTTCAATATACGTAATTCCACTTGGCTTTACTCCCCACCCGTCCTCCCCCACCTCTCTCTCTCTTTCTGCGATCGTATAATAATTACCAAAATCCATGTAACCTCAATTTCTCGAAAATGCATTCACCCTCGCACAAATCTGCATTTCATCTCGAGATCAAATTGCAGTTATACATCACATAGTTTGAATAATCGTTAGTAGTTTGCTTAATTTCGATTGGAGCTTATTGCTCAACAAGATTTTGGTAAAACGATTTATTAGGATAAATATCTCGGTTTTTTATTTATCAAAAGGATTATGTTGCGGAAGTATTTTGTGCTTTGAATTAATTTTCAATTCGTATAATCTGAATTTAAATTGAAGGTATAAGAAGCTGACGGAACGTAAAAATGGAATATTTCATTTAATAATGTTATTCAATTGCGATTCCCAATTTTAATCGTTCAATCTAACAGTATTTAGAACAATAATGAGTTATACTTTCTATTCAATTAAATATATAAAAGGAGCAACACATTGCAGCAAGTTGCTACAAAGAAAAATTTATATGAAAAAAAGAGTGAAGCGTTTAACGTTTTAGACGAAATAGTGCAACGACTTCATCATGAACGTAACGTGTGCAGCCAATTCAAAGATGCAAATTTCCAGCCCGTTCCATCATCGCCACTTAAATTGAATCTTCACAGTACACGTTTGACATGCGCCGAATATATAATTATCAAATCGGGATATCGGGATTTGGCACGAACCTTTGCACTCGTTGGCGTCCCTGGCGGTGGCCCTGGCCCACGGGCGGTCGAAGTGGAAGGGCCGGCATCGCTCGCAGTCCCTGCCGGCGGTGTTGTGCCTGCACTCGCAGACGACCTCGCCGTCCTTGCCGGGGATGCAGCGCGCGGCGTGCCCGTTGCACTTGCACCTGCCGCCCACGGCGAAGTCCGAGACGGCGTAGTGGTGGGCCATGGTGGCGGTGACCGGGCCCAGGGCGTTGACGCTGGCGAGCGTGGTGGTGGTCGAGGAGATGGTGACCGGGACGAAGCCCATGTCGCGGACCGCGGCGTCGATCGCGTCGTTGGACTGCATCTCCTGGGGCGCGATCACCTGGTGGACCGACGGCAGTGCCGTCACCAGGGGATCCTGCCCGTGCAGGATCGCGTTCTTCTGGCTCTTGAGCCGCTCCTCGCGCTCGCGCTCCCGCTTCGTCAGCTCCTCCAGTCCGATCGCCGCCACGTGATGCTGCTCTTCGTTGCCGCCGAGGCCGGACACCTGGTCCGGGCCGGACGGCTGTTGCGGCATGTGCAGCCGGTTGAACACCACCCGGATGTCGGTGGCGGTCACCCAGTCCTGCAGCACCGGCGAGTTGTCGAAGTCGGCGGCGGACGGTCGGCCCTCCAGGGTGCTGAAGGCGATCCGGCCGACCGGGCCGAGGCCGTCGCCGCCGGTGTAGCGGTGGCTGTCGGTGCACCGGGCCTCCTGCTCGTTCGCCTTGGTGATGGTCGCGCGGTTCGGCCGGCCGTAGACCCGGCGGCACTGCGACGAGTAGAACTGAAACGGCTGCCAGGTCTTGCCGTAGTCCATGGACTTGTAGATCGCGATCGAGTCCGGCTTGGCGGCGCGCGGGCAGAACTGCAGGCTGACGTACGTCAGCTCGTACTTCTTGCCGAGCGAGAGGGTGAGGGTGACGTTGTCGGGCGGCGCGGAGAAGCTCTGCGAGCTGACGAGCGGCTCGCTGCGCCAGCAGGTGACGTTGTTCGGGTTATTCAGATCGGTCAGGTAATTCGCGGGGAAGCGTCGCCGGGGCGTGCTGTCGTCGCACACGTGGCAGTGGCCGATGCCGGTGGTGCCGCCGGGCTCGTCGGTGACGTCGCAGTAGCGGGTGGGCCCGCCGGTGCCGCACGTGGACGACGCCTCGACGGTCGCGCCGAAGGCCGCGTTCACGAAGTCGGGGATGCACCGGCGCGGCCGGTCCTCGTCGTAGCACGGGTCGCTCGGGTTCTGCTGGCTGGAGAACATCTTGGTGTAGATCTCGCCGCGGACCAGCTGCCCGGACAGGACCGCCGCGAGGACGATCCACGCCCGGGGGGATCGGCGCGAGCCCCGTTTCTCCGTCATCCTGCACCACCACCGCACGCCGCCGCCGCTCTTCCCGTCCTCCGTTCCTCTTGCGCTCTTCTCTGCGGAGCCGCGCTACGATCTCGCTCGCTCGACCCGGTTCAACCCTGACGAGTATACGAGGGTCTTCTCGTCTTCTTCTCTACCCTCCTACCCGCGTGCTTTCCTCTCTGCGCGACGCGGTCCCTAGGCCTCGCTCCGCGTCATGTTGAGATCGGAGCGCGATTTAATTTCTGTCACTCACCGCTCACATTATATTGGCACCGGCCAAACTCGGAGCGCGACACGACGACGAATCCGACGGTTCACGGTTTAGTCTCGCGGAAGAACGATAAAACGCACTGTTCACACTGAAACCGGACTGCCGTCCGAGGAGCCGCCTGACTCACCACTCCGAAAGTTTATTTTTTTTCCCCCCCTCACTCGAACCGACAGACCCGCGAACTTCACCGCTCGCTATCTCGGAGATCTCGAAGAGAGAGAGAGAGAGAGAGAGAGACAGCGCCTCGTCCCGCGCGGCAAAACGAATCGACGAAAGGGAAACGGGCGCGAAAAGGTGGGAATCGGCTGCGAATCGGACAGCGCACCGGAAATCGGCGACGAAACCAACCCTACCTCAACAGCGGCTCGCCGCTAACTGAAACGCCGTCCTCGCACGATGCGCATCCGAACTGCCGCGAGTCCCTCTCCGGCTCGCGGGCTCTCCGCGCCCCGCAGCCCCCGATGCGTATTACCCCCCTTCTCGTCCCCCGCCATCCGTCTCCGTTCGACCAACGGCGCGTCACTCTCGCTCGCACGCTCTGCGAGAGATCGCGCGGGCCAATCGGACGAGACACCGTTCCCCCCCTTCCCCCCCTCCCAACCCGTGCGCGCGACTGGTCCATGGATCGTGGATCCAAGCGCGGAGGGATGCTGCGCGTGCTACGATGGACCAGAAACGGTGGACCGGCCCCGAGGGTGCTTCCCTCGAGGGACAGCACGTGATTTTTCTTGTTTCCTTTATCTCGCCCGCGTTTCGGCGGCTTCAAACGTTAACCTGTTGGCTCGTTTGGGTTTGGGATTTCGTTGCTTTCGGATTGCACGAGGCTCTAATTGAGAACGCAGACGGCTGCGAAGTGGCTAATGAATAACGATGTTGTGAGATACTCGAACAATTTATGATTACTCTAATATGTAAAATATGTAACAGGTTTTTTTTTTATATGGAGAAGCACTTGAAAGGGTCGCTTTGTCAAAAGAGAAAGAGAGGAGGGAATATTTCCTCTATTTCTTTATTTAACGATTCATTTAATGGATCTCCTGTGAGATAGGTCGCATTTTTAAGAGAATTTTATGTATGATATGAACGAAAAACGATATTTTCCTTTACGCTCTTATCAAAAGTGGTTTATTCATCTGGTGCTTATTTTATATAAATTAAAGCTCCGATAATTGAAAATCGAATTGAAACGTAAAAGAGCAGAAGAGCCAACGGGAAACTAGTTATTCGTGCCACAACATAAAAAGAATTAAAAAAACAAATGAATGTTTCAGTCTGACATGGGGCTATTTTTAATATCAATAATATGAATGTTTCAGTTGCACAAATTTTAAAAATGTATAAAAGCGCGCAATTTTCCATGACGTATAAACACCCGCAATATTATATAATATAATATTAACTAATTGTTGGATAGGCTGCGCAAAAACAATAATACACGCCATTAAACATTTTGTAATAATTAAATAAATATAGTAGGTCAAGCATTACGCGATAATGAGGTCAAATAAAGCGTGATTTCCGCCAAATCAGCGAAAAGTCAGGCGGAAAAGTCAGAAATGTGTAAAGCAAGCTGATTCGTGATTAAAGTGAGAATTTTATACAATTTATCTTTTACGCTCGTGCGGAGAGTCTTCAGGTATTTTGCCATCATTGAGATTTATCTATGTACATGACGCGTAACATTATATAATGTTAATTATCTACATCGTCTTTGTCGGTGGATAGTGCATGTTCACGTTAGTTTGTCTACTTGCTGCTGCATAGTGCATAGCATGTACATACATTAGTTTGTCTTCGCCCGTTCTACCATCGTCGCCTCTATATACTCAGGCATAATATTGCTTGATGTAATCCATTTCCATTTACACTGCAACCTACCGGTGAATATCGTCTCCATTGATTAATTCGAGTAATGCCTTGATCAACCGATTCTAGTTAACGATTTAGCCTGCATTTCTGCATTGCAATCTAAATTGTAAAGGTGCTAAAACACAGAACCTCGTTGGTGCAACAAGGATATATCATTTCGCGTATCATAATGTGTAACACATATATCATAACGATGCAAATAAGTTACGAATAATTTATGCAAATGTTGAATATTGAATAATAAGTAAGATACATATTCAATTGGAAATGCGTGTATTCCGAACATCAAAATATATTCGTTGGACAGAAATGATTTTCCCCTAGAAAACGATTGAAGATTTTTTTTCTCGCGTGCGATTTTCTTCTAAAAGTTCCAACATACAAAATATTTTGATATCCACCCTGGTAGTACTAATGTCTAATTGGTATCTATAAGTTATCGTTTTAAGGTTGCACTTAAGATTTTACTATAAGATAACCAATGTATACCTTTAAATTGACATCTATTTTACTGTCGTCTTCAAGGTATCTGTTTTTATAATGTCTTAACAGAGTAGAAAACTGTTGTCCTAAGTCATCATGTTATTTGATCCGATAGATGACTATTTTAAGGCATCGAAAAATTATCAGTTTCTTGTTATCTAAAGTATCTGCATAAAAGTTGTCCAAAAGTTATCTTTTAGCTGACAATTTGGTAATCGTTGTAAGTTTTCTTATAGTTAGCATTTGAACACCAATAGTTTGTCAACCAAGCAGACATTAATCATATGATTTGTAATACAAAAAGGCATCCTTTTAGCCAACAAAAATGTCATCCGGATCTTTTTGTTATCCTTTTCATATTTTTTTAATGACATTTTGCTACTTGGGCAGATTTCTCGATTTAAACTTCTCGTAAAATCTTTAAAAGTAAATTTGAAATTGTTCAAAATTTTCGCATCTTTAAAGCAAAATCATTAAAATTCTTCTTCTGCTATTGACACATCTTGGATGAGAAAGTATTATTTCAATTCTCGACTATATGATTGCCATCCTATTGAAGGAACACGTTATGAGACATCTCGTATGAATATTGCTAATCAAGGTAGACGCCAGCGGCGTCGATGAAGCAATCGAACATTGCTCGTCAATGGGACATGTTCATTCAAGGAATCGACCGCCGCGAGCGGATCGTAAAGAATCGCTCGCTTCTCTGCCTTTCTGCTGCGAGAGGCAGATCTTCGAGGAATTTATCAGCGGATTATTTCACGGCGATCCCCGCGGGCGAGAGGGTACCCTCTTCCGTCGATTTCGTCGAGAGAGGACCCGGTCCGCCTGGCGTGCAGAGCTTATAGAGCGAGTTTTCTGCCGCTCGATTGGTCGGCGCCGTCGAATTGGCGGTCGAGGAAGGAAAAAAAGAGGGGAAAAAAAGCGGGCGAGGATCAGCAGGAAGAGCGAAAGAGAGGAAGGAAGAGGGAAGCCGAGCGAGGAGGAACGAGAAGTGAATGGCGACAGGAGAGCAGCCGTCTGTTGCCGTCACGCGAACTCCTGTTGGACCGCAACGTGGAAAGGCCTCGTTGGCTCGTCCGACTTGACAGCTCGAAATCTGGTATCGGATACGATAAATATAGGTCCTGGGGAATTAAGTCAGAGCCGCGGATCTCTCTCCGCGGCGAGCGTGAATCCGGCTGATCTAAAGTATCCGTTGTGTGGTTTTTTCCCCTCTCCCCTCCCGCCCCTGAGCGAACCCCGCAGTTTCGGAGCAGCCTCCTTTTTATTAGCGGTGATTCTGGCGTCGGTAGAGTGATAACTATGCCTTCAACATACTCGCCCTTTCCCTACCTCCTCTTCGCGACTGTTCGTGTATCTTTAGAAATAATATTTCCGAGATTGAAAAGTGTATGATGATGTCTGCGCTAGAATCAAGCGACGTCCGCTAATTATTATGAATCTGCTTGTCAATTATGCTGCAGACGATTTTATATATGTGGGAATAATTTTAAATTCTAAATCATTTCTCTTTGATATCGCACTGAGAGAAAAATATAGTTACTTTTGGCCTCAATCACAATTCTATAATGTTTCTAATGATAATTATGGTTAACATATAATTGCGTATTTAAGTTAAGTTACCCATATTTATTGTTAGAAACGTTATAAAATTATGATTGAGGCCAAAAGTAAGTAGGTATATTTTTCTCTCACAATCAGTGCAGTCGTTAAAAATACGTGTGATAAGAAATAGTAAGAAATTAGATACTAAAGCCCGTATTCAGAACGCGTTTTTAAAGATGTTAGCGCGTTTTTTACGTCTTTCTATCCTTATCTTACGTTTTCTGAGTGATAAAGATAGAATGACATAAAAACGCGCTAACATCTTTAGAAACGCGTTCTGAATACGGGCCTAAGAATATTACATTTCTATTTAAATGCTGGTATTAAATTTCTAATTAAAATTCAAATTATTAACACAAGTTTTACTCTAATATAATCTTGATGCGCAAAATTGCGAAGGACCGTACAACGCTCGACAATTTTTTTATTCAAAATTTGCAATTCGAAAAAGATCGCTTCGACTTTCAACGAAGAATATCTCTCTCTTTCAAATCAAGTTTAAATCCGTAAAAATCTCAAGTATATCTAAATCGACGCTATTTAGCGTTTAAAATACGCATTTTTCTCAAATGCGAGGGCCAAAGCGCCGACTACAAACGCATTGACGAGACGCATACTCGCGCGAGATGAAAGGCGCGTGAAAACGAAGGGCACCGTTTAAGGGCGCCCTGCAGTCTGACAAAAGGCATTTACGCGGCAAAAGCCCGTTCTCCAGCAGGCAAAATATCCAAACGCTCCGTACCAGAAGCGGGCGCATAAGAAACATAATTACGGCGTTCGGACGCAGGTGGTGGCTGGAATGCTTTTCACACAGGGCGCTACCTCGTCGCGTTAAAACGCTACTCTTCTTTCGGCGGCGTTTCGCCTTCGCATTCACCGGCGAAAATCGGGGGGGGGGGAGGGAAGATGATTTGGGACGTACACGAGAGCATCCTTCGCACGCGAAGAAATATTTCGCGACTGGAAATAATAACGCTTAATAATGTAACATCCGAGAATCTCATTTACGATCACAATGCTCGAGGATTTTCTCTCGAGGCACACATTGTCATTTACAGCAGAAGATATATATACCCCAGTCGAAATCGCACGCGATTTCGCAGACGCGATGCATTTAGTGTCTCATAAGCGCGTAGAAGTGATATTTCCGTTAAGCGAACTACACATTTTCCTCGATACATATGTAGATGCTGGAAACTGGATTAAAACGAGTAACCGGACATTCGCGTGTGGAGATATTAATAATTTTTTAATTGAAAACCCGGTTTCGACCCGACTCGCATTTTACGAGTACCCGCGCATTCTTACCGCGCTATGAAACGCGGAAGAATATCAGGAAATGCGAGAGGCGTTATTTACGTTTGTTCCTTCGTAATATTCATAGCGACTGTAGCACCGCGTATGAAGACATGCGACGCGATACAAACTTACGTGTACAGATTACAGTTTTTACAGTCGATTTTGCCGACCGACGTTATAAATCATGCGGTATAAATGTGCGCGTATATAAAAACCCCCGTGCAATATTTTTCGCTCTAATCGCCCGTGTCGTTGAGCAACGTATGTAAATCGTAAGTATATAGGTTGTCGATCTGAAAATAGCGATATCGACGCAATGTCATATTTCTTCTGTAAAAATAACACATGCCGATTTCGGGTCGCAATACGATCTCACGATCAATTATTCATTTAGCTCGGCTAATGGACCAACAGATTTTTGCCGGAGATTACCGTCGTTATCATCAATTATTCGTTAAACGCGATGAAATGAGAGAGGGAGCTTCAATCTTTAGAGTATTATTCTATAGCATGACATCGAATATTCTATTCTGATTGGGACAAATTTTTTAGCGTTTCTGAAATCTGTTTTTTATTTGGGTCCTGCTCGATACAAATTATAATTATTATTATTTTTTAATAGAAATGTAAAATTATTCTAACAAATTAATGAGTATATTAATTCTTTAGGATGATATTTCGAATATTCTACTCTGATTGGATAAATTTTTTAGCGATTCTGAAGTCTATTTTTTATTTAGCTCGTGCTCGATATAAATTATAATCGTTATTATTGTCTTTTATTAGAAATGTAAAATTATTTTAACAATTGAACAAGTACCTATATTAATTCTATAAGGTGACATTTCGAATATTCTACTCTGGTTTTGGACAAATTTTTTAGCGATTCTGAAATCTATTTTTATTTTTCTTTAGATCGTGGTCAATACAAATTATGATCATTATTATTGTCTTTTATTAGAAATGTAAAATTATTTTAACAATTTAATAAGTACCTATATTAATTCTATAAGGTGACATTTCGAATATTCTACTCTGGTTTTGGACAAATTTTTTAGCGATTCTGAAATCTATTTTTTATTTTTCTTTAGATCGTGGTCAATACAAATTATGATTATTATTATTTTTTATCAGAAATGTAAAATTATTCTAGCAAATTAGTGAGTATATTAATGAATATATTCTATAGAACGACATTGGATATTCTACTCTGATTTGGACAAATTTTTTAGCGATTCTGAAATCTATTTTTTATTTTTCTTTAGATCGTGATCAATACAAATTATGACCATTATTGTTTTTTATCGGAAATGTAAAATTATTCTAGCAAATTGATGATATCAACATGCCATTAGTAAATAAGTGCGTTTCTCTCGAATCTCGTGACCGGTACCTTTTTCATTGCGCTGGTGATGCACCGCCTCGATCACGAATCGTACGTCTTCCATCGAAGCTCGGGGCGGACAAGCGAGAACGAGCGGGCCGGGGTTGGAATCCAGCGAAGGCGCGGAGCGGCCACCATCGACGATGGACGGCATCCATTAATCGAATTAATGTAATCTGGAAGAGCGGCTGGACGGGCACGAAGCGGCCGTGATGACGTCCGCGGCTGCGGGCTTTTCGGCTTAGGCCTCTCGCCCTCGCGCGGATTAAAACTTGAAAACCGTCACCGTCACCGTCGCCGCCGCTGACCGCGATCGCAATGTCCTCTCGTCCTGCCTGCGAGAGAGAAAGAGAGAGATCAGGATACTCTTTCTCCGTGCTCCTTCCGCTTCTACGGATTGACCCTTTCATGCCGCTTCCGTCGCCAAGTCGTGCGTCGACCGTGGACAGTGACCGTTGAACACGCACTGTTATCAGTTTTCGCTGTGAAAGAAGTTGGTATTGCGATGGCGATACAAATTATTCCATTTATTTCTCAGAACGTATTTCATAAATTCGAGAGTTTAATCCGAAGGTTTTCATCTGAATGATAATTAAGCACATGTTTGTAAGAGTAACTTAACAATGATTTTAGACAAGAAATAAAACGTTTCTAAGATATTACAATGAAAATTGAAAAAAATTTTGGTTAAAAACGGACGAATCAGAAAATCTTGTAGGATTGATCAAATATTTGGGTTATCATAATAGAAATTCTGGTTATTATAATATATAATAAAGAACTCAATACTTTATAACTTTATAACTTTTTAACTTTGTAATAACCAGAATATTTGATCAATCCTACAAGATTTTTCTGATTCGTCCGTTTTTCACCAGAATTTTTTTTCAGAGTAATATAAAATAAATTTTAGAAACACTTGTTCTTTAGTTTTCTAGTGAATAGAATTGTTATGTTAAGAAATACGGAACGATCGATATAAATTTCGTCATATGTGAACAATTCCTTATAACGAAATAAAGAAATATATTTGACTTACGATATGAGCAATGAGAAATAAAATTACTTTGAAAAGCTTTAGCACTTAAGCTTTTTGATCAAATTTTCAACAATGGAATGCCGCCCTTCATCAATAAAAGATAGAAATACTGTTCGAATTGGCGATTGAAAATGAAAGGACAATGAAAGATACTTCTTCGAAATCTTTCACGAAATTGAGAACGAGATGTAGGAGAACAATAGAATAATTCGTGAATTCCTTGGATGAATTCCCACGAAAAATCTAGAGGAGAGGGAGGAGGTTGAAAGAATGTAGAAAGCGGACGATTCATCTTCCTCGCTTGATTAACGAATGTACGTGATTGCTCTTTTTTTTTCAGACGGCGATCGGCCGCTTTCCTGAAACTGCCTATGGCCGGGGCGGCACATCTTGCGTAATCCTTGGGAACGAGCAAAGTTCGTGCCAACATGCACGACTCTAGGATTAACCCCATGTGAAGTCGAAGAATTTATGACGCCCGAACGAGGCTACATGCAAATATTCCCCGAACGAGGGGCCCCATCGAGTGTCCCTTTTTTAAAGTGGAACTTAATTTATGCATGCGACGTCTCGAAACTAATAAAAAGATGACTCAGGAAACTCGAGAGGCATTTTGATCTTATAATTTGATTCAGAATACACTCATTTCTGAATCAACTTGTTGAGCGTTTGAGTGACTACTAAGAGAAATATTTAATATTAAAAATATTCTTTCAAATAGAATAACATTGTTTTTCATACATTTTCATCACATCACGTGTGTATTTTTTTTATTCTATCCTAAAGAACTTTGATATAGAATTTATTGCAATAAAATATATTTTCTTTTTTATAAAATGACAATTACAGCTTTCTCGTTTCCGCTTTATATTTTAAGCGTTACAATTAAAATATAGAGCGCAATGGAAATATCTAATATAACAACTGATTAACAATTACATTCTTTTTGTAATATTTTATGTATATCTGCTGCTTTTCGCCAGGAATAATTTCTTTTCACAAAAATTGTCTCTTTTTCGCTATGTTGGTCAAGAAAAAGTCAATTTGAAGTTGATAAGAGTTAATATTTACATGCAAAAAATAAAGACACTGTAGATAGTCGACTATCACATTGACCGAGTTAAATATTAATCAACTTGAACTATTTCTTTCGCGCGATAACGTAAGAAGGACAAGGAAGAAATGCGGGACGATAAGGAGATATGTCCGGCGAGTTTGATCAAATAATTTATTAAACGTTCGCCATTTTATAGTAATTTACAATGTTACAAGACAACGGCGTGCGCCTACCACGTCGTTCACGATTTCTGCGCTTGGTCGCGAGATATTTACGTCGGTTGTCTGTGAAAAACACATTGCGGTTCTAAAACGCGGATCCGCGGCGGGACGAGCGTGCGCGACGAGAAACAAAAACCCAGTCGACCACGCGTGCGAGAACACGTCGTATAGTGATAACTTCTTTTTCTTTCCTTTCCTCGATGAAAGGGAGAAGCGGAAGTTACCGCTTCCCCTCGTGTGAAATCGCGCTCGTCCGCGCCGCCCATCCATTCACGTCATTTAATTCCCTTTTTTTTTTCACTCTACGAAGCTTACAAATTATGTCTAAAAGTAGTATAGTATTTGTACGAAATATACCGTTGAAAGTAACGCGTGACACCTCGAGGAAGCACTCGACTGCCGGTGAAGCGTTTATTTTTTTCTTCTTTTTTTTCGTATAGAGAATTGTGGTCGCGCGCGACGACTAATCAGCGGGAATCGCTTTCGAAACATCCAAAGTGGCACCGCTAACGTTCTCTCGTTCAGGATGGAGACGAGTTACATTATGACTTTAATTCTCGTCGAATCTCCGAGAGCGAAAATGCGCGAAGTGTCAAGCTGCTTGGATATGAACGCGATATATTCATTTAGTTTTTGCTCACCGCTCAGAAATAAATCATTTGAGGGAAACGCGTTGAAATTATATACCTAATCTTTTATAATTATGAGGGTGTCTTTTCTTATCTTCACACTGAGAGAGAACAATATAGTTACTTTTGGCTTCAATCATATTTTATAATATTTCTAACAATAAATTTGATTAACTTAACTATATGCATTATTCTGTTAACCATAATTATCGTTAGGAATATTCTAAAATTGTGGTTGAGATCAAAAGTAACTATATTTTCCTCTCAGTGCATTTGCCTAAGAAACTGACGAGAGAAATGTTATGTTAACTGTATTAACAAAATTAAATCAGTAAGTAGCAAATTATTTGCGCATCGTTAAATATACACGATATAATATTGCATTTCATATTAAAGGGGTCTGGATGATGACAAGAAATGAAAGATGTGACTTGTGCATTTTATCGTTCGCGTTTGACGGAAACGCGTCTGTTTGGTTCACAAGTTGATATAAAGATACAAAATGATTATATATCTAAATATAAATGTTATCCAAATTCATTTACGCGTTATTCTAGTTAAAAATCACTTGAGCGAGATCTCTAGACTTCTCTTGGTTTGTGAATTTGATCTCAGCTTTTCGCAGTGAGAGATATCAGGGCATTCCGCTACAAGCAAAGTATTGATTACAATTTAATCTTGGGAAAGCATGCAGAACTCGAACTTCTTCTAGGGAGAACGAAAACGATTACCGTTTTAGATGCAGAAACGCGGTAACTCCTCGCCAATACGCTTGACACCATCGCGGTTCTCCACTCGAGAAACGTGCTAATTAACGTCTACACGAATCGCGTAATTCGCCGCTTCGTTTCAATGATTTTAGATACAGACAGCTAGGAACGATTCTACGCGGATCGCGAGGCTAGCGATTCGCTCGCTAATAGAGATACGCACCCGTTTCGTAAAAGGAAAGAAAAACACCGTAGACGGTAAAACAATGAGTTTCCTAGGAATGCTCCCTGGCACTTGTATTATCTTCTTGTTCCCTGTCCTCCACAGAAGTATCACGTATTGCTCTGTACCGTGTAACTTGTATGCGTGTTAAGTGTAAATGCCGTGTACGATTGTGTATGTGTACGTCATATGTATAATTATTCATTTTCTCTCAATCATATACATATATATTTTTTATTCTAATTACCTAAATATATATATATATTTATATATATATACTTTGTCATATATATATATATATTATTTATATATACCTTTATCTCAGCTTTCGTGTAGAAATAATACCTCTCTTTTTCTCTTTTTTCTCTCTCTCTCTCTCTCTCCGTCTTTCTCTTTCTTTTTATTGTATTTGTATGCTCCTGTATGGCGTTGTCGCTCAGTTTGCCGTTCGCATTTATTCCAAACGATCCCTAATCGATACTAATTTCAAGCGGAAAAATATTCAACGCCAGAGTCTTAGCGTCCCTTAAGATAAAAGCGACTTTTCTTTTAATATAAAGAACATTCATTCATTTTTCTCGAAAGCCTGAATGCAGAAACAAACCCGTAATTTGCATTGCTTATCTAACACGTACTATACAAGATTCGTGTGCTTGCAAGTCCTCAATGAAAGTTAAATGCAGAAAGTTGCTCCAAGATAAACTTACATACAATTGTAAAAAAGACGTACAATAAAATCGTTTATGACGTGGCAAGCCTAAACAATATACAGAATAGCTCATTTGTATAATCTATATGTATATACGCGACTTCTTAAATAAAAAGTTAATATTATCAAGCAAATTTTTCAAAGTCACAAAAAATAAATTAACACTTTGGCCTTTTCACGATAAAAATTGTGCATATGAGTAGGATTAGTTTTTTATCATATAGGACACAATCTTCCTTCTTCTCACTATAATGACGATATAAATAGATATAGGTTCTCGAAAATTTGATATTTTCGAACGTTTCGCGACTGCCAGAGTTCGTAAGACGTCGAATCACTTGACACTTCTGCGTTCATACTGCGAACCCGTATCCATCATTTATTGGTATAATCGGAGTAGATACTTTACAGTAAGACACTTGGTAAATTAGATTTCTTATTTATTTTTGCCAACAATTCTCGGCTCAAGACGCTCTGCAACGATATACAATTACAAGCATGCAATTTCTAGGCGTGCCTCGCTTTCTCAGGGACGTAATCCGCCTGCGAGTCTTGCGCACTTTTCCGATTTAAGCACGATTTAAACGATAATTGACAAGTACAAGTATTTCAGAAACGTATAGAACTAGCAATGCTATATCGAACAAATCGATCGTGTGTCACAGCAAATTTATCATTTATGTAAATGACATTCTCTTAAATAACTAAAAATTATACGTAGCAATTAAAAAAAAAAAAAAAGGAAAAATATTAATTTTCCATTTTAATTTTACTACTTATTATGCGAAAGCTAATTTAAATGTATATTTAGTTAAATATTTGAGGGTCACGTGAAGCATAATCCACTTCGGAAAAGAACAATTTATATAACAAGCTTATGTATATTGCATGTAATTAAATATCTTGTAATCTATCCATCTCGTATTAAGCTTCACGTCTTGTTATTATAAGCCGAACAATAAAATTATGCAATATAATATCAATATATAATGCCATACGTAATTTATATTTACATTTATAAATACATTGAAATTTTATTTCAAGTTTCAAAGTATCGTGAAATCCTCCTAGAAAATATTAATTGGAAATATGCATTAGAAACATCGATATGAGGAAAAAAATACAGCCTTGCTAACGAAATATATGTATGCCTACGTTTTTATAAAGAGATAAACAAAAGTTATTGTAAAAATGCTATATAAAATTATCTCCTTTGCGCAAAAGCGTGAACAAAAGGAGCAGACATTTCGTTTTAGTATCAAGCTGCTGAATTCATCTTCGAATATAAAAGTCGTCCAATGATCTCAAAATTCGTGTCATCAATGTCATGTAATTCATTAATGTACTACACTATTATTAGATATGTTTACAATAGATATGAATAAAAAAAAAAGGGAAGAAAACATGCGATGTAAGAGGGTACAAGTCTCGCAGCTACGAGAACGAGGCATCGCCTACAAGTACAATCGCGCGTCTCTTTCTCAGACAAATAAACCAGATAAAATCGAGCATTCGCACGGCAAACCGCATAACGCTGCGCAATGAAAGTTCATCGGGTTGATCGTTCGTAAATAGCGGTCGCGTTTTCGAGATCGGGCAACGATCGTGGTCTGCACGCTAGAAAGCCCACCGGGATATTTCTTTTTTCTTCCACAACGGCCGTAATTGTCAGGGATATTGCGGTTTCAATCTTTTGTCGGTACATCAACGGTTTAATCTCGCATGCGAATAATTGCTAAATCCTTCGCTCTATTCAGTTTTTATTGATATCCTTCGCTGCTGTAGTATCTTTGTATCTTTGAGTCAACGTCAATAATTCAATGGTTTAATAAATACATATTTTTAATACATCACTAAAAAGTCGGTTTGTATATTTCTTTTGCTATATATATATATATATATATATATATATATATATATATATATATATCTTCTCCCAAATAATACAAAAATCCACAAAACACAGTGTCACAGTTTCATGACGTTTTTCAGATGTTTGTATTATCTGGGCTTTTATTTATTCAAATAAAATCGGGCCTGAAAGTTAACCGAGCTGAACATTCTATTAATATTTAATTTTAAGAAACGACTACATATCGATGTGTATAAATAAAATGATAGATACCTCATTGGACGCGTAAACGCACTACAAAGTAATAAAATAAAAAATATGTATCTAATATCTTGTCCCATTTATTATCAGCAGGACACGAGTTACTATTTATCTCATAATATAGATACATGATCCCTTTACGCCTTAACACTTAAGGATTAACATGATGAATACAATTGGGCGAATACTCAATATGAGTCAAATCATTTGCAGTCACGCTCGTAATGCGGCGTAGTGCCTCGAACGGGCGATATGACGGCGCGACTGACGACGTACCCGATCTCGATGAGCGCGCACGGCCGACACTTGTTGCATTTTGATTAAAGCGGATGCAAGGAAGGAGCGAGGAGCGGACGGCGGAGGGTGGAGGCGGCGCAAGCCTCGCGCTCCACGCGAGCCTCTTACGAACGGAGGGCTCGCTACTCACGCTCTTGATGGAAAAAGTTCGTCGGCTACGTAAAATGAACAGAGGATATGCATTGTGTGTATGCGTGTAAATAAGTATATGTGTGTGTATGTCTGTGTATGTGTGTATGTGTGCGTGTGCAATGTTCCCATGTTAACCGTCGTTAGGTAGGTAAGTTCCTGAAAATTACAACCGCGCCGTGCGCGCACGCGGCTCGACGGAGAGCCGCGTCTCTCCCCTGTCTTTCTTCCATTCTCTTCTTTTCTTTTTTCATTTAGGTATTACATATTCGCGAATACACAATATTTACACAGGCGCTCGGCCCGTCTGTTTCGCCTCAATGAAATTCTCCACGAGTACGCTCCGCTTCGGCGACACTACACAGTCGCGCACAAGTAACTCTTCTCATTCTCTCTCAATCTTCAGCCTCCTTTCTTGATATCTTTTTTCCGGCGTGTCTTATTGTTCCGCCTGTTCTCCCCGGTCTCGCTACCTGTATCGTCCTCTCTCCCGTAGAAAAAACTATCTTCCGCACTCTCTCGTACCACTCTTATCTTCTCTTTGCGCGTTAAAAAGGAATATAAAACTATCTATAAAAAGATTACGCAAGAACCCGGTGGATTTACCGACGAGCGCCGCGATTCTCACCCCCTTTACGGGGCTGTCTCTTTGGAATTTCTCGTGTTAGACGTTGACGGGGCGTCCATCCCTCTCGGTCCCGATATGTGCACGGAGATAAGAGGAAGTGCGTTGCGCAAGGACTTCGCAGCGTTTCTTCAGCACTCTCGCGATCGGAGGCGGCGTTCGTCGAAACCCATGCGTTTGTGTGTTTTCACGGTGTTTACGTAAGACTAAGTCGATTCCTTATGAAACACGTCGAGCGCATCTCATCGAGGATCATCCGGATACATTATGAGACGCACTTCGGATCGCAAGGAAAAGATTTTGCACGTGAAAGAATGTTTTGGTATCGCGAAATTTCTCGTAAAACATGATCTGTCATCAACGTCTCATACTCTCCTTTCACTCTCTTTCTTTCCCTCTTCTTTCTATCGCCTTTTCAATTTACTCGCTCATTTGTAACAGCGCTCATCTCGCTTATCCTCACCTTTCTCTTTCTCTTCCTTCACATACATACACATACATACAACCGTAAACATGCGCGCGCTCTCTCGTCTACTCGTCTATTTCCTATTCTTTCGCAAAATAACTTAATATCTATATCCAAT
This sequence comes from Tetramorium bicarinatum, assembly GCA_928718305.1. Taxonomy (NCBI): domain Eukaryota; kingdom Metazoa; phylum Arthropoda; class Insecta; order Hymenoptera; family Formicidae; genus Tetramorium; species Tetramorium bicarinatum. The sequence continues at coordinate 25,256,731 of OV788327.1, read as the reverse complement.
ATATTAGATATTAAATAATAACCATATTATCAATATATTAATTTTAAATAATATGATTTCCAACAAAGCGCCCGCTACACTCAACAAATGTAAATAAAGATTAACACGAGGTTCGAGGAATTTCCACAGAAATTACTTATCGATGATCTCATGATAAATTTTGGTACGTCGCGATAATAATATTAATGATTTGCGTTGAAAAAAGTTTCTCGTAATTCGTGAATATGTTTTGGTTGTTTTTGGCATTCTACCGCGAGTATTGACTAATCGCTAACATGTGGATTCTTTATGAATCAAAATTATATATATATATATTGTATATGTGTACCTAAGTTATAGGCGATAATATACAACTACAATTCTCTCTCATTATAGATCTTAGAGATCGTTATGAATAAAAATAAAACGAATAGTCATATATATATATATATATATATATATATATATATATATATATATATATACATATATACATATGTGTGTGTGTGTGTGTGTGTGTGTGTGTGTGTGTAAAAATCAAAAATCAAGCATGTAGAAGCGCGACTCGCGGTGCGTGACAAGTCAAAACACAAACATCCCTGACAAATGTATTAAAAAAACGAGCAAATAAAGATCTCCTTACTGAACATAGACGCGGCTTATTACATGGAAATGACTCGATCCATGAATCTTCTCGTCAAGATGATCAAAATAAAAGATAAAAAAAATGATGTGAAAAATATAATTTTATGTCAGTACTTCATTTGTTTCAGATTCGGAATGCAAGATATTCTAAAGTATCGTGATACTTGTTAACAGCAGCTTTCTAAAAATATTAAAAAAATCTCATAATTTACAAAACATTCAAGATATCTATTGAAAGATATTATTCGAAAGTAGTAAATTAAATTCTTCGATGCGAATCGAGTCACTTCTAGTCTTGAAACATTTTGTCTTCGGCACTGTTCGTAAAAATGCATTTTACATGATTACAATGATTACGTCGACGAAGATGACATTATGTGCGCGGGTTAGATTTCGGGGAGAAGTCGCGTCCCCGAGACAGATGTAAACACACCATGGGACAATGGAAGTGTAATGTCGCACACGCTTGATGTTTGCCCCTCGCATCAGGCGCACGGGCCTAATCTCGGAGAGCACTTATACATATATATAACGCTGTTTTCGCTAAATAATCGCAATTTCGTCCCTGCTTTTGATTCCTTATCTTTGAAACTGTTCGTAGGTTCCCTTCAAGTTAAGGCGCCATGACGCACGACATTACGGCGTCGTGCATTTGTTATCTCCTATGTGAAAAATATCCATTTAAGTGTTGTGTAAAATGCTATCTCACAAAAAATATGATTCTCTCTATAAAATTGTCAAATTCCACTAACTCGCCTAGAAACATCTTATACACGTTATCGAGATTGTATATCGGTTTCGTTCGTGTCGGCGGACGATGAGAGAACACGGGAGGGGGGCGGAAGTTCGCGATCGCCCGCGAAAGAGGAACATACGGATAATGCCATCCTTGGAAAAATATCGTCCGGAACTTATTCCGTAATTGATCTATATGTTTCTACCCGAACGTTCAGCGCACTTTCTGGCGCTCGATCCGCCGACATGAATTCCACGCAATATCTATCACCAGAATTAATGAACGATTCATCATGATTTCTGTGGTATCACAGACGAGCAGAATAGAAAGACCGATTAATATAAGCGGCGCGATAAATGTAGCCTTACAATATATATATAACGAGGATATACACGACATGCCATTTTTTTTGCTACGAATCTTTTTTGACGCGATGTTCCAAGAATTTTCTTATCGTTTAACGATAGAATTCAAGATAGGAATTCCATTGTTCTTGAAACACTCACGCACGGCTACTTTTTTTTCACTTATTTTTAATAATTTTGGATAAAACCGAATGTTTCTCCACACAAAAGCTGTTTTTTTTTCTTTTAGCAAACAGGTAAAACGCAAGCGGTGAAAAGTGGGAGAAGGCTGTATATGCTCGTGAAATCGGTATGTAATGCACTACAAAAATAATCAAATCTCGTCAACCTTCGAAATCAAGACAAATCGATCAACAGCAACGCAATTATACTTGAAAGGAGACCTGCGGCCAGTTTCAGTGTGTGATCTAAGCTTCGGTTTGCATTTTACAGGAATTCGAGTCATCCGGGGTTCTTCACAAGTTTCTTCCCGCGATAGTCGTAAACACGTCGGCAGAAAAGCACCATGTCTGATGGCACTGGTATAGGAGGCTGCCGATTCTCCCTTGGATACACTTGGTCCCCTGGCGGAACTATCAAGCCAGGATTTTCTAAGCCCTCCTCGATCCTCCGTAAGTTTTTACGATACCTGTCACATAAAAATATGCAGGTAATTCAATCTTGCTTGGTTAAGGGAAAAGATTATGTCTTTTAAAATTAAATTTGCGGACAGTAAAAATTTATGTATGGCATATTAGCTTATTATAGAAATGTAAAAAATACCTGTACATAAAAAAATTCTACGTCAATTATTTTACAATCAATCATGAATATAATTTGTCACTAAGTTTGATTACACAAATGGATTGCCAATCCGCAAAAATATTAAAGTATTAAAAATCTTTTCTAAAAATCTATATTCGTGAAACATATTCAATTAAATTAGTATGATACATAATTCCGTGGAACGACGGACTTATTATCAACAGATTCAATCTCGATCTTTTTATCATATATTTATAAATATTAATTTATTTATAAAAACCGATAAAGGAGTTAAAAGATTTAAATGAAAAAATATAAGATTGTTCTAATATGTGATATGTTTTGCAACTGGTTTCGGGAACTATAAATAATATTAACTATATATAAATATATTAATTGAACTAAATTTCATCACAATAGGATGAATTACTCACCGACAGTATTCGTTAAACGTCAGGATATAACACTTGTCCTCTATGCAAGCGACGCTGTTTGCGTCCCGATGACGCGAGGCAAATACCTCGTCCTCGCTGTCGTGTGGCGTCCGGCCCTGTTCTGTGTGCTCAGGTCTGTAGTACCACAGCAACGAGAACATCATCTCACCTAAAATCAGGACAACGTGATGTTAACTTATCAAATCTAGAGGAGCGTTTCTCTGCTTTTCTCGCGATCGAGGATATCTACCATCGTCCGGGTTCTCCCACAGCGCCGCTATTTTCGCTACATACGGCAAGTCACCCTTTCGCGTACCACTCTTCAGCAATACACAGTCCCGAGGCCGCAATACGTCGCCGCTCTCGTGACTCATGCTCGCGTAACATCTCCGTATAGCCGTTTCTTCATTCTAAGATGACAGATTTCAAAATTCGATTAGGTTCTGTCAGCAGATTATTGTCAGACATATCTAGACTTGAATCATTAAATAGTAATTAACATCATCACATGGTAATTAACTACTGTACAAAATTCAGACCCGTTTGTGGTTGCACATCCAGATGTGAATCGAAATTATTTACAATTAATTTTGAAATGAACAGTGCACACATTTAATCATATTAATTTAATGAAAAAATAACTGCATTCTCAATGTTTTATAGTCCATTAGTTTTTAAATTTATTTTAATCAAATAACATAATTCTATAAACTTTTCAAATTTCGCACTACTATAAAAGGATTATGTACAGACTGCTCGAACAAATTATTTCATCGTTGGAATATTTGTTACATATACATAAAGCTAACTGTAGAGATCGCGTACAAGTTTTTTTATCAGTTAAATTTTTTTTAGAAATCCATCGAGATGTATAACGAGTCACAAAAAGAAGATAAAGAAATCTAGATTTGTTGACATTGCTTTATAGTTCAACATAATTTTCTCTTATTATCGCTGTGATCATAGGAATCTGATTCCTCAATTAATAGGTTCGGATAAAACCTCCAGACCGGAAATATATCAGGGTTTAATTATTCTTACCGTTAGATAAACTTTGGCTTCAAAGGGCTCCCCCTCCCAACTCCATCCGTTGTTCCACTTCGGTTTCAGGAACGTTTTTCTCGTTAACGTCAGGCTCTCATTTCCAAGAGAGGAATTCTCCACTTTACAGCCCGACTTCTTGGCATTTGCCACCTTTTTCGCGCTCTTCCGCTTCTTCTTAATTACAGCCGACTTTTTTGGATCCTCGCTGACGTCATTCGCTTTGGTCTTCGACACGATATCACGCTTCTTCGAGCCGTCCCGCGCTTTCGAGTCCTGCGTCCTAGGTTTTACGTCCTGTGCCTTCGTCTCTACGATTTTGCCAATCTTGCCCTTCCCAACTTTGATTTTGCCGTCCTGCGAAGCCTTCAGTTTCGGTTTTCCGTCCGCTTTGCTTTTGGCTTGACCGTTCTTCGAGACGGCCTTTGACACCTTCTCAACCGTCTGTTCCTTCGTCTGATCGATCTTCTTCGCGGGCCTCTTTGCCGTCGGTAGCGATTCCTCTTTGACGCTCTTCTTTTTCTTCTCCACGCGCTCGCAGTTCTTGCTCTTGCGGTCTTTCCTCTGTGTCATCTGCAGACTCTGCTGTATCACATTGTCGATGGTCTCCATTATCGAAATATCGCTGGCGGTCCGCTTCAAGCAATTGACGATGCTCTGCTTGCCGCTCTTCACTTTCTTAGTCGCACTCTCGTTCGCGTTCGGCGCCTCGGCTTTGCGCTTTTGGCCCCGATGTCCCACGTCCTTCTTCGCTTGCTTCTTCTTCGGGACAATCGCCTCGGCTCTCACGCTATCAGCTTTACTCGGCAGCGGTTTGATCGGCGCGATATTGAGCGATTCCTCGTTATTCGCATCCTGGGACGAGCCCACCGACAGGGCCCTCTTGCTCAGTTTCCTCTTCTTCCTACTGTCCGATAAGCTGTCCAGCGAGAGCTTCCTCTTCGTCACCTTTTGGCACTTGGGCTGTTCCTCGGTCTCGGCTTCGGCCTCGACCTTGGTCGCAATCGGTCTCTGCGTGACTTCCTCCTCCACTCCCCCCTCCTCCTCATCCTCCTCCTCTTCCTCCTTGTCGTCGACGGTCTCTTGCACGGTCGGCTCGTAATCGGGCTTTTTCCAGTTCTCGTCGCTGTCGATCACCACCACGTCCAGCTCCTCCTTCACGTCGGGATCGCCGTCGAGCTTGTCGTCCAGCACGATACCGGAATCCTTGTCCATCTCCAGTATCGCTATCTGTCCCTCCTTCATGCACTGCTCGCACTTCATGATGTCGCACTTGTAATCCGACTCGCACTTGACGACGTTGCAATTGGCGACGCACGGCAGCCCGTCGATCTCCATGCTGCAGGACTCGCACTTGACATTGTTGTTCTCCAGCTTGAAGTTGTGATACTTGCTGCTAGGACAGCTCGCTGCCACGGACAATTTCTCAGTGGGCGATAGCGTTTCCATCTTGACCTCGCAAGTGGACGTGCACGCGTTCTGACAACCGCATTTCCTCAACGTATCCTCCGTACAATTTTGCTCGTCCTGCGGGGGTGGCAGAAAGGAAATTCGCCGGGTTACACGTGTGCGACTCCGACGCCGCTATCGCGCGATAAATCCACGAGGCCTTGAAAAAGGCTCGTGGCTTTTTAATTCAATCGCTAATTTTATTATTTTCAGCACGGCAATATCGACACGGAAAATAGAATGTTTGATGAATTTTTCTCTCAATAATCGAAATATTCGATAAATTTACAAGTTATTCAGAGTAATAGGAGCAAACTTAATATTGGTGAAACCTAAATATTCACATAACACTCGTAAGGAGTGTTATTCTAGAAATGCTATTTTCAAAACGATACATCGCAAGTTATTAAAGAAAGAAGAAGAAAAAAATGATTTATCATATTAAAAAATTATTATCAAAATTATACAGAATTGGAATTATATTTTACAATTAGTAGATATTTCACTTACAACGTAGGATTGCAAATATATAATACAAAGAATTTAAATAATTTGCGACAACATTTGCATCACCAAAGAAATATTGTCGTCAATATTCTAATACATCTATTTATGTATCTAAACGCATGTGTGAAATCAAATTTGTATTTTTCCATCTACGCGTCTTGCGTCGAGATTGATCGAAAGGTAATCAAGGCAATCGGAGCCGGTGATCGAGTTGACGGCTGATCAAGTACGAGAGAGCGGTCGAGTACATACCTTACTCCTACAGTCTTGGTTCTGAAGGCGACTATGCCCACCTACTAGATTGTGCGACGGCGGGACCGAGGGGGGTTGGTTCTGATTTAGGTTGCGATGAGTGTTGATTTGGACGCGATCTGTATCCCAGGCATTGGAACCGTGAGGGGGAGCTAGCCCAGCTAGCCCCCTCGCTGGCGAGGGCGGACCTACCAAAGCACTGGGTGGCAATGACAGACCGGGCCCCGATACCACTGGCGCTCCCTTACCATTACCAATAAGGGCCCCAGTATCCCCGTTTTTTGGACACGATTGCATCGGGCATGGACAACCCTGAAAGGCTGAGGGCACAAACGGGGGATCGGTGAATGCGCGCGTCTCTTCCTTTGTATCGGAATGTTCGAATGAGGAGATACCCGACGGTAGCGTCCAATGCTTAACCCCTTGCTTTACAATTTAATTTCTGATAACCATAGTTAATCACAATGCTCGCACATCAAGACAAAAGAGAGATCTGGCAATGTATTTAATCTCCATTTGTCGATCATTTGGTAATAGTAAGAGGAAACTTTCAATATAAATGCATAATTGATTTCTTATGTATGTTCGATCTGTACCACGAGTCTCACTCGGTATTATAAAGCAAGAGGTTAAATATATGTGGGGTTTCTGATTCGAAATCTCCGCCATACGAATACTCTTCGCAAAAGAAACGGTTGATAAGTGTGCAATGTAGTACAGGCACTGCGAGTCGGAAACATTCGAGAAAAAAGTGTTGAAGCGAGCGAGCGTTTCTGTAAGAGCACATTAAGAAATAAAGCTAAAGTGTTACATATATAAAATTTAATTCAATTCAAATGTAGTTTGTATTTGTCTGAATTTATGTTATCTTTTAAAGGAGAGCTCGTTCCTATATACTTCTTCCAACGGTGTTTCCATTGCTTGCTTTTGTAATTATTTAATCGAGATATTACATTGAATCAAGAATAGCGAGGGAATGACTTAATTCATTATGAACATTATAAAAAAAATCGAAACGAAATTTATATGGAATATAGACAAATAAAAGAATGTAAGAAAAAAATGGCAAAAAGTGCATTATCTTGAATCTAGTCATTTCAAAATGCCCGGGAAAAAATTTTTCATATATGAACATATACATATAAATATATATAACTATATATAAATGTATATAATTATATACGAAATATGTTCATGTATGAAAAATACTTCCCGGGTGATTTTGATAAACACATCTCTTTTATAATAATTTATTTCTTATTAGTATCGACAAAACTTTATCAGAATAGAAGTTTATATAGAATATAGCAGTAATAAAAGGATCACAAAATGTCTGTCGGGAAAGAAAAAATATGCCGGCATGGTTAGATATAGCAATACAAGGAATATTTAGACAAAGTGAGTAGACTTACTGCAAATATTATTAATTTTTTGTTTATCAGCAAAAGTCACGGTCCTTTTTACTTTTTTTCTTGCCATGATGAACAAAAGCACCTTTTCGTATGTACAACACTATACAGAATACACTATAGCGACGTACGTAAAATGCTTCCATTCTGAGGAAAAAAGCTAACGTTCTGTCGGTTAAAGTTCCCTTTTCACGAGAGCTAATGCTTTGTCGAGGGACGGGCCCTTAAGGCTCCTGGTCCCTCGCCGCAGCCGTACTGAATTATGATGACGTTAGAGGCGAGAATGACACGCTGATTTTGCACACGAGCCATTTGCAAATAAACATAAATTTGGATAAAATAACGCATAATATTACTTTAATACACTTCTAAAATCCGGCGAATGCTATCCTTGATCTTTATTGATCAAAGTTAGCATTCTCGCCTCTGACGTCATAATTTAATATTGCTGCGAGGGGCCAGGAGCCTTAAGAATCAACCGTCTTAGAAATGAAACGAAATGTACAAAAGGTAATTCTCAAAGTATTTTTCCGATCATTTTCATATTCACGAAAGAAAAGGAAGAATTAGCCGCAGCACACTACAGTTTTAATCGAAGATAAAATTTCAAAAGGATTGTGTTATGGGCGATTTAGGTATTCGTGAAATCCTAGAATTATTTTCTATGGAAATCACAGCAGATAACAGCAATTATCATGAAGAGAAAGAGAAGAGAATTTGCACTGTCTTCAACCATTAGAAGCATTAAATAATGCATGTCCGAAAATATAACAAAAATCTTGAAAAACTGAAGTTTAATATTTAATAACTACTATATTTAATGAAAAATCTTTGGATTTTGCGCGTAGGAACAATTGATTTTAATTCTAAAAATACTCTACCCGATAAGCAATTTGATTATCCATTGATTATACATGATTCCAATAGCCATTGGAAGCATGTAATATTATTCTATTATATTTCTCGCGCGGAATAATCTTAAATTTTTCAGTGTAATATTTACGGCGATATGAAAATCGATATCTCTCTTGAATACACGCGATAATTTTTAATAAATAATAATTTTGCATTAGAATTACTATCGAATTATACACTTCAGAGAACAATTTAAAAAATCAAGCACATCCCTATCTTCCTTTAAAAATTAATTTAACAAAAGAAGGAATACGCTTGTTTAAACCTATTAAAAACACGTATTTAAATTTTATTAAAAATGGAAAATTATGCTGAAAAAAAGTACATATCAGCTCATATCATATTTTTCGCAGCTCATATCATATTTTTCGCATATGCAATTTTTTTTTAATCCTAATCGAATAAATTCCAAAAGAAAAAGGTGAACATGGGAGAGAGGAGAAATAGAATGAGAACGAGATGGAATTTCTGAATTTTCCTCGCAGCGCAACGCTACGCACTCTCTTTAGTAAATGACAATACTTACGGTCTACGAAAGGTCTTCCCTGAGAATGCAGATATGCCGGATTCGGAGGAGGTGGCGGTGGCGGATGGGGGGGCGGAGGATATCCCCCGTAATAGGGTGGTAGCGGATATTCGCCGGGTGGTGGCGGAGGTGGTTGGTAATCAACGACTCCAGGGCCACCTCCGGCAGCCCCGCTGCCCGGCGGCGGTCCGCCACCCCCACCGGACTCTTGATAGCCATAGTACTGCCTGAAAAGATACCCTTCCTTACGAAATGCATTGACAGTCATAGAGCAAATATGGATACTCGTGCGCGTCGAATGTCTGGTCTGTTCTTATCAGTTTTTAATATATTTAGATAATAACGTAAAAAGAGGACGATACACTGAGAGACAAATATATTTACTTTCGGACCCAACAATTTTATAATATATACTTCTAATGATAATTATGGTTAACATAATGATACATATAAGGTACTTGTATCCAATATGGCCCACCTAAGCTTTGGGCATTTTTCTACTTTTTTGATGAAAACAAAATTGAAAAATAATAGTCAAGTTTAAAACAAGAAACATTTCTAAAAAAATATATATATATGAAATATTTTCAATTATTTACACAAGTGCAGTAAGGATTTTAAAAAAGGTAGCACTTGGGCCATATTAAGTACATATGTACTCAATATGGCCCGGTTATATATTTTTTCCTTTCATAAGAATTTTTTAGAAAAATTGTAAATCCCACACATTCTTTATGGACATACTTGTAACAAGTGTCATATTTACGCATATCTGTTGAACTCATGATAAAAATATAAATAAATAAGTATAACGTAATTTATCAAATAATAGCGTCTCTCACGTTCTGACTGTTCTGTTGATGCGTGTATTCACACTAGGTACGCCCTTATGTGGGCCATATTAGTTTCACTTTACAAAAAGTTTTCTTTTTTAATGATAAACAAAACATTGCAATAAAAATGTAAAATAAATAAAGAGCTATAATAATATGAATTGTAAATAATTATAATCACTTGAAAGTTATACAAAGCAAAAACTTACTTCTGAAATTTTAGATTCCAAAGAGCACAATTCGAATAAAGTATGATTACAAAACGTAAAAAACAGATATTGATCGTCTAATTGGCATAAACACACAGTATTGACTTCCTCAACAATATAATAGTGTTTTCTATGAAATTTGTTGTGTATTTATTTAAAAATGGGTGGTGGACCATATTGGGTACAGGTACCTTAGTTAAGTAAATATTTATTATTAAATATATTTATTGTTAGATGTATTGTCCTCTCAGTGGCTGCGTTCAGCAGAGAAAGCTGCTTCACAACTGTTGTAAAATTCGCGAATCTCATTGGTCTATACTCTTAGATTTTACCAAGATCAAGAGCATACGTCAGTCAGATTCACGATTTTTACAACAGTTGCAAAGCAGCTTTTTCTGCTGAACGCAGCCAGTGTATCGTCCTCTTTTTATCTCATTATCTAAACATACTAAAAATTGATAAGAACTCTTTTAGTGTACACCGGAAATACTTCAAAATTTTAAGAAACTTGAATCGCAATCGCAACAATCGAAATATCTACACTGAGAGAAAAATTATTTTTGGACTTAACCATAATTTTATAATCTTTCTAACAATAAATATGATTAACTTAACTATGCATCATTATGTTAACCATAATTATCATTAGAAATATTATAAAATTGTGGTTGAGTCCAAAAGCAACTATTTTTTTCTCTCAGTGTATAATAAAAAAAATATTCATGTCATAATTCTCTTGATCAATAGTCCTCAATCAATTTGGAATACATAAACTTTTCTGTAACGAAAATATCGTGGCAATTATGTCAGATTCATACAGATTTAAAGTAATTATATGTATGGATATATATAAATTTTCAAATTTTATATCAAATAATTAAATATTAATTTAGACAAATTAAATTCAAATTGAAAACTAACACAATTATTTAAAATAATTTGTGGTCTAATTTCAAATATATATATGTATAATTAAAATATTTTTTTACGGCAATATCAAATAATTAAAAAGTTACCATGCGCTTTAAAAATTTGCCATTTAATTTCCGCGACTTTTGCGGCAAAAACCAACTTTGACACGCTCTAGTTGTAGCTTTCACTTCTTCATTAAAAACGAGATAACTACGGTTTCGGAAAGTTAGCACCATTTGTGACCTAAATATATTGCAATGTGACAGGATATTCCGCTTGTTACTAAAACGTTTGTGGATATTTTTGTTATTAAAGCTACTAAACATTATAACAATATTTAAAAAATAACAATGTGTAAATATCACATATATATGTAAAACGGAAATATTAAATTTACATGCTTTTTATACGTGTTTTCAAACACTCAAACAATAATGCGGCCCGCAGTATTGAACGATTTTGTCAATATCATGTAACCAATTTATTTCGTAACTAAAAATCTGAAAATACACTAAAACTAGAATTTTATGCGCTGCTTTTTCAGCGATATCTATATTTCTTTCAGCGATATCTATAATTATTTAATGCAAGGTAACAGTCGTGCTTTATCTAATTTACATAAACACCGAGGAATTCAATACTTAACATTTATAAATCGCGTTGTAAGCATTTATAAATTCTGCAAACACTTATTCACAAAAGCGAGTTATCACCACGGAAGGAAAGCGTGACAATGATAACGTTTTAATAGAATAACTATTGTCGCTTTTCATGTAGAACCTCGTAGAAATCAGACTGTAAATCGATTCCATGTAATAAAAAGGAGGAAAAAAACTGGATGAAATAACGAGCAAGTCATATGCTGAGACAAAGAAATTAATAGTAATGAGTTTCTGAGAGGCTTGTAGGACGTCCTAACGTAACAATATTGTTTACAACATTACGTAATAATTATAAGCTTTAGGATTAACGTGCCACTTAACGCAAACAGATGCTCGATAATGTTACGACAACAACGGCACGGCGCATATGCCGTACCTCCGAGCGGCATCCCCACGGCCCCTCTCTTCTTGTTCGCGTCATCATGCAAAGCGTCGAACGCGAATAAATCTCTTACCTCCTGTAAGTGGGCGGGTATTTGTAGTAATGCGGATGAGCGTGAGGATGAGAATACGTCGGCGGATAACACAGATCCGGATACTGCGGCGGCGTGCCGTAGTACTGCGGGCAATATGTCCTATAAAAGCCTCCACCTGTAACAAACGACCGTTCATTCATCCCATACGTGTCCCCATCGAATGCACGATGATCGACTTCGCAAAACGACGACGGAGCTTTGAATATTCATTTGATAATTATACGATGGACGCCGCACCTTATGAGACGTTAGGAGACTTTGTTAAATTATTTGTGCACTTATTAAAAGAAAAGATTATTAATTAACACTTAAATATCATGAAAGATTTAAATCTCCAAGAAAAGAATAAAGAATATTAGATAACATCAAGCTTAAAAATCTAATAAGTAATGAGCTATGAAATAAAGTTATACAACAAGATACAATACAATAATTTTCATAGATTATTTGCGCACGTTACTTATTAAAAGAAAAAACTATTAATTAACATTTAAATATCATAAAAGCTTTAAATCTCCAAGAAAGGAATAAAGAATATTAAAATAATAATCTCAAGCTCAAAAATCTAATAAGTAATGAGCTATGAAACTAGAATTGTACAACAAGATACAATAATTTAATTATTTTTATAGATTATTTGCGTTACTTATTTTAAAAGAAAAGATTATGAATTAACATTTAAATATCATGAAAGGTTTAAATCTTTAAACCAAGAAAGGAATAAAGAATATTTAGGTGATAATCTCAAGCTCAAAAATCTAATAAATGATGAGCTATGAAATAAAGTTGTACAATAAGATACAATAATTTAGTTATATATGCAGTATCTTCGGAAGAGCAGCTCTGTCTAAAGAATGATCGCTCCCCAAGCGCACACATATTTGAGATAGCAGCAGTTATCAGAGTACCGAAAGACAATCTTGGCACTGACATGCTATACTTGACATCTTGATATAGCTCGAAGGTAGCGAGTGCTATATTATCGAAGAGGCTGATATCTCCGTCCAATTAAGCCCGTGAGTGCTTGCGCTATTAGCCCTGCGCTCACGTCAATGCACCGGATGATTTAGAGTCGCTTATATCGTAGGCTAATATCGTAGTGCGACATACTATTTGCATGCGTAAAAAACGCAGAAGAATATACGCTCTCGTGGGTTTAATCTTAAACCGACCCGACGTTTTTGTCCTACTTAAAAACCGCTAATGCGCATCACTTTTTGCATTTTAATGCGGCGTGTGCCGCTTTTATAACACATTCATAATCCATTTCTGGTACGCAGAAAAAAGAATTTCCATTAAGATCTGCGCGACGTCACACAGGGATATCCCGTTTCAACGTCAGCGAATTTTCATAAATTTTCGTAACGCGATTCGTTTCGCTGAAATTCACGAAAAAAGAATCTAAAAATTGCTGACGGAACGTAGGACGCGAGGAAAAAATTTCCAGAAACGCAAAATAAAAGCCAAAAAAAAAAACGGAGGAAAGGAAGGTCAAGCTAGGTGCGATCTTTTTCCTTCGACGTTTTTCTCCATGCACCACTTATATGCAATCTTAATATGCACCTGCACTGCCAGTCATTAATGCATTTCCAGTATAGATAACCGTGTTATGTTGAGCGTTGCACGATAAAATCATTAATGTAAATGCAGATCTGATATATATGTAGTGATACATTGCCCTAGCGAGACGTATGACGACATTTGCCTCAGCAACAAATCTATCTGATAAATCGAGACAGCAAAACTGTCAGATATATGAAATGTTGAGAGACTGCTCTAAAAAAGATACACGTCAATTGCGCAATTGTCTTACATAACTTGCGGCTTTTTCTAAAGTTCACTTGAATATATTTACTTAATAAAAAATATCAAAATAAAAAATATAAAAAAAACTTTGAAAGAACCAAATTATAAAGGAATTCAAAATTTAATCTTAACAAGAATTGTCATCTCAGTTTAGAATTATCAAGTTATTTATATATTGTTAAAAATTAAGAGATTACAAGTTTTTGTAATTAGAGAAATTTTGCAGTTAAGTTTTATAAAAGTATTGTAATTACGGAACACAAGAATGAACAATTTATTTTTTCAATCTTGAGACTACTGATGTTATTTTTTAAATTAAAATTCATACTTTATGTGATACATGAAAATCGAGGAAACATTAAATTATAAAAAATTATTGTAATATAAAATGTAGAAATTTAAAAATATTGCCATTGTTAATGCGTAAATTTGTAAAATATGAAATAATTTTTTTGTAAAAGACAAAAACATGATAGAGTCTTCTTTTTTTTTGTAATGTCTTCAACTATTGATTAATTATTAGTAACGTACCTGTGCTACTTGTGCCTCCCGAAGTCGTGGAAGTGGCGACCAGATCGTCTGAACCCTCCGAGTTTTGGGGAGGCGTGGGTGTCGGTTCCGGAGGTGGACCCTTAATGGGCGGTAAGGTTGGTGGTGGTGGCGGTGGGTGCTGTATCAGTGGACCAGCCGGCTGATAATACCCTGTGAACAAAAGAGCAGCGTGTGCACTTTCCTAACTGATCGTCCTCCACTTCTAATTTTCAATATTGCCTTGTAAAGCGCTGTACGATCCCGTTATAAGAGATATTATTGGACAGTGAATTTTAGAGTCTTCGTAATAGGAGATCTTGGAGAGTATATTTATAGATATATATTTTTACGATTTATGTAGATATTTTAATTCGATCTTTATTACACTCATATGACAATAAATCAATCTGGAGTCTAAAAAAGGCTATTTACTTTCCAAAATATCTGATATTACAGAATCTTGAGTTTTGATATTTAGAACTTTATACATATCTTTGCGGCTTTTTCTAGCATTCTATAATCGAGCATTCTATATACGTTATCGATCGATATAATTCTTGACATGCGGTGATTATATAACGTAATTTTTGTGATTTTAGATTTGCAGAAATCGCGCCACAAGTTTTTCGAGTTACAAATACGTTAAGAGCGTTACAGCGCTAATAGGAGAGAGCAGCATGAATCACACCGTTGATAGGATAATGCCAAAGCGTTATACTTCAATAGTTCATAATCGTGGGAGCGCGAGTAAGCCACGTTGAGTCCCTTTAATCCTCCCATTCGTTCAGATTTATCCCGCAAGCTTTGTGTTATGCATTTTTCAACATTCGCACCGTATCAATTCGGGATCGCTTAATAAAAAAAAAGTCATCAAACTTTCAGGCCGCCCTACGGTGCGTGCGTAAAGCCGAAGGATCGTGCGTGTAAATCACTGTAGCCGTTATAGCGCGTGTTATCGCTGTACGCGTCGCGATAGCCTGCTCTTCTTCTTCTTCCTTTTTCTCCTCGCAAACGAACGAATAAACGAAACCGGCTTTCTCCGGCGCGAGAGAAGAGCATACCGCGCTTGCATATAGATTATCCGAAGAGATCGTTCGCCATTTACTTCGTCCAATCACGATTCCACTTTATGTAGGTTAAACGCGCCTCGCTCGTACTCACGCATGCCGTGAGGAGAGATGGGCGCAGCATCCGAGCGCGTTCGCGGCGATCTGATTGGAGCCGTGTCGAGCGGACGGGGCCCTGCCGATGGAACAAAGCACGCGAGATGTTTCTCCACAGTCTCGCCGCGGCATTGTATTTAATTATGAAATCATTATTGAAACACCGCGACCGATGCGCGTTTGTTGTTACTGCGCGTGAAGAATTTTTCTCGACAAATCGATCGATCCCGTTCATGCTCCCCTTCTCGATCTTTGGGAACGAGACGGATGCATGACGGATGCGCCAGTCCTGAATCTTCTTTCTCTTCGCCTATAATATTCTATGTACGATGTAAATTGTTAGCTTATCAATTATTCGATGATAAGGCCTGTACCTACATTCCAATAGCGTGATTACCATTATTATTGTGATTATTGCGATTATTGATTACCGTTAGAAGCATATGTATTACAGCCCTGCGTTCATCCGAGTGTGACATGTAGATGTACCGCAATTGGTAAACAAGCGATTAAATTACAGATGAAAAATTTAAAGATAAATTTCAGCTTGTCAATAATTGTTGTTAAATTGAAAAGCGTTCTCTAATTATAATGCGACAAATTTACAATTCTGATTACAGCGTGTCTGTTTAACGCCGCGTTAACGCAAATTTGCACGTTGCGCACACGCAACGCGATCGTTATATGTATCGCGATAATGTTCGTACATTCGACTTTCCGATTTTCTTGCGTAATTTTCAGTCGTTAAATGCCAGAGTTTTAGTAGATAGATAAATAGGAAACTAAGATTCACAAATCAAGTTAAACGTCGACTTTCTCGACTTCTTTACCGGATATTTGCGTACAGGATAAAGACGCTGCATCAATGTCAAGAATTAAATTTGTCAATGAACTATAAACAATGGCGAATTTAAAATTGCATTTGTAAAAGGATTTACAAAAGTAAACTCATATTATTCACGCAAGTTGGTACAATATTTAAAAACTTTATAAATTCGGTATTCGTTCTTTCTGCGATAATTTCTTCAAATTAATTACAAAAATAATTATATAAATAATAACATGATATTTAAATATTATGTGATAACTGAATAAATAACAGAAAGAGATATAATCAGGAATTTTTAACAAAATAAATAATTGTAAATAAACGAAGTTGCAAAGTGAATTCTATTCTGAAATAAATTTACCATTAACCTCGTGAAACAATTGTGTGTGGAACGCGTAATTATAAAATACAGCCGAAAAACGGAATCGGGCTACCGCGTAATTTGTTTTATTTAACAACACTTCACGGCTGCTCGATTTAATTGACTTCGTAAAAACGCAATTATTCGGCTGACACGTGTAGACAAGCCATGAATTGAATATCGGGGCGTCGAAAGGCCAAAGTTGAAGACGAATGCCGGTCTCTGTGAATGACGTCACGCGACAATCGATTGACGTGCCTGCGCACACCGATACGCGGCAAGTGTCGAACCGCTGCCGTCGAATTCATTAACCATTTAATACGGTTCTTCGGCAATCTTTGCGGATCACCGCAATTTCGCCGCGCAAAATAAAAGGAACCATTTCGCCATCGCGGTAACGTCGTAAATATCTCTCCGAAGCGCCATGCATTTATTATGAGCATTAAATAAACCTTTTGCTTCTGCAATAAGTTATCTCAGAAAATACGAAAAAGGCTGGCAAAAGTTACTTCTAACAGCCACTTGATTTTATCAAGTAAATAATCGAACGCACATTAAGATTGCGATATACGGAAAGAAATCATTTTTCAAATTCCAAACTACACTGAAAAAATATTATGGTTATTGTAACAGAACTCATACTTTATAATTTATAATAACCAGAATTCTTATCATATTATTTGATCAATCCTGCAAGATTTTTCTGATTCGTCCATTTTTAACCAGAATTTTTTTTCAGTGCATGGAATATTTTAGATTGTTTAATTGTTGCTTGACGTTTAGCCTCGATTTTTGTTAATTAAATCACGTTAGTTTTGACAATAAAAATTTCCTATTTTGAAGCCAATGCTAGAGATAAATCTACCTTGGAGGACTCTCCGCTGGAGCATTCGTTTGCACAATCGCCCCGTTAAATTTAATTCAATTCGACCTTCGGTTTCGCCACGCTGCCACGCTCGCTAAGTACTCCAAGTTGCAGCGCAAGCAGCCGAGCTCCTCCCCGTGAAACCGCGGCAAACACGGAGATGGCAAACAACAGGTTACTAATTTTCCCCGTATCATCGTCGGCAGCGCGAACGCGCTCCAACACTTATTCGGCTTTAAGCGTTAAGCCAATTAATTCCGCGATAATTTCGCGGGTGCGACGGCGCGTCGGCGGCGAGGAGGTCAAAGTCGGGAGATAAAGCTGGGCCAAGGATGAGGCTCGCGGGCAAGGCGCGACCGACTTGTGTATCGCGCCTCGACTCCGACGATGAGGATTATGAGAAAAAGACGGAGTCGCGACGCCAGCATTGTCGGGACGAAAGAGAGACAGAGTGAGATTCTCTCTTTCTCGCGGCCGTATCCGAACAATTCAAGGATACCGCGAGGACATCGTCCACGCGTATTAAGGTCGCCGGGACTGGTTCGGGAGCGTGGAGATCCGTCGCGCAGATATACGCTCGCGCGTATTCTTGGTCCATGTCGGGATCGCTTCGTGAGTCTCTCTCTCTCTCTCTCTCTCTCTCTCTCTCTCTCGAAAATTGACCCAATCTCCCGGAGATCGGATCGTCTTTATCGTCGACCGAAAAAAGAGACTTCGTTTCCCTTTACTTCGTTCTCGATTTTCTAATTCCAATACGCCGGAATAAGCATTCGTAGGAACTTTCTCGGCGTCTCTTAAAACAGATCACGTATTTCTTTGTCATAAGACGCAGCGGAGTCGCTTTGAACTCTTCCGTCCATGTCGCAAGATAAAAGAAATAACATTTTTCGGACCCGCCGGCTGGCTGGACGATAATTTCGACAGCGCTAACAAGGTATTCTCATTTACGCGTCAATTACAGATGCCCAGCGTGTCGAAATTTATTTACTATCGTCCAACATTATCCAGGTCATTAACGGCTAAATGAAATTATCGCAAGCGATGGCGCATTTTGCTCGTGGCTGCATTAAATAATCATAAATTCGCGAGTCATCGTGACGTAGCGCGGCTGCACTACAGCTTGTTAACAAAATCGACGCTCAGCATCACCGTGGGCAAGTGTAATCGAGCTGGGTCTGGATGTACAAATTAATCAGGCGATGCAGAAACATCCGGCCCGATGTCTGGCCGATTCGCCATTTTCAATCCACTTGCACTTTTAAGTAGTCCAATTAATATAACATGCAGTTGCTCAATTTGCAAAATGAACGACTGATCGCTAAATAAATGCTGGTCTACAACCTAGCTTTAAAAAAATATTTTAGCTCTAAGCCGTAAACTGTAACCAATCGCAGTCGATTATACTTCTCAAATTCGACTGTGATTGGTCACAGCTTAACCCCTTCAATGTCAGGCAAGAAAAACTCTTGTGTGCCAAGAATGCTATAATGACATAAACTTAAAAATATGAAGTAAGCCACTTTTCCGAAGTTTTTGGGGTGCTGATCACGAATTTAAGGTCAGAATTCAAAAATTCAAAAATGGTCGAAATTTTTGAACATACGATTCGCCATATTGAGTCAGTCATTTTGAATTTTGGAAGTTTCATTTCAAATTAATATTCAGCGATCCCAAAAATATTGAACTATGCATCATCAGTTCAATTGCTGCACTGCAAAAGTGATTTATTGATGTTATCAAATATGTGAATTTTTCCGTCATGAAGCACTTTTGGCCAGTTTTATTTTAACGGATTTTTCCGTCATTGACACTCAAGCGATTAAGGGCTTAGAGCTAAAATATTTTCTTAGAGCAAGGTTGTAGACCAGCACTAACAATTAACGTGCAATTAATAATAATTCCGAAAGAAAATAAAAATTTCTAACGCTCCATCGTGAAGTCAATGTTATCGAGGAAACAAATTATTATGGTAGCCAGACCCTGGACTCGGCGTCCCCGGCGAGAAGTGAGAATATGTAAATAAGAATGAAAATACCGCGCGATAGCAATCCGATGGCGCGCGTTGCTGCTCCGACAAAGTCGCTCCGATCCGCGGCCCACACTACTGGCCGCTCGTTTTATCCTCGTGTATCGGCGCGGCAAGAGAGCCTCGGAACGGCGACCGGCGTTCGTAAGAGAAGTCAAGGACCCGAAGGCGCACGTAGCTGCTGGCGCAACGGCGGTGTCGTTGGACTCGAAATAGAGAATATCGGGAGGGGACCTCAGCCCCCCCCCCCCTCGATACTCACAATGACGGAGATATCCGCGTTCCCCGAAACTTGGACGCACGGAGGCGCGCGTCGTGGGGCCGCGTCGGTGGATTCCCGATCGTGGACCGGAAATCCATCACGGTGGGATCATCGATGACGATGCCAACGATGGCGGCGGAGGTCGCGCGCGCGCGACCTCGGCACGCGATCGATAATTCGCGAATATTCGGCCCTTAACCGCTGTCATCCGATACGGGGGATGTGAGAGCGGGGCCGATAAGGGTGATGGAATGGACTGGCGATGCGTTTGCGAGGGGTCGATAAGCCCAGATCGCGTTGCGGTAACGCAAATCGAGTAACGAGTTCGCGGTGAGGCTGCAATTCAGAGTCAGTTTACGGCGTGCAGGAGAATCGAAAAGAATCGGTTTCCTTTTCTACGCGTTCAAAGAAAGCTGGACTATGACGGTGTTTGACGAGAGGATCAAGTGATAAAGTTATCGCATGTATATCTAAAAGAGATGTTATTACATTAGTAATAACATCGATAACCCTGTTTAACTTTCTGACCCGATATCTGCTCGTCCTAACAAATATTTTTACTTGATTCAATGTAACTCTTGATTTTCATATTAATCTATAGTAAACATATGTCTATCACTTAAATTGTATAGACAATTAAAAATTTTATGTACAGCGTATATATAAAACATTTTGAAGTACTTCAGAGAATCAATGATACAAATCTAATTAGTAACGCTTAATTAGCAAATTACGTCTAATTTTAAATCCAATTGTTAGATTTGATTGCGATTAATGTTTCGGCATTGCTCCAACTAGCCTTATTAAGTGATTTACCATACATAATATTGTTGTACATTGGCAATGATGAAAGAACGGAAGACTATTAATGGAACGAAATATATGTATAGCGACTGTGATTGTCATGTTAATCTTACTCGAGAACGAGAAGAATTTACGACCATCATGCCGGCGACTATAGATCAGCGATATGCAAATATCCGATTGTCCGGTCTTTAACCGATTATGCAATATTATCGCGTGTAATGCGTGTAATGTCCTACATTTTTGCGCAAAGCATTTAATGATAGAGTTATTAGCAGGCTATTGTAAAAATTATACGAGCGATATTTAAATTGAGCATATTACGAAGAATGAATATTAGCAAATTGCAGGTGTACTGTAGAATTTTACATTTATAAAATGAAATCATGCTAAACTGAAATTATGTATTTAATTAAACTTAAAAAATCACACGTGGTATTTAAGTATGATTGTGATATATAATTATGATTGTGACGAGAAATCGATTTGATGTTCGATATACTCGAATAGCGGCCGCGAAGCGCAAAAATTTCGCGATTACTTCTTGCCTTTTGCAGATCGAACGATGAAGTAGAGATCGCGAGGTGGATAAAAATGGATTTAATTTTTAGCTCTACATCCTTCGGCTGAGTTTAAAAAATCGAGCGGTAAAACCATCCGACGTAGATTCCAGTGGATCAGAGGAAAAGCTCGTGGCACTGATAACGTCGCTGAGACGCTGTCCTCAATAATTGAAGACTTGAAATGCGAAAGAACGTTGTATGTGTATTACGAGGACATTCAACATCGAAGAAACTAACTTGGAAAGTTCCATAACTTGTACGCGGCGAAACTTTAAGCGACTCTTGCGTAAATTTTGTTCGGGAAATTGTTAATGATCATTGCAACTAGAAAAGTTATATTAAGAGCCATCTTTCCATATCTCCTTATGAATAATATTTATGATGCGTGGACGTGTTTATTTACATACATATTTAGAATATATATAGAAATTTTTCCTTATTTAAATAAAATCATACATTATTTTTCTAATTAGAAAAGTATATTGCAATTGTAATCTTATCAATCAGACTTGCTGTCTCAATTAATGTTATAAAAAAATCTTATTCTTTCAATCAGAATAAGTTAAGTGAAATTGAATTATAATTAAACGCGTTGAAGACATTTAGTCTCCCTACATAAAAAATGTGGTTCTTTTAAAATCTGCAGCATAACATTCATTGTTTAGAAAATGTATATGTGACATTTTCTCGTTTCGTATATCAATCAAGTCGACATGCAGTAGATTTAATTTCACTTTACCAATTAATAAATAATCGTGAAAAAGATGACAGTGATATTTTAAAGCGATGTAATTTAAATTCCTTTAAATAAACCATTTACCTAGAATGAGAATATCAGCTTTAAAGAATAAAGATATATTTAAAAATGTATATTTTTAATCACACGTATCATTGATTAGATGTAATGGGCGTTAATAATAGACAATTCTATAATAATAAAGGAATTCAAGCTGGAAGTTATACGCATTTGTCTAGAAGCAGTTTGGGACGACTGCTTGTAATTGGTTGTAAAATATAGCGTCGTTAGAGCGAGAGATACAGTTTCCCACGAAGTGCGAAGGTCAATAAAACGCTCGTTGAAGGGATCAATTTTTCGATCGAACTCCAAGTCTATCAATTACTGTCACGCGCTTGGACATCCTTTACTTCTAATGCACGATAATTCATTCGCAGATAAGATCGGCCGCGACGTTCGTTGTCTCAAGACTTTCGCCAACCTCATTTGGTATGCTCTCGACTAATTTCAATTAGTCAAAAGTGCACTTGCTAATCAATATAATTATACTTGCTGATTAATTATCACTCTAACTGATATCTAAATATCGTGTACATGCCATAAAATCTGCGCCTCTTTCGAATATAGAAATATGTTAAAGCATCAAAAAGAAAATAAGAATTACAAATAATTTACTTGATGAATTGAATAAGTGGATTTGGAAATTTGTTATAAACACAATGTTCTATATTTTTATTCGAATATATCTTAACCTCCAACCTCATGATATTATGAGTTGCATTTAAATTTATATCTTCTTAATATCGCGTATTTTTCTTAAAGCGATATTTTACTCGGCAGCTGACATTTATCTCTGTTTTACCTTTAAATACGATAATACCACACACGAATGCTTTTAATGCATAAGCAATAAGAAATGCGTACTACTTTTATTAAAACTATTTATGGAAGCTATTTTTATTCATAGTACTTTTCCTGTTCATTCCATTAAATATCTAATAAGAAATCTGAATAAAAATAGTTGACTCTCCCTCCCTCTCCATATTCATTTTATTGATGATGATCCTCCAACCCGCCATATTTTTCCGAGAGTATGTAACTACTCCACAAAATGTAATTTATCTGTCAACCGGTATATCGCAACGGCGAACCTAAACGCGCATCATATTTTCTTTGGCAGGCATATTTCCATCTCGCTTCTCTCTTTCTGCTTTTATGTCTGCCTATTTATTTTCAATATTTATCACTTTGTACACGTCTCCGTAAAAATTTTAAATAATAAATATTAGTATTAAATTCTCTAAATAAATAAAAATCTGTAATTATTATATTTTAACGTTTAACATACACCAAAAATGGTTCCATTTTCGCGTATATTTCACATCGAATTTATTACAATTTTCAAGACTCGAGCCATTAGTTCTGCGAAAACTTTCCATCGGAATAACATTGTAGACAACCTACTTTCACGAGCTCATTGCTCATTGTGATCGCAGTTATATGCTAATTGTTACATCTATAGGTATAATATATTGATTAAGGATACACCCAAGTCTTTCGCATTGTTAAAGTAATCCCGTTTTAACGTGCCACGTGTCAGCGAACGAAAGGAGCGCTGAATGATTCTTGAGAGCTCTACAAATCCTCGACAGACATTTTCGGAATGACTATTTCGACTGAAAGCTTGAACGCGATTCAAGACCTTATCGATAACGACAGCAACGTGCGTGCGTGGGATCCGCAACGAGGGATTTGAAAAGCTCATCGACAATTATGGGCTCCTTCTCATCATCGCGTGGGATGCTGAAGGAAAAGCAAGGCTGGCGATGGGCGGCACGAGCGGCGGGATCGACGAAAGCCGTCCGTTCACCTCGTCCGTGGTGGCAATGACGTCAGTCATCTGCCAAGATATTCCCCCGATCGACTGAACGACCAGGTCACGTACCGAAAGCAGGAAGTGCCGAAACTCGTCGCCGCTATATCTTCGCGCGACAGCTGACTGAAGTCTGTATCATCAGATAAGACGATGCGATCTTTTCCTTTTTGCTTTTTTATTCCGAGGGGATATCGCGTGATGATCGGACACACGCGATTGTCATTCATCGTACTGCGTAGAATTCGATTTATTAAGTTGTCTCGGTCTTAATCTCTAATCTCGGTCTTAATATCGAAAACTCTCCCCCCCCCCGTCCCTAATATTTTTTTAATTATAATTTTTTTGTCATCTCTTCTGCTTCAATGAGATGAATAAATAAACGGTTACTTTTACGCTTGGCTACTATCTCATTTCGTGACTTCCTCAATTATTTATCAATTAAAAAAAAAATAAAGTATCGGCATTTTTAATCTTTCAATTAAGATACAGGTAGAAGAGGAGCGTTGTTTGACTAATGGCGAAACAATTCTCTCGAGTTATAAATGATCGAAAAATAAGAGGCTCTCGCGAGTTAAGCTTGACAGATGTAAATAGATAACAGAGCTTTATGGATCGCTTAATTTCACATGGATTTAATTCAGTAGATTACGGCTTACGGATTATTGCGTTGCAAATTACTCTTATGGTACAAAATGCTATGACATTGTTTTCCCTCGGAACAGAACTTTAGAAGTCAACTATCTCTCAGTTTCGGTACGGAGTGATGCACGGGTGCTTTTGTATGGCGAAAGGCCGCCCCGAAATGCTTTCTCATTATTCACGAGTTCGGTGCAGTTTAAGCTGCGCTGTCCGTACGATTATAGCTTTATTCTGAGCCCACTGTCGGGCAACACAATTAAACTTCGTTATGCAGTTGCGCAGTGCCAGGATGAAGACACTCAAGAAATTAATTATGTTTGTTCGTTCTCCGCTCCGCGCGGAGATACACCGCTCCGCTCCGTCAGATCTACTGAATTCAATTTCCCCTTTCCATCGATCTTTCGCTTTGCGGTCATTGTGCCAATAATGCAGGATGTCCTTTCAATTCTACACTTGCTGGGATACAATATTTTTTACATCTTCAATAAATTTCTCCCGAGCAAAGTTTTTATTTTATTTCAGCTGCTCGCGTAAATATTAACGCTTACTTTTTAAATAAAACCTTTCTTCCTAGAAAAGCGTACTTAAAAAGAAGCAAAGAATCGTTTGAATTTTAATGAAAATTGATCGGTTCTAATTAAAAGAATCAATCCTAATTTGAAGGCCAAGATATAGCATCTCGTAATTAATTTGTGTCAATCGCGGAAATCAAGACTGATTATCTGTATTAATATTCATCTACATTTATCGCACTACAAACGAATCGGAGTAAGGATTTGCCTCGCCTAGCTCAGCCGTGCGAAGAGCACGATCTTCTCTCCGCGCGAGAAGATTGTCACTGAAACCTGCACTTCCGCTACTCTCCGCGCGAACGGTGGACGGATAAATATCATCATAAGCGGTGGATATTGCACGGACGGATTAAACGCTCGTCACGCAGGCACGTTGACACTACCGGAGGATTTTGTGCCGTTAGTAGGCCAGTGACTTCTCGTCACTGCGCGTTCCATTTTCGCTCGCTCGCTCGCGTCAAATCCGCGAGGCAAAACGCGCTCGCCCGCTTCGTCGCCCGTGGCACGGATCAATCCCGCTCGCGAAATGCCTGCGCTCTACTCGCCGTTTTCTTAACCTGGCAATTTCGCGAGAGATCTCTTCTCTATGACTTCGCAGATTGATTTCAGAATTTTTTCCCGACGGAGAACCAGGTCGAGAGAGACCAGTGGGTTTTTAATGGTTAAACGATCGAAGGCTTTTCACGGAACGACGCGATATATTTTTCCCTCTTTTTTTTACGGGCTATCGAGTCTACTTTCTGCCTTCTATCGGGCGCACGCATCTTTCATTTAGCGATAACAATCTGCACAATGACGTATTCGCGGAGGCATGGCGATCAGGTGCGAACAACGGCGCGACTCGCCGTGACGCAAAACGGTCGCGGATTAAGCTGGATGCGTGATCGGCGCTCGCTCCAATGTGTATAGCCCATGCTCCATTTCTCGTTGATCCGTGATAAACGACGGCTCCCTCGGGCGGAACGTTATAAATCGCCATGATTATGTATACAGTCGATTGTAGAGCGTTTACGCGGCCTTCTGACGTTGATACAGATTAGCTAGTCATCCTGCCAGAAACTGAGGACCGCTCATCAATCTCGCCTCGTCAATTGTGGAGAGATGAGATAAGATCTGTTTTATTTACTACGCGCTCCGAAAATTGCATACATCAATAACGTGGCCGATCTTGTCAATATCTTGATACTTTTTAAAAAATGTCACGATTAAGAAAAAAAAATATTAAGTATTTCGCAGAAAAAAAAGAATAATAATCCTGATTACCTCGGTGCTCTGTAGAATGAATATTATCAAGACATTAACCAGAATATCTTCCTATTTACGTAAAAAGAGATAAATTGCAAATTGTTTATTATAATGCCAAGTTTCTCTGTGAATATAAAGAACATTATAAAATAAAAAGTAACTTTACGAAAATCTGTAAAAGAGAATTTCCTTTGCTAAACAAAATAAGAAAGAAGAAAAAAGAATAAAATATTGCTTGAACTTACTATCCAGTAAAAACAACGCGGGTGTATTTTAAAAAAACATGTAATGTTCAGTTAAAGAAACTATCGAGTGCGCTCTTCATGGAACACAGAGCTCGGCATTGAATGATTTATTCGATCGGATTATCGCTAAACGCTGGACGTAAACGTGAATCTCGGACTCGCCAAAAAGATCGATGCGTTTGTAGCGGCCAAAAGGGAGATAAATCAAACGGGATGCAAACAATCGAAATGCGTGCCGCGGCACGTGACACCGGCGGGGGATTTGTGCCGTTAGTAGGTCAACAACTTCACGTTCTGTTTTCACGCTCTGCGGATTTTGTTCTCGCTAAACTTACCGGCGAGATGAAGTTGCGGATCGAGCGTACGATCGTCCGTGCTGCAAACCCATGAATGATCGATCGATCAATTGAACTTTTTTTTTTTATCCATTCCTCGGTACTTGTTTCGGTGCGTCATGAAAATCAACAACGCGACACGACTGTCTTTTCGTTAATATCGCATCAAGAGACAAAAACATTTATTTTAGTTACTCAATAACACATGTTACTTATAAATGATGGATTACTCATTTGCCAAAAAAATACGTATTAATTTGTCCATAAATATATTCAGCTTCTAAATAAAATAACAAAAGGGGATAAAACTAGAGCACTCATTCAGGTAAAAAGCTCTTATAAGAATTAGGTTTTTTTAAACATTTTACATTTAAATTTAATTAATGAACTTTCTATTCCACTAGTCGCAAACTTTCGCTTTACTAGAATCGATTATTTACAGAAATCAGATTCCTTTTTAAGCACAAGCTTCCAAATGCCATCAAAAAGATATACAGAAAATAGATAGATGTTAAACAAGTTGAATATTATCGAACAAAAACACTTATACACAGTGTCTAGTTCCAATTGATGTTAAGAAATTTAATCGTCTTTGACAAGATTAATATTTAATATAATTTAGATTAATCATAGATTTTCACGAAGCAGAAAGAGGACTTTCGTTATTTGTCAAGTAACTATCAAGTAGGGAGTGCATGGCTTTTTTAACGTGCGCTGTACACTATTAGCCAATCAATCTGTAAAGCCCTCGTAGTCACCCTGGAAGAATTTAATAGTACGAGATCGTATCGTGAAAAATGGAATGACGATTTAAAGTATTAATAATAAAACGGGAGCAGGTTGGGCTTAGCGGTCGTACGAATAAGTATAATGAACGGCACGGCAGGAGGACACACGCTGTCGTCATCGCGAGGGATTTGTGCCGTTAGTAGGCCAGGCCAAGCTACGCCACGCCACGCCACGCCACGCCACGTTTTCGCGCGGACATATTTCGTTTTTCACTAAATCTACTCGCAATGAGACGCGCGGCCCGCTCATTTTCACACGGGAAAGGATCGCCTGTCTCGTACGCGTCATATTTTATCCGGCGTAGTATTCGGCGGACGTATGTATGTTATCGTACGGTGGGTAAAGTATGACAGATAGAAATTCTATTTCTCGATGGATTTCTCCCACATCGAGCTGCATGATAAATAAACGCGATGAAGGGATTCTTCACTCCTGAATATATATCGTTCGACGTAATTAAATACATCCATTTGGCATCTACTTAATCGTTACACCCCGTTTTAATTAAAAACGGCGAGAGATAAATCTGTTCTCTGGATATTTCATATGTAGAGAATTATAAAATATTTATGAAGATTTCCAAGCAATTTTTTAATATAACATATAGAAACATATCGTAATGAATTTAAATAACTATCAAACGTATATTTCAAGTATAAATAATGAACGATATAAAATTATAAATTTTCAATGATCGTCGCACAGTCAATTATTTTCAATGCTGCGATTTTATAATTTAAGAAATATTACGTAATTCCCCAAAATAATAAAATTGTGTTAATAGTGAATAAAACAAAATTTATGCGCATATTATTAACTCTTTTAGTTTAAAGTTTTTAGTTTTTCATTAATTAAAAATTATACAGTATAAATGTATTGTGTTAGACCTCTTCGGATAAGAATGCAAAGAATTAGTAAGATCTGCATATTTATGCTAAATATGTCCATCGAGATTCACAATTAGGTTCTTTGAAATAAATAACACATTTCGATTATTAAATACAATACACTACTACTCTTTTTTTCACGTGCAAATAAAACAGTTAATAAAGCTGCAAGTGTACACGACGTATTTTTACCATTTCTTAGTTTTTGGACGAAATGATCCTATCCATCTACCCTCTTTAATTATTACATCACTTCCGAGTGTCTAAGAAACGAGCGAACAAAGTGCAGAAAGTAGCTCGCCTCGGATTCACTCGGGGGCGACTTCGTTATTAAAAGATTAATCGCGAAGTTTCCGTCACCGAGTTTCGGCGAGGAAGGCAACGGCGACTACTTTTTTTCACCTCGTCTCCTCACCCATAACGTAGGGGATGATCGTTGGATAAAGGGACACTTGGAAACAACAATCCGCGCGCCCGAGATATGGTCTTTTCGTGTTTCAAAGGGGACTCCCTTCCTCACAATCATCGTGATTACCACCGGTAAGTTCAAGCAGTTAACGAGAGAGGAGCCGTCGAGAAGTAACTATCGACCCGCGGAGAATTGCAAGCCGGGACACTACCGTACGGTTTATGCCGTTACTGGGTCAGCTCGTTCGAGCGCGTTTAAGAGCCGAAAAGAAACTAACGACCGCACCGAGTTCGATCGATCATAATTAACCCGCGGTTAATCTCTATTTGCTGTTCGATGAGCGTTATCGAAAAGAGAGAAAAACCGATCACCGCGGAAGTATTCTCGCTGTTATAGTATTTTCATTCCGTATCTTCTCGCGATTGAGCGCAATATTTTCTAGAATCCCATATTTTTAATTCACGAACATGGATCGATAGGAAAAGCGGTGGAAAATAGCGTATACATGTCTAATAAATGTGCTTGTAAAATCGACGAGTGATAAATTAAAATGGCTTTAAAATGACATGAATGGTATGTCATCTTTTATTTTCATAAGAAATGCCGTTGAAATTATTTTTAAAAGCATTAAAAGCAGCGAGAGAAAAATAAAGACCTGTATAAGCTTCAGTTAATTTAAATAAAATGTATTAACAGTTTTTATGTATTAAATTATATTTTGCTATCTATAATATATGTGCATCATTACTGTATTATTTAGTTTTCAAAACGAATATTATTCCCCTCAGTTGATACTGTCTTTATAAACATTTCTAAGCCCTTTTTCTGTTATTCTTTTGGTTAAATCCAAGTCGTACATTTCTGACAGAAATATGTAGAGATATCATTTTATACTAGCTACAACCGTTGCAATTCCAACATGTTTTTATTGATATTCACAACCGTGGATGTATTTAAGAACGAACATTTACTTCGGTGAAAGAGACAGATTTGTGTCAAGATCGCGCGCGATCGCATTCGAAAAGTAAACGGTCCCATCGTAAAATAATTCAGTTCATATCGAAGAGATTTATACAGTAAATCACGCACACACCCTCCGTGTGTAACGCGTGATCAAAAAAGCCCTGACAATCAAGATTCCCATCGATCTTTTCTCGAGCTCTTTCACGGTACGTACGATACACATGTGTTTGCGCGAAATGCGCGATTACGACTCAACAGAGCTGAAAATATCCGCTGAATACTCGTTGTCACTTCCGTGAGTTTCATTTGGGAAATAAAAGCTCTCGCGCTCGTAAAAACACTCGACCGGCCATGCCCGGCGATAAAGCTAAAAATCGCGCTCGATTTACAATTTCTCGTAAGGGATGTCGACTGCGTTTTCGCTTATCCCGTAACTAAACTCGAAAACATGTTATTTTTGTAAACGGGAGAGGAAATCCAATTATAGATTCCTACTCGCCATCAATTCTTGATTGTGACCTATTAATTATCGCAGCCCAAGTCTCAATAGGTAATCAGTAGTGCGCGGAAATTGACGATGGTTTCATCGTCAAGAATGAATTGCTAGGACGGTCCGAGGATTCATTTAGACAAGAAACACAATTTTCTTGACAACGCGGATAGTAGAATAAAATGGGAAATTTTGTTTACATAGAAACAAAGACAATTGCTCGAAGATCACCTCATCTATCGGTCTGGCAGGAAAGCTCACTGTAAAATCTCGACAATTTCCGTAGACAATTCGTCGTTAAAATTAAGATCGATTGTACTGGAAATGCATCCCCTGTATACATCGCAATTCCGAGTTTCATTTCTCTTTTGCTTATAAATCAATCTAGATCCTTTCTCTTTTCAAACACAATGCGTACAAAAGAGAATCTTATTTCACATTTCCAACTTGATTGATATTTTTCTTTTAAACAAACTCTTCCTAAATTTTAAATATAGTTTTAAAAAAATTATTTTTCTAAAATAAGATGATTAAACGTAAGTCATTCATACTTGAAGAAATTAAAAAATCTTTTAAAATCAGTTCCTTCCTAAAGAAAAGATAAAAGCTAATGATAAAAAAATTACTTTGCAGAAGAGTAGCAACTTCAAAAGTTTCAATGTTATTTGGCATCGCAACAACACGTTTCTCACAATAACTCTTTTCAATTTAAAATAAAAATTACAAGTAAAGAATGTGTTATTAGATCAAATAAAAATAAAAATTTCTCTTTAGTCATTTCTTAATCACCATTCATATTAAAATTGCGCGAGAATTACACGTCTGTTTCTTAATATTTATAGATATATCTAATATTTATTTTATATTATACAGTATAAAAAATATACATATAAAACAATCTACTATTTATTAAAAGAATTGAGAAAATTGTTATTTCGGTTATTTGCAAGTCACATTCATTTCTTTAATGCATAGCAAAAGAATCAAGAGATTGTATGCGATGATGCACGGTCAAAAAGATACCTTTGACACTCCTATAGGATTTGCGTCTACCGTTACTAGGCCAGGCCGTTTGCGCACGTTCGCGCTGTATTTTCACCGTTCGGCGCGTTTAATACCCACCCACTTGGTTGATCGTGTAACCATACGATCACGAATACATGTTGTACTGATGCTAAGGGACCAACATCGTGACGCGCCTTGGTGCAGAAGCGTCTCGCTCGTTCATCAATTTCAAGATGCGCCGTCGCTTTCGAGACGCTCCTCTCGTCGCCTCGCTCTTGGCGCCGTTCGATAGTACAAATCGTTTAGATCAAGTAAAGCGTGCCATCTCGCGTATCCTCTTCCGCGAGACAAGATGCTCTCGAGAGCGTCGACGTCGCTCTTCGGACGTACCAATCCTCAGTGAAGTCTCTTTTACACGAAGCTCTCAGCCGCTGTTCATATACGCTTTGACGTAGAAATATTTTGATGCGCATTTATCACGATGCATTTCGTGTCGCTTCCTTACACTCCATTTATTGTGTAAAGTGAAATCTCCCACAAATTGTTGCGCTCAAAAGTATTTTAAACGTAAATATTTTTTTAATTTAAGCCCCGCATTAACGGAGGCCTAATTAAAGAGCTACAAAATTAATTAGTGAAATATTTGATAAACTTTCCAACGTTGACCCGATAATTGCATCAAAATTATTTTCAAGCTAAAAAATTTTATCTAAACTCGGATAATACGATATAATTGAACAAGGATATATTACAGGATATATTACTAGGACAGATTTCGCACATTTTACGATACACCGGAGGCTTCCAGACAAATTGTGTGCTAAATCAAGCGTGTATATGTATGAAAGATCTACGATGTATGTATATTTAAAAATTTTGCTAAAAGTTGCTTCTAAAAAGCAGTAAAACTCCGTAGATTGATTTCTATTCTAGAGGATCATCCTCTTTTCTGGTTCTACGTAGTTTTATTATCGAAACAGTTTTTAAAGGGAAGATAAAAAACCCAATACTCAATCGGATTTACATCCTCAACTCGCTCTCGAAGAGCAAATTTCAAGCATCGAGTCTCAATTTGTATATTCAGTCGAAAAATTTCATTCTCAGCAAAAGTTCTCCATTGAGCACAAAATTAAAGACGTTAATCGAGAGCAAGTACAAGTTAGTTTCAATCTTCTATCGGCAAAGTAACTAACTGTTCAAACGCAGTAACTTGCTTATTTACGAACTGTAAACTCTAGAAAGATAATCGCGAAATCGCGGAGCATAGATGCCGGAAATTATAATCATTTGACAAATAGTGATTAATTACACTGAAAAAAAATTCTGATTAAAAACGGACGAATCGGAAAATCTTGTACACTAAGAATCTTATTTTGTTGTTTGAACAAAAAGTGTGAGCAACCAAATCTTTCAAACAAAAAATTTAGTTAAATTTTGTTTGAAAGATTTGGTTGCTCACACTTTTTGTTCGTACAATAAAATAGGATTCTCAGTGTAGGATTGATAAAATATTCTGGTTATTATAATCGAACTTATACTTTATAACTTATATTAACCAGAATTCCTATTATAACAACTAGAATATTTGATCAATCCAACAAGACTTTTCTCATTCGTCCGTTTTTAACCAGAATTTTTTTCAGTGTAGTAATTGTCATTCGGGGAATGATTGCCACTCTCGAAAAATTTTCGCCAGCAAGACCGAACTTTGAGTGCGCGAAAGCGTTTCGCGGGCGACAGGCAACGCCGAGCGCGAATTCGTCACTTATTGCGCCGCGCACCGCCGCCGGAAGTCTGTTCTCTGCATTCAGCGGTGCATAGCACAGCGCTGACGTCCGTTCCCCTTCTCTCCCCCCCTCCCCCCGCGCAACGGATATTCTTTTGTCGCGTCAACACGCGACGTACGATAGCAATATCGGGCCATAAGTGTCAAGTCTAAACCTGGCTTAACGGATGAGCGTCGACGTGGCTTTCCGCGGAGTGACGGATAGCTGCAAAATATACACGCGCGATACAATGGCCCGCTTACAGATTACTCCTGCGACGCGATAAATCCGCGCGAAATGCAGGTCGCGCGCGTGATTTCGAGAAACCGGGAATGGGGTTGTGTGACCGAGCGCCATTCGGACACCGGGTCGAGATGGTAGCTGCGGTCGCGCTTCCTGTAGGAACCTCTCAATTAAGGGGACGGCTGACTTTTACGGGCTGCGCTTATTCCAAGTTCGTAATTGCGAGCAGCCCCCAAAGCGAGGATTATTTTAGGTTTCCTTTAGAAATTATCTATACGTCTGTGAAAGTCGATGTTATTTAAATAACGACAAACTTCCACACAATTTGTAGTAAAAACTGGGCGAAGTTTATATTCGTCAAACGAGATGCAGTTGATTTTATGTATGATTAATTAATAGTGAAATCTTCCAAGTTATATTTGAAATAAATTCATTAATTTTGTTAATTATTTTTAGGAACAATTTTTAACAAACCACTTTCTAATACACACAAAAAAGTAATGAGCTTTTCGTTATTTTTGCTAAACGTGCAAAATTCTACTGCAAATTCAAGTTGCAATTTCGGTCAACGACGGCTCAGTCTCATCTTCTCGATCGTAGATCCTCGTCTAAGAAACCGCATTTAGAACTTGAGTTTTCCTAAGATACATCTTGAGCTCGGTCATTTTTCATCACCGGGATGCTCCATTTTTCATGTGATCCTGTATAGTTACGTAAATAAGATCGTGTTGAATGTAAAGTAAAACGAGATGTACAGTAAAATGGACATCGTAACTTGGAGGAAAACGCCAAGTATCTGCAGCATTAAACACTTTCTTGTCTGCAATATGATAAATCGTAGTACTTGCAGATAATCACGGTAAAACTAACATTGCGTCACAGCTGAATATGCTAATGATATAATAGGACCGAATATTTTGCCAGCCCTGCACTTTCTAAGTCTAATACCAAGTAACGTCGTACATTCTTAGGAATTTCTAACAATTAATGACATGATGTACCAAAGCTTCTGTACCAAGAAAGACTAATTATCATTTAACAAGTAACGTTTAAATCGCTGGATGTGTATTGCAATTTTTTGAAATGAAAAGCTTTTGAATACAAATAAAAAAATCTAGGCGCAATAAAAGTACTTTTATTTTAATAAACCTTAAAGTTTGTTTCTTAATGCTAAACATTACATATTGTACCGCGTGCGAGATAAAAGTTTTCAAAAGTCTGAAAAAGAGAGAGAAAGAGAGAGATTAACAGTACAGTACGGAGTTATTGCTTCGCCTGCGTTTCTGGGAGGGAAAATAGTTTAAGGAAGAAAAAGTTGGAGCACGAGATATTCTTAACCCGGTTATCGCGGAGTTAATTAACGTACCGCGAAAGCCTCCGCCACTTGCGGCGGAGTAAAACCGCGGATGAAAGGTGCATTCGAAATGGGTGTTAAGTCGCGAACGAGCGAACGTGGGCGACCATGAATCACGAGGGCGCGAAGGCGCGTCCGTATCGTCTCGTGAAACTGGAGCGCGGCCGGAGACAACTTTTCGCGCAACGAGAGGACGAGAGGACGAAGCGCTGGAACATGCGTCACCAACTACGTGTCGTTTTAACCCATTAAAGCACCATCCGCCCATCTGTCTCCTTCCTTAACAAAATATGACGAGCAAGCTATACAAGTTGACAAATTGAATGCTGATCTTTCTTCACACTGAGAGAAAAACATAGTTACTTTTGGAGCCAACCATAATTTTATAAAATATTTCTAACAATTAATATGATTTAACTATATGCATCATTGTTAACCATAATTATCATTAGAAATACTATAAAATTGCGGTAGGGTCCAAAAGTAACTATACTTTTCTTTCAATGCACTTCTGAAACCATTTTTATCATATGCAAATTTCGAGACATTGGAGACATAAAATGAAGGAGACATAAAAGAAAGAGGATATATTAAAATAAAGACGATTCTTTCACAAATAAATTTGAGAAAACGCCACTATGCAAAAAACTCCATGCGTTTTCCAAACGTTCGCTAAAATAATATAAATTTTTTTTCTATAATATCACGAGTAAAAAAGAATATCTAAAAATTGTCTCGTCCAAAGGAGATATCAAGTCGTATTAAATTTACGACACATGTATTAAGAGGCTTCCTTATTGACGCGAAACATCAAGTAACGTTATCACGCAACTATCGAATTTTCTGTGCGATAAATCTTGGCGTCTCTGAGCACTCGTGCAATTGGATATGACATGGAAAGGCAGATAAAGCTATAAGACGGCATTCCGCGCAAAATTCCGCGTCAGCTAGGAAGGAAATAATTTTCGCCGCGAGTCGTAGCGCGCACAGCGCAACGCCACGTCTTCCCAGGTTAGCAGGGGTTAACGCCGACACGTGTCGAGTCGCGAGAGCTTTCACCGATGAATCCGAAGGCCACCGCGGCGAACGCGATGATCGCCGCGGAGAGCAACGACGTTGTGTAAATTCCCAATTCGCCAGGTGACATTTAAATGACGGCCGCGATTCTAATCGGCGTCGAGACATCGAGAGCTTTAACATAACACGCGTCGAGGATACTGCCGGTGGCGTTTCGACCTATCGGATGATAACCGTTGGATGGTTATTGATCGGCGTCATTGAGAGGCC
Source organism: Tetramorium bicarinatum (assembly GCA_928718305.1). Classification (NCBI taxonomy): domain Eukaryota; kingdom Metazoa; phylum Arthropoda; class Insecta; order Hymenoptera; family Formicidae; genus Tetramorium; species Tetramorium bicarinatum. Next base: position 25,220,586 of record OV788327.1, on the reverse strand, counting down.
GTGCCGCGATCGACGGAAGGCGGAACGATCGGGATAATTGATAATAAATCCGTGTATTTCTGACTTGGCGTACATCGCGTCTAAATTCGATTCGCGCGAAGAGATTGCTTGCGATGAAAGATACTTTAGTTATCGAGCGTATCATCTTCTAATCTTAAATGAGCAGTTACAAGCAATAGAGTTAACGGAATGACATTATAAATCGCGCTGGCAGTGCTCTCTGAAAAAAAAATATGAAAGAAGAGACGTCGGCACGTGTCGGTCTCGTATGCGTGAAAAATTATCACATAGCATCTAACTGCCCACTTTGCACATTGCTCGAATAAGCAAACATCAACAAATATTCGCCGTATCGCGTTTCCTTTTGTCAAGTTAGACATAGATATGCTTATGGTGTTGCAAATTAATCGCGAGTCTCGAACATTCTGGCCATAAACGGTCTCCATTTTTCGACGACTAAACATCGATATTTCCGTAGTGTCGAATAAAAGACCCTGACACGCTCTAAACTTTCGTTAATTATCGCGAGAACATTTCCTGATGCTTATCGCCGCGCCGGCATCGCAACATACCGATGAAATACGCCGAAGGAAGTGCCGACTGGTGCGATACTATTTATATCCAGTATATCGAATGAATGGAAGTATCGCCATTCTCAGCGTGAGCATTTCTGCTCGACTAAAATGATAATGTCACGCGTAGAGCATCGATACCGTCGAAACACCGGCGGCTGTGGCGTCCCTTACGGCCGAGCCAAATGTCGCGGTGCAAAATGGTAGCGCGTTGCTTGTAACGGAAGGTGGAAGGCGGCCGGGGAGGGTGAGGGAGGACGCGGGAGATCTATGTACTTGTACTCGGTGCGCCGGGAAACGACGGAGGTACCGTATAGCGCCGTTAGGAAGCCGCAACACGGCAGGAATGAGCAGTAAGAATAATGCACCGGTCTGCTTCGCGCCATCGGCGTCAGCTAGCAGCCGAGTAACCTTAATCGGACTGGATCTTGACGGTGCACAGCGACCCTGCGCTATCCCTTAACCCTTAACTCTCCTCCATCATCTCTTTAGCCGGAACATGTGTTTAAAATTTGTGAAAAAAATACACTATAAGATAATTTTTATACAAATAATTCTATTTTAGGATAATGCGTTATTCTTAACCCTTAACTCTCCTCCATCATCTCTTTAGCCAGAACATGTGTTTTAAATTTGTGAAAAAAATACACTAGAAGATAATTTTTAAACAAATAATTTTATTGTAAGATAATGCGCTATCCTTAACCCTTAACTCTTCTCCATCATCTTTTTAGTCTCTTTAATCAGAACATGTGAGTTTCTTCAAAATCTTTGAAAAAATAAGTTTTTCAAAAAATAAAATAATTAATAAAAAATTAATAAGATAATTTTAAAAACAAATAATTTAGTTTTAAAATAATTTTAACTTTTATTTAGCAACACAAGATCAGTTCGCGCTCGATAATACTTTCGATAATTTACTACATTATTTACAGTCTACTGTATTAAATACAATTTAAATTGTCATTTATGTTGGTTTTAATCCTATCCAGATGGACTGCGGAAATTCTAGCGTATCCAGTTAGGAGAGAGAATCAAAGGTAATATATCGGTGCCGAAGACACTCAAGATTGGAAGTTGAAAACGGCGTGACGTTATAAAAAGCCTGCCGAGCATTCCTATACGCGTATCCATCACGGCGACGTCTCCCACAAGGCCGTCGTATGCTTTTACCGTGAAAGCCGAGTGATTCGCCTATGTGTTCTCGCTCTGCTAATTGGCTTAGCCGAAGCCGTCGTTTATCCCAGTCGTCTACCGCGGAGATCATCTCCGTGTGTTTGCCGGAGAGAGAACCGGCGGCATCTCTCTCATTATGGAGCTCAAACAGGAAAACGCTCCCCTGCCGCAGTGTGTTTCGCCAGGCCGTCAAATGGCTCGTAATTTCTGGGAGCTTTCATAAATGTCGCGTGCCGTTTCTCGAGATTGAAAATTCCGCGTTGCGCTCGTAATGTCGTAAAATCGGACCGCGGGTCACAGCGATCGACGAGCGTGTGAGCCTCCGCGTACTTATGGCACATTGCATGACGGTTACACGTGGCGATCTGAATTGAGTTTGGCTCTTACGCCCCTTTGAAACACCAAGGTCGATTAGCGTTAACTCTGGTTAATTTGATTTTGCTCCTCTATCTGGATCACAGATGGTACTATAAGTTGACAGAAAAACGGGATCGCGGCTGACCCAGAATCAGTTGACTCTGATTATCGACGTAACTTGGGCTTAGCAAGGGGTATATGGTACGTACCAACGTGGCAGAGAACTGTACGTTCGTAAAAAGACTTAACATTTCTTTTGTGCATGAACATAAATCACTTTACTCCTCGTAAACGTCGAAAGATATAAAATATGGTGGTTTTCAATAATTTACAAGTAGTTTTCCTAATGTGGCAATGGATATTAAATATTATTTCGTTAGATAGATAATAAATATTAATCGGAATTTAAATACAGTATACAGATGCTTACATTTGGGACATAAATCATTATTTTATATAATCGAAAATGGAAAATACATTTGAATCAGAGCCAAGTTAATTTTTAATTCAAGCAAATAATAATTTACTTTATACGAAAGCTGAGTAATAGATTCATGCTTTGAAATGATTCAAAACATGCAAACGATGACTTTGCTAACCATCGATAAAAATATTCATTTTTAATTAATGAATACGGAATTATTAGTTTTTGCTGATTATTAGCTTTTATTGAAATAATTTCAAGGCATCGCCAAAAGCTGCATCCTATTGAAAGTGAATGTAAACTTTCTCTAATTCGACAAGATTTTGCGAAATTAAATTATATAAAGATCTTTTGTAAATATTTTATTATCGACAGCTCATTAAATTCATCAGAGGTCTCTCTGGTTTTACGAAAACATTAATAAACGGCGAAATTATTATACGCAGTTATTTGCAGGAGTGTTGCCGCTTATGTATCCCGAGTTTTAATAAAACTTGAAACATTACATCGGTCTCTCGTATGAATTCATTTCAAATAAACCGAATATAACATGTCGCTCCGATACGTGTGCAATTTCAAAGAGACATGCTTCGCGATCTATCGTGGCATATATACGTGCGCTCCCGCCCATGTAAAATCAATATGTAATTAACTTCGATTAGGTCGTCGATGTGGCAGTTTGCCGTATCTGCTAGAAAGGTCGCACAGCACGAAAGTTCGCAGCTTTATCTCAGTGTAGTTTTTCAACGAAATATTGAACAATACCAAAATATTTTACGTAATTGAAATTATTTTTCTTTTCTAAAAAAATAAATTGCTGATTTCATTTATCGAGAATATAGAGAACCAAGTATCTTTCAATTGTTTTCTTTTTCATATTTTTATAAATAGAAATTATCTGCGGAAAAACAAAATTTTTTAAAGTTAATGTAAAAAAAACGGAGCAGATATAAGCGAACAGTAAGCAGATTATTTTTTCAATAAATACTTTACATATCACAAATCTATTCCTAACTTTTTTACATATTTTTAGAAATAAGATGCAAATGATATTTAAAAAAGTAAAAAATAGTAATTCTACATTTTAATATTAGTAATGAACATGTTTCACAATTGTATGTAGAAATAAAGACTAATATTAACATAAGGTTAAAATAAAGCACGAATGAATTATAATTAGCCCGCGTATATTTTTAATGATACGCAATGATTCATATTAAAATTGCACATTCATACACACCGTAAATGGCTGTATCTTTAAACATGCATATTTAGGTACAGAATTTAACATGTTCAAATTATGGTACAATATTCACATGTATTAATGAATGCACAGAAGGAAAATAATGTTCGCGAAAGCACAATACATTTCGCTTGAATTTAAACTCGTCAATTAAAGGTTTTTTCTAAAATTTTTAATTCTCCAACGTAAATTAACGAAAAATTCTGGAATTTCTCTCCACAGCTTCGTACGTCTTCCCCTACGATTGACATGTACAGGCTGTTTATCTATTGTACATAAAACGGCAATTGCGTCATGTACGTGCTCGCAGCGCATATAGCTCGCTGTCACGTTTTATCTGTCGATCGTTTCGAATAATATTGTCTGGCAATGGAAACGCGGCGATGTTAACACTTTCACCATCAACGTATCACCGATGATACAAACGGTCGTTGTGCAAACGCCAAACAGTAGTGAAAGTGTTAATCGCATCGGAGCCAGAGCCGTTCCGCGAAATCCGATACGCCTCTTTGATAAATTCTTTCCCAATGTGCATTTTTTTACGAAATCGCAGCCGATAGCATCGAAAGCGAAAAGCAGATTTCCATTCTAAAAGATCTCAAAAAATCAAATTTATTTCATTCATATAATGCCTGGCTTTTCGTTTGTTGAAAAAAAGAATTTTAAAAGTGTAATCTTCTTTTCATATCTTATCTACATCTTCGGACAATGATATAACTGAACTATCTGTTCTCTCTAAATCTTAACTGATTAATAACCGAAACTATCGAGCCATACGTATTTCTTCCTTGTATTTTGATCTTAAGGAAGAAATAAAAAATAATTCACACAATGTACAAAGAAATCTATCGCAAAATGAAGAAAGCCGATGGTTCAAATCAATTTTATGCAGCGACAAATAAATTTTCCATCCGATACACCATAATACTAATGGTTCCGTCTAATTCAAATATTGTTAGTTTATACGATAATTGATTAGATTCAGCTTCTTCGGGCTTTTTATTACGAGAACTCATTTAAGGAAGAGAAAACGGGGATGATAACGCGAGATCCGAGTTATCTTCGGACGGGCGGCAAGGTTTCGCACGCGCCCGTTTTAAGTAATTGGATTCATGGTGGAGTTTAAACGTGAGCTTAAGTAATTAAGTTCGGTGTCGGGGTCGCGCTTCGCGTTCGAGCTGCGCATTTCGTTGCGCCGAATTACATTATACGTCCGCACGCGCACGAGGCACAACGCTTTGTTGCGGCGGCGGCGACGGCGATGGCGCGTACTTTCGATTACGCGAAATCAACGTATAATTAACTTCGCCCGAGTGTTTCGGTTTTGTAAGCCCTCCGACAAATTCCACACTTGCATGCTCCGACCCGCTCGCCGGCGGGGAAAACGCCACCGGCTGCGCTCACGCGCTGCATTCGTGATTCGTATCGCATCGCATCCGCACTCCTGTGCTCGCCTGCGCACTTTGTCCTCGACCGCGCTTGTCGTCAAACGCGCTTTAACATATAATTAACTTTATGCCGCGTAGCGTAATTCGAATATTCATCACGCGCGATACTGAAGAAGTTATTGATTGCACGCGAAAAGGAGTAGGGCTGACTGCGATGGGATTGTGCAATATGGTTGAGAGATCTAAGGAAAAAAAAAATACCAATACCGTGACAAATATCGATGTTAATAAATTATAGCGGGATTTAGTATTAAATACAGTCAAGCTCTCGCATTTTTTGTCTTTGCTATTCTTATCTCTCCTTTTGCGTAGAATGAGAAAGCGAAAGTAAGCGAAAGACTATAAATCAAATATATGTATTTGCAGAGATATAATCAGCAAAGAATTGATTAATTGCCTATTAAGTACTCGCGAAAATTTATTAGAGAAAAGACAAGAAATTAAGGTATATTTGAAAGTTATGAACTAAAGAATCTCTCTCTTTCTCGCATGACTAAATCAGAAGTTCGATATTTTATTTTCAATAACGAAAATATTAACAATAGAGAGATCGAGACTATAAAAATATAAAACAAATGCAATAAAAAACAACACAGAAGATAATAATCAGAAGCATTGCGACAAAGTAGCAAATAAAAGAGATTCTGACAAGTCACGATATTTTGTTGCGAATAATTTTCGCATGAGTATAATTTTATTTTCATTGAATTATATGTATCTCTAAAGCCGCACAACCGTAGCAATTGACGCAAAGGCGACGAAACGGTTAACATCAATAAATGAGTGCTACAAAGATGACATATAACATTCACAAGGTGTAATGTAATCAGTAAGCATTTCTACTAAATCGTCAAACGTGGGATGATGTAATTGATTCATTAAACGCTCGCAGCGTTTAAACAATCATAAGCGCTTTGGTACGCGATGATTATATTATAAGCCACAATGTGAACTAAATTTAGTAAAATAGGATCACACATGAATGCGTAGAAAGTCCCTCATAATGAAAGGGGATAATACGCGAAAGAAGTGGCAATAATAAAGGGGACAATGAATGAGAGGAATGAAGAGAAGACGTGTGGAGAATCGTTTTTCCGGCCCAGAAAATGGATGCGTAAAAAAAAAAAACTAGAAACAACGGTCGCAGTCGAGCTTAATGTGGATTGATGCCTGGGGGCTTGTAGCTGGAATTTGCGAGGTAAGTTAAAAATTATAGCGACAAGAAAGAGTTAAATGCGTTATTGATTATGTTTAAATGGAGAACAATGTGCGCGCGGTCTCAGTTATTTCCCGCACGTGGCTACGTAAAAAAGGAAAAAATGAAAAACCTGCGTATTTTCACGTAAACATTAATTAGCGTCGAGTATATTTATACGTGGTGTAAGCGTAGAACATTTCTTGTAACTACATAAAACGAGTAGTGACTACGTGGCGTACATCTAAATTTATACAATAAAGCGTGCACATATTTATACACTTATTTATATCTCTCTTTCTCTCTCTCTCTCTCTTTAGTTTATTTCGATGAGTTTCCAATAATCGAGCAATTCATGAGAAAATGTACATTATATTTTGGAGCTTTATGGCTCCTGGTCCCTCGCCGACTGTATTGAAATCGTCAGAAGCGAGAAATTACACGTTGAAAATCTTTGCAACGTACTGTCAAATAAAAAGATATTTGAATAAAGACACGCTGTAGATTGCTGTAAATACGTGTAAAATATACTAAGATTACCAAGGAATACACAACGTAGAAGACGCAGTGTCTATCTCTTTTCAGAGCTGTTAAATCACGTGTATTCGGTTATGTATGTGACTACGCTTTGTATCATGTTCATTTTACAGATAGTGTTTTTAAGAATAGTGTCCTGTACATTTTACAAGTGTGCTAAAGCAATCTACAGTGTGTTTTCCTTTTATGTGATAGTAATTTACAAAGTAATTTTCGTGTAATTTCTCGCTTCTGACGTCACGTTTTAAGATGGCTGCGGTTAGTACCGAGGAGCCTTAAAATTCTTTCCGTAAATAAACTCTCGTGTCTGAACATTCGTTGGTAAAGTTTCAAATAAAGCCAGTTTACCTCCCTTCTATCTTTCGCTACAAACTATTGTTAGAGAAATGCAAAACACGTAAAAAAAAAAAAACCGCTTTACGAAAGAAGACAGGACGCAATACGGAGTGCCGTAAAGAGACAGATGAAATTCCGTGTGTACAAGAATTCAAGGTCTCCTAAAAATTTTGCCTGCCTGCTTGGCTTTTCACGCTGATGTGAATCACATTGGAAGATGAGAAACAATCCGAGCGCGAGGACAGAGCATGAATTATAAATCGAGGCTAAAAAAGAGCGGGCCTTGAATTAATCGACAATTTATTTTTGTGTGCGCCGAAAATGTGCGGAATATCGGCGCGAAAGTCAGAGATCAAAGCGGCTGAAGTCACTCGTCGTCGCGCCGCGGAAATTCCGAAAATAATGAAGCCGCGATGCTCGCGACAAAGCTATTTCGCGGACGAGCGACTCGGGCACCCGCGAGACGCGAGTCCGTCCGTACAGCTTGAATCATGACTGAGCGCTTGCGAAGTTTACGGACGATTATGCGCACATACGTCGTCCGTTTGGCGTTACTGCGTCGCAACATCAGCATGTGTAAATGCACCTCGCGCGTGATCGTAACGCGATATTTCCGATAGCAGAAAGAACCGAGGAATTTTTCCATCGGCGTCACAGTGACCACTGTTTTAGGAATACGGATATTAATTTGAAATTAAATTTTCTGAAAATATTAAAGAGTCAGAGATTCGTATAAAATGCAGTTTCAAATGCAGTTTATGTCCATTTTTAGAATTGTAAAAAAATAACAATTATTTATTATGATTTAATAATCATTATTTTATAAAACCTACACTTTTCGAGTAAGATCAAGGGAATTGAAGTAATTTAGTTAAATGAAAGAGCTGAGCCGCAAAGAGTTTATATTAATCTCAATCATCTAACAAGCGCAGACAAAAATATATATGCATAAGAAAGACGAAATTTCCGATAAACGTAAAAACTGATGTAAAATCCCATAAAACATCATAAATCAGAGATTGCCTTGATGCTCCGGATATTACTACGGAATAGAATATTATGTCTAACAACTTGTGAATTAGCAAATATTTAAGTGAATATTTAATTACAAACTTGTAGAATAAAACGCCGCAATTTGCGACGCGAGAGGCAGAGAGACGGCGTGTGCAAAGTAACGCGACCTTCCGACAGTTCGCAAGCTCGGCGAAATGTGCAAAAAGAAAGACGCGTACTAATTAATGGAAGACGGCGAGAAAGCGGAAGGAGGTTGCGTCGAGAGCACGGCGGGTCCTGGAGGAGGTTTGGTATTTCGAAGGAGGAAGGTGGTGTGTATGTGTGTGTGTGTGTGTGTGTGTGTGTGTGTTCGAAAGCCGCGACTAAAAATACAAATGCTATTTCGGGCCATAGGCGGAAGGTCAAGGCGTGCTAGAAACGGCTCGTTCGCTTGAGGAAATGTGTCTTCTTCGTGTAGCCCATCGTCGTCATCGTCGTAGTCGTCGGCTATCTCCGTGCTAAGACAATAACAACTCTCTCCTCACGTTTCTCGCGACCGCATTTATTGTTATTGTAATTGTCTGAATCGTTCCACCCATATAACTTTATGTGCCTTGAGCTTCCACGCCTTGCTTTCTCGGTCGCGTATCATATCTCTCCTCTCTCTAAGTTCACTTCTCCGCAAATTCTTTTTTATCATTCTCAGCGCTATCTATCTTGTCGTTTCGAATCTTGTCGCACGTAAAATTGCGTTTATCCTTTTAACTTTAGCACGAATAAAATTTTATTATTTTTTATTATTTAGGTTATTATATACAGTAAAGTTCTATTAAAGTCTTTCATTAAAACGTTTTTTGACTCTTTGGACTCAAAGTTTGATGACTGCGATCAGAAGAATTCACATTTTTCACATCAGCAGACGATAAACTTGCCCCCAGTAATTAAGTAAGCTCTTCATCATTCTCAGCTTACATACCGAAAGCTTATTCATCTCGCGACACGCGCGCACCCGCCGACGTGTGGGGAGTCCGCCGCTGAAATTTGATGAAAACAGAATTATTCGACGAACGCGACACGCCTCGCCGGTTTTCCATTCCAGAAAAATGCATAATGGTGCACGGCGGGAACTCTCGAACAATGGACAGCAACGTACAATACGTCGAACGTCGAAGTGTAAAAAGTGAAAGAAACTCAAACATCCAGCGCGCGCGCGCGCGCGCGCACACGCTCGGCGATTCAATATGGATGTATATCGTAATATTCGCGGCGTAATTCGAGCATAACGTATCGCGGTCGTCAGACAGTTCTCCTTTCCCGTACATTCGCGTGTAGCCGCATCGATCGAGCCGCGCCGAGCTATCTGTCCGACCGCTATCGATAAGACGTCGTAGATTACGAGCAGGAGCCGCGGCGACGTCGGAAGGAGCGGATTCCGGACGCGCTGCTCCTTTTACGCGCCACGGCCTCGCCAGATGCGGCTACCGGCTCCTCTGCATCTCGCCCGATTGCAGGTGCCGGCGAATCGGTATCACGCTCGACTGTACGTTAATCAAAACATCGTTCATGCGAAGTGCTCCGAGGCAATAGATGTAATATCCGATGGGAACCTCGTTCCCCGTGTTTGTGCATTCCTTGTGGATTCATACACACTCTCTCGCACTTGCGGCTCCAATGTTCCGAATCCGCGGATTTCTCCACGTGCGCACAGAAAAAAAGAATATTCGTATTTTGACAATGTCTCTAGTTTCAAAATGGAAGTCTTAAAATGAGATTATATTGCGTCAAACAAAGAAAATTTACTTTAATGAAGACGTATTTTATACAGTTTAATCAAGAAAGTAATATTCTTCTTTTTTGAGAATAATTTTCTTGAATAGAGAAGAAAAAATGTTGGATAGAAAATAACATATGTTTAAATCAAGGATTATAATTTTCTTAGAATAAAATTAAATAATCTCTACTCTTGAGATAACAATTGTAGTATTGAGCTATGACTATGATTAAATTGTTGAAATTTAAGATTTTCAAATTCTTCTAAGGAGATTATAAATTGTTGCGTATATATGAAACAATGAACGCGTTTATATGAGCATGATAAGCGTTGATGTGACACTTGCCCTTTTTCGTGCGTGTGTTCGCGAATTCTGAGTTAAATTAATACCGAATTAAAATTCTAAATACCGAAAAATCACTCGTTCGAAAAATACAGTTCGCAGATTACGCGAGCTTCTCCGGCATTAATTAGAGAGCCTCGGAGAACAGGTCTTGGTTTTCGCGAATCCCGGGAATCCCAAAAGTCGACTTTCCGAAAAGTGCAAATCGGTAAATCCCATGAAATTTTACTGTCCGCATGTAGGATTCTGAATTCAATAACGCGAGCTCTGCGCATACTTGGTCTCCCGGGTGCACGATTTCTGAGAAACTCTGCGCATATCTTTCATTTTACGCCGATATTATGCTCCAATACTATCGGCAACAGAACTCGAAATACTCGGCATTTCGTGCTTTCGTCAATACGGGCTCTCCGGAGGCGCCAGGAACAAGCATACGTGCCGCTAACGGCGATAATGATCCTTCCCTTCGCGTGAAATAGTGCGTCGATAAGGTGTCATGTATTACGAGGAGCAAGTAAATCTTTCTCCCTCTCTCTTTCTCTTTCTCGAGCTCCCATTTCGCCGGCCGACTCGAGAATGACCGAATCACCTCGCGACTTCGCGTTACGAGTTTCGCTTATCGCACGATTTGCGGCGCCGACGTTTCGCGAGAATATATATAAGCTCGCGTGAATGTTACGTTCCATTAGGTCGATTTTTCGGACGTGGCGAGGCAAGGTGGAGACCGTTTCGAATCATCTGAGGGACTCGCGTACGGTGCGTCGACGGCGCCGATTATAGCCTCTCGCCGTGCGCGTTCTCGCGAGAGATAATCGATCGCTGGAGCGCACCGATCTCGAAAACACGCAATGTCGCTCGAGTAAATCTATTGCGGTTATCCATTTTGCATATTTAACAGTACGCTCGCGGGTTTCTGGAAAATCGACGCTGAGTACGTATCGCAGTCAAATGAAAAGTATCACGTGCCCACGCACGAATTGTAAATATAACCACCGACGATTACGGTTCATTACACTGTTTTCATGTTCAAACGAATGGAAATAATCGTCTATTGCTGTCGTATGTCGCCTTGGACGCTAAACGATAAAATGTAAAAATCGACAAAGTGTTCTTTTTGATTCTTTATCTTCCGAAAATATCATTACAGGGCGACTATAACATTAATTAAACTATCGTATGGAAAATAGTCTAAAGAAACTGATAGCGAATTCGATTGGTCGCACTAGTGCGCACTCAGTGCACATTAAAGCCGTTGTACACTCATCTAATTTGAATGTGAAATTGAAATATCTTGAATAATAAAATGCCCAATAAATATTTAAAAAAATAGCACAATAGCACGATAAAATGAATTAAAGATTTCGGTTTTTAACATTGTTTCTATATTTATGTTAAGTATTCATCATACGCTGATTTATGTGCAACGGCTTTAACGTGCGCACTAATACGACCAATCAAATTGGCTATGAGACAAATGCTAGTGGCTGGGTAATCTAGATTATACTGACTAATTAGCTAGTGATGACGATATCACTCGCCAGATTTTTCAATGTGTATTATATTTTAAATGTTTGGCCAGTGAGTAGTTAGTAGTTATTTGCAGTTAACCGTGACATATTTAGCTACATATTATATCTTCATTACATTGCTATCGGCTAATTACCATTAAAAAAAGAAAAAAGTATTTCTTGTGATTTATCTATTTTCTGTGCACTACCTAGTTATTATGAATTATAGATGGCATTGAATTATTTAACACTTTATTTAGATTTTCCTCTCTCTCGAGTTTATCTATTATGGTAAAACACAACTTTATATTACAAAAATAAAACTATACGCAAGAATGAAAAGCAAGAAAAATTTGACAAATTAATAAAAGTGTTCGCGAATACGTGAAAGATATTTTTAAATACAAAAGAAAAAAAAACATTTAGAAAGAATAATCAAAAAAAATATCCGCAAATGTGAAAAAAGATTTTTAAAAATATGGCAGGAAGAAATATGTATAATATACATATTTCCCGAGAATAAATCTGAATACACAATATTTGCACATGTAGCGCATGACGGTGTACCAGTACGTCTTCTCGAAACATTGAAAGTACATTAAGAGCGCAAACGTAATATACTATGTACTTAAGGATTACACCGTATTCCCCATGTTACGAACGATAAACAAATGACCGGGATTTTATTAATTTGCTTAAAAAATACTGTAATACATTTACACACCGCCGGTCGTAATAGAAACGTAAGCGACGCGCATATTTCCCGTCGCGGTCGTCACGCGGCGGCGCGATGCTGCAATAATTATCTTCCCCACCCTTTTTTTCCTCTCTTTCGATGAGCGGTCGCGTGAAATCGCGCGTATCGATAAGACGACGTAGATTACGCGCGGAACGTAGCGCGCGCGCGCGCGACGTGTTCGCATCTTAGGCCGGCTTCACACCTTAGCAGAAAAGCAGAAAACAGAAAAGCAGAAGCCCAATCAGAGCTCTCATTGATAATAAGCAGTATGTAATAGTACATACCAATACATACTGCCTACTATGAGTGAGAGAGTTCTGATTTGCTTCTGCTTTTCTGTTTTTTGCTTTTTTGCCAAGGTGTGAAGCCGGCTTTACGGCGACAAGAAGCGCGGCGCGACCGCCGGCGGGAGCCGCAATTAATTTTCGCGTTTTCCTCCACGTATGCCTCGTTTATGCCCCAAATTAATGTCCTTAAATCGGCCGAGCAGCGGCTCACTCCCGCCCCGCTCTCCCCGCGTCTCTCCGGCGCACACGCGCGGTTTAAGTTTCACTCCGCGAATATATCGCGTCCTTGGAGCATGCGGCATGCTGTCATCGGAATATCTGCAGCCCAGCTCGTACTGCGGACTCGATACATGCTGCATATGTAACTCATTCCAAGCGCATGATTCGACATCGTAATCCAGTTGCGCGATTCCGCGTGTAGCTCACTTTTACAATCTAATCTGACGTAGTACATGAGACCATCAATTCTGTTTCGAATTTAACTGCGCGCGAGACGCGAAGGGAGAGACGGGGCATTATCGTAAATCATCGATTCTAAAAGGACTGACCTTTATATCCGAAAAAAGTGCCGTTACGTAAAAACGTAGGCAGATTATTCGGGATACGCGATTAATATACTGACAAAATTTATATCTCTAACGTAAAATTATTCTACGTCGTTAATTTTAACAAAGGGGATTTTTGCTGGCGAACGTGCAAACTTTGCGCGCAATTGTCAAAACGCTGTGGAGAAAATGTCGACGTTCATGTTAAATGTAAATGCTAATTTCTTTAGAAAAGGCGAAACATCCTCTGTAGGTAATGTTAAACGACCTTCTCCCTAAATGCATACTTCGCGAGAGAATGCACTTCGCATTTCGCCACTTGCTCTGCAGTGTCCTACAAAGCATTGAGCGGTAAGAAAGCAACATTACGAAGTTACTACAACGCTCGTGGAACAGCCTGGTTTGAAGTCGCGAAGTGTTTCATAAAAGCGTTAACTTTCCAGGACGGAAATTTCTCCTTTCCTAAAGCGGAAAACCCGAACAGCCACTGAAAAGATGAGGAAATCTGCCGTGCTCCGATAGATATTCCATTTATCATTCTACGCCGTTTCTAAGCGAATAATATGATTTTACTGCGTTAAAAAAATATTACTTAATCGCGGAAAGGGATCACGATTGCCTCAATTGTTTCGACAATCGCAAGATCGGTCGCCGAATCAAACTTAATTAAACCGGGCGAGCAGTCGGTTCTTTTCATGATTGTCGACGCTAATTGAGTTACACGACTGCGACCAAACTACGATTGCACTTGTCATAATCCGCGCAGCAATTCCGGTGCGCAGGAGTGGTCGAAATTTATCCGCAGCTGCGACACGCGAGAACCTCGATGGTGCGCCGCACCACTGCGGGATCGCTACTTTCTCCAGCGAAATACCAACGAGTTAGGCACTACGTGAGAGATTAACTGAGCAGCATATGCTCCGAGAGCCTTGCTCTCTCGCTTATGAATCCACCGCCAGTAATACAGCTTCTCGGCGCTCTCGAAATAGACCGCGACGTCGGATCGCGGAGTTCTTGGTGAACCATGAGGATCGCGATGTCCAGTCGGAACGCTGTTGTTAACTATTAATTTGCGATGTATCAAGTTGGAAACGGAGATCGGTGGTACGATTAAGGAGTTATATAATCGCCCATCATACTTCGATACATACAAGAGCTTTTAATGAAAGACGCGTTCAGTTTCATGAAGATCTTATCTTAATTTGTTTTTACGATAGCAGTATTTAATATATATCTTAAATATATTCTTTTGAGAAAACTAATTCAATTTTTTGACATCTGTGTTTTATGAATATAACTTCTGATATTTTTAAAGAATATATATAACATTATTTTAACTTTGAATAAAATATACAAATCGTATAAATTAGATTTGAGAAAAATTATAAAATTTGTATTTAGTTTTACATTTGAATGTAAGCTTCACTCAAAATTGACATTTGCAAATTTAAAGATTTTCAAAGTGAGACGAAATTAATGAAGAAACTCATTAAAGATTGATGATTGCTGGTGAAATGAAAAGAATATTAAAAATGGATAGGTTATAGATTTAAGCGTATAATACAAATATCTAAATAAAAAAATCTTAATTTGATGAACTGACGTTGCATACCGACATGAATCTACGTCACGTAATAAATAGAGCATTAATTAATTTTTAATGAAATATTTTTAGCTATTTAGCGTATTATATAACTTTACGAAAGTCATTTAAAGTAAAAAGCATTTTTTTCAAATGTCAAACTATTTTATATTCTTCTTAGAATATTTTATATGAAATAATTCTTTTTACCATGTACATGTAAAGAATATCCTGTATATAGATTTTCTATATTTTTCAACAGAAATATTTTGAAAAATTTTGGACCAACATTTAATCAATAAGTTAGTGTATTTACATTCTTGACTTAAAATTCAAGAATATAAATGTCGTTTCTCAGTTTAAATTAAAATAGTGTGTACTTACAGGTGCTTTAAAGAGGAAAGAAACAGAATATTTGAAATTATGTTTTACATGTATAAAAGGAACAAAAATATTTCAAGTCCTATTAAAGTTAAATATACCTGGTCTCGCGACAAGTTTGAAAAAGTATTATCGGATTAAAAGAAAAAGAAAACCTCTTCAATTCCACGTGCAACTATTCCCGATTAGCGCTCGCTGCAGAATTAAATCACTATTAAGTGTCAACACATATCTTGGCTAATTGACAAAGAAGGACTAATTACAACGACTCGGCCGCAAAATTGCACGGAATTTGTTAGATGCTTTTTACAAAACGACTGGATTCCGGCCCGCTGTTCGCACATTAAGCGAGAAGCTCTGGACGTTTTGTCGCTCCTTTTCCTTGCCTTCTTCGCGATCGTTGAATTCGCAATCGTCATGAACGTTGAATTCGTGAATTATCTCGATGCCGAGTCCAATTTTTACGCTGACATTTTCATCAAAAATTTATATCGAGATTTTCTGCGACGTTTCATCATCTTTTTGAATTTCATGACAAACGATGATATAAAAATTTGTAATTCAAAAAAACTTGCTTAAAACGATATACTAGAAATTATAGATATCAATTATTTTCGATGTCTTTTTATTGAAATATTTTAAAATATTTGTTCTATCTCCATAAGTTATTGAATTATGCTTTAATTTGTCCTGTTTCCTGCTTATAGTGCTTGAATTAAAAGTTAGATCGTTGCGTTATGCTAACTTTATCTTATTAAAATCTAAAAAATCCAAAACAAATACGATAGCTGATATAATGCTAGTTTATTTCTACTTTGTATTATTATCTACCGACTAATATTTCTAAGAAGAAACTCTTTTATCTTAGTTCTGAGAATTATAGATTATAAATATAAAATGATAAGTAATACTGTAATAATGATAATTAATTGGTTGTTTAAAAAATTCACTTTATATTTTTTATCGTAACGATTTTGCACCGCCTCTACAATTTCAGGATATTTTGCTATACACGAAGTTATTCTAATTACGTTTGTACAGCAAAATAGTCCAAACAATTCTTTCCTCCTCACATTTTTGTTCCTATCTCGATCATGTATGTCATGATTTTTCCTCCTTTTCCTAGAAGCGGCGAATTATCAGTCCGCTTCTCTCATTTTAACGGATGTAGACGCCACAGAAAACAAGTAATTCCCCGTATTCCGCGGACATGCAGAAATATAAATAGATTTCTACGTGATAAGCAAAACTTAATGCAAACTGCGCGATGTGCAATAAGCGCTAGCGTTAGCCGGAAGATAGAGTGCTTTTTGTCACACGAGAAATCAATTTGATAGAATAATTCCCTCATAAATGTAAATACCACCACCTTCCAAATTGTTTACCTTTCAAGTCCGTAAAATGTGTACGCGGAACCAGTTACAATCATTTTCGGGCTGCTATTGTTTTAACGGAGAAATAACGGTGTGAAAACAGACTGCACTATATGATTAACAGCGTATTGCGGTCGACTACGCTCCCATTGTTTACTGATACAAGTAACAAGTTGCGTGGAAGTTTCATACGTTTGAAAGTTTTGCCGCGATAGATCGTGCATACGTCTAACTTCGGCCATAAATAATCCGTAGGGACTCGGATATTTTCGAAAAAGATTGTTCTCCCAGCAAATCGAGTTATTTTGTGACACAGCGCCGATGTTATTCCATTTGGTACCGCTAGTTATCAAATCCACGTTCGCGCAATCTTTCGATTAGTGGACGACGTGTGGACGCTTTTATTTAGCGGACGCTTTTTATCTCGTTACGAAATGACGAGATAAAAAAAAACCGCAGAACTGCTGTCAAATGACCGCGTGAACGTCGATAATACGCGGATGAACTCTTTCTCGCTACAATCTCCACTCGTGAAAGTCTTGAGAACGACTGACTTTCTTTCACACGGCAGCTCCTAGCGCTCCGATGCCTTCGATGTACAATTGTACTGGCAACGCGCTGGCAATGCAAAAATGATAGCAATAATCCCATTTCAAAATTTTACAAATTCTTTTGGTACTATCTGCCAACATTCTTTGGTATCCGTATCTTTTTGTGGCAAAGTAGAGATTGATTTAATTTTATTTACTTATCAAGGCTTATATTGTTTCGAAATTAGCTTTTCAAATAACGCGTTTTCCTCTTTTGCGTTTATTCTCCGCTGCTTACACATGAATTATTTATAATAAACATTCCATATACCGAAGCCAAAGGATGCTTCTTCAGACGAGCTTTGCTTCTTCTTTATATACAGTATACTCTTTATCTGCCCCTGTTTCAAGCTTATGCCAACGAATATGTGTGTAGATTCCTATTCTAATTTTGATTTGTGAGACGACGGAGAATTTCATGGTCGTATAGAATCGCAGTCGGATTCCGCACACGAGTTTCAATTTTGAGATTACGAGTGTAGATTCGGTATAACGGAATCTGGCTTACCGCCATATCCCTTGCACAAGGTAACAGACTTATACATGTTAGCCGTCAAGTTAGTAAAATATTGAAGACTGCAATACGGTAAATGGAGATTTCAGCATATTTATACATAGATATTTCTCTCTCGATTAAACTTAACAAACTTGTTCGTTTCTAACATTGATTGAAATAACTCGGTATTATCCTGAAGTATTTTTTTCATACAAGATACACTGAAAAAAAATTCTGGTTAAAAACGGACGAATCAGAAAAATCTTACACTGAGAGAAAAATATGGTTACTTTTGACCTCAACCACAATTTTATAATATTTCTAACGATAATTATGGTTAACATAATGATGCATATAGTTGAGTTAATCATATTTTGTGTTAGAAATATTATAAAATTATTAGCCAAAGTTGAGGCCAAAAGTAACTATATTTTTCTCTCCGTGTAGGGTTGATCAAATATTCTGGTTATTATAACAGAAATTCTGGTTAGTAGAAGTTACAAAGTATTAAGTTCTATTATATATAATAACCAGACTATTTTTGATCAATTTTATAAGGTTTTCTGATTCGTCCGTTTTTAACCAGAACTATTTTTCAGCGTAAGATAATTCTTTTCGCACGGTCGTATTTGCGTGCAGCAATTTTATTCATTTGCGAATCGAAAAGTTCCGAATCGAAAAGGCTGCGCCTCTACACACTACTTGGAAATTCTCATGCTACGAACGACAGCACGCCGGACAGAAACATTCCTATCACGGAGATCTCGAGTGTACGAGCACATCTCAATCTACATCGTGAGAAAGTGAAGCATAACTAGTGCTCTCCCGTATAATGTGGTAGTCTCTGGTGACAAGCAAAATAAAATTCGCTCGGCACGCAACTCGTCCCCGTCGCTGTACATCCCGGCCGCCCGGATATACGCACATACATACACATACGTGTGTACGGGATATGTGTGCGCGCGCGCACGTTTCGCAACGCTCGCGCGATCGTTCGCGCGTCTATTTGGCTTCGTTGGCTCGCCGTTCGCGATTCTTGCCACGTAGCACTGAATCGAGTAATCGCTGATTACGATCGCGCGCCGGTTAAGAACGGCATGTCGACTTTCCTCGCACGACCGATGCGTGATCGCATGGGGAGACGAGGTTCGTGTGGACTAATCCCCCGTAATTAATTGATACTAAATATTTATGGCAATTATTATGTCTCTAGCAATATCTGCGATGTTTAATTAACGATACTTTGCTAGAAGCGATACTTGAAATTGGAGAAACCACTTCGAAAGAGACCGAGGGGGAGAGAGAGCGAGAGAGGAAGAAGGTGAAAAGAGAGAAGTGAGAATTTCATAAATTATAGTCTGCAAATTATACATATTTATAATCTCGCAATATCAAAATTAAATCTTGAACTAAAAGAGATATATCCCGACAATTTTTCAATTCTCGCTCGAGAAAATTTCCTAACTTACCAATTAAAACTACATTAAAATGTCCCAAATGTTGGTAAAACGCACATTCGATTCTATTTAATCAAATACACAACATTATAGAAGGATAAGATTTCAGTTTTTCAGATTGTTGTGCCAATAAATTAGTGAGTAACTAAAATTTGACCGCGTTCCATTTGAAATTAATCATCTCGAATGTCCATTGTAAAGCCGCGATATGAACGTCGTGCTCGTATCTGGCGATACGAAAAGCTTTTAAATTAAATTTTCGCACAAAGCATCCGCGTATCGATACATACGCGCTCAACATCCCGTGTAATTCGGCATAGCACGCGGATTAATTCGTTACAATCGGTATTTGTACTCGGCTGGTCCGCGTGTCGTCGCGTCGCCAAACAAATGGTGTATTCGTAAATTATGCGAGAATATGTCGGAAATCGTCGTCGGGCTTAAATGCGGGACACGTGAAATTCTCGCACCGCCGCGCCGCGCCGCGCCGTCCGATGTAAACGTGATCATTTTGATGGCGGTACGTGAGAGCGGCCGGCCGTGCTCGGTTGACGTTAGGGTCAGCGAAAGATCGTAAATCAAGGTCATAGTCGCGAGGTACAGACCGCGAGGCAGACATTTTCTAACCCGTCCCTCCGTCCTGGCAAATTGCGTCTCTCGAGAGCGACGGTGGCGAGGCGCGGTGAACGGGGGACGCGATTATCGATAAACCCCGAACGCCATCCTCATCGCCGGCGACTCGTAATTTGCGATTAACGTAGAACTCGCGAAAGTCGTGAAACGCGGCGGAAATCCAGCCTTTGCTGATTTAACGCGAGCCATTCCGGGTGAGGACAATCGAGTTGACTTTCGAAGCCGTATTAATTGCCCCGCGTTTCCATTAGCGGCTGTTTAGCTCGGCGCGCCAATTAACAAAGATTATTGTCGGGCTTAAAGATCCGAAAGCCTACTAACTGAGTCTTAAATATGGGGCAATCCCGATATTTTTACGGTGCTCGATATTAAACGCTATATACATACATCTTGAAACTTTAGAGTAGCGAAAACTGATAGAAAAAAGTTAATGCAAATTAATGCAAATTGTATACCCAAAATTATTGAGAAAAAGATTTAATGCGTTCAAAAAGGAATATTAAAATCTTTATATTTTTTAATTTAATATTGAAGATAAGATACCGCTAGAATATCCGGATATCCGCTATGATATCCTTTTATCGAAAGAAAAATATTCCGACTGCCGAAATTTCTCTTGTCTGGCAAACTTGCATATGACACGTTGCGTATTTTGTTTACTTTTTGTTCAGAGATTGAAATTTCCTTCCATTCGACACGTAATTCATCTTTTCTTGTTTAAAATCCTTACTGGCTTTGTTAAGTTATTCCGTATAAAATTCCAGTGTTTTTCCTACTACAACGAATGCTCAAAGAATTTAATCACAATTGTTCGTTATATACTTCAATGAATGTAATAATCAAACGAAATTTATGCATTTTTCGATTAGAAAATATGATGAGTACACAGCTGAATAAAATCGCGTGATAGTAAAAGATCTTTTGTATAAAACCAAAATAAGCACATTGATTACAATCTACAAAGTGTAAATATATTTTTGAAATCGAAGTACCTACAGCTAAACCGACTTAAAAAAAAAAAGCGGAAAAAATAAAACCTTTTAATCCACTTCACACTATTACGTGCGAGATTGTCCAGAGCGCGTTCATGCTATCGCGAGCAAGAAACCACTTTAACGCGTCAATAACAAAACCAATATGGAACAACAAACAGTTATACAAATATATTCGAATCGCGATGTTATTGGATGACCATTGCGCGCCCATACTGTTCACAGAAACGAAATAAACTCTACTGTTTTCCTTTGTTGATTGGCTGCCTGAGAGGTGATATTCTCTTTAATGTATTCTTTATTGTAAATCTATTTACGATATTTATTTTACGAAATTTACACCAACAAGCCGCGAGTGATGAAATACGATATTCTATCGTATCTGGTATTGGAGACTTGCAACTACATTAAAAGTCAAATATTTGACAAACCATCGCAGCAAATTGATTCGAGTGACGATAATTATAATTATACAGGGTGTTTCTTAAAGACCGCCCATTAATTACATAGCGTTATTTCTCGACTTTTCGACTCAATTTTTGATAAGGAATAACGTTATGTAGTGGGCAGTTTCTAAGAGACACTCTGTATACGATGCGTCGATCGTGAATTCTTTCTCATTAATTTATATACGACACAATAAATAGAAAATGAGATAAAGCGATTTGCATCTTGGTGTCTCCTTCGACATGGTCGAAGGTAACGGATGTAAAAGGGTTGTTAACTATTAAAACGTTGACGCCGAGCGATGAATTGACCATAAATGGAGATGGATGCAAATTTTGACCTTGCTTTAGTGCGCGCGAGCCCGCTATATTTCGCGGCGTGCTCGCGATACATTTTCCCCGACAGCGTGCCGAGAGCGTACATACAAATTCGCCAAGATCAACGAGCAAACAAAATATGCGGTCGAGGGAGCGGAAAATCGGGAAATGGGGCTGCGCGGGGGGAGTGAGGGGCGTGCAGGCGGGAACGGAGAATAAAGTATCGTGCATGTCATATTTGCGCGGCGATTTGGCGTAGCCGACCAACGTTATCATAAAATCAGACCGACATGCGCGAACGTTCGTGTAGAAATGAACGACTTTGCGGAATGAAAGAGCACATCCTCGGCAATGGAGCCGCCGCCGCCGCCGCCTCGGCCGACGCGAGCGGAGTATCGATCGGCGGTTCGCGATAAAAATCGGCGATACGAGGAATACCGGTGGCGACCCGTAGAATGCAGCTGTCAATATTTGAATGATATGGTTACGCGGCCGCTGCTGGTCGATAGCGTGCTCGTGCGGTTCGCGGCGCGAGATCACGTTTCGGATTGCGCCGTCCTTCGATCATACGATCCAGCTAATTAATTTGTAAACTGCGCGAACCGATTCCAGCGGACGAGTGCGAATGATCGATCGTGCGATATTTCGAATGTTGCATGTTGCGCGACGTGAAAATAAACCGTCTAGAAATTTGAAAAGCGCGGAGTTTCGCAGTCTTTTCGTGTATATTACGTAATTGACCCTTTCGTGCCTGGTGGGACATATATGTCCCAGCACTTAAAAAATTCATATCTTTTACAAAAGTAAAGGTAACAATATGTTTCTAGGCTCATGTTAAAGATAAAAAATAGGAAAAAATTAACAACACCTTTGTAAATTTTGTCCTTTTGTCTATGTCTCCTCAATTTTCCATAAAAATTAAGATACCGAGCTCTTTCTAAACTTATTTTAAAAATTACACAAGGCCAAATAAAAAAGATCTCATTTCAAAATGGCAAGTTCAAGAAGGCGTAACAAACAACTTTTATAATTTGGCTTACCATATTAGATCTGTCATTTTGAATTTTAATATTTGGACTGCAGATTCGTTATCAGCAACCCGTTATCAAAAACTTCTAGTAAATGAATTTCATTCAAATGTGAACAAACTTTACATTTTGGTTCGGTCCACTATCTTGAGTCCGCTATTTTAAATTTTAAAATTTAAACTGAATTCTTAGAAAAAACTCAGGCACGAAAGGGTTAAGAAACGCGAAGAAGAAAAGAATCAAGCAACATGTTTAGACATTGGTACGCAAGCTCAGAGCGTTTCATCACATTTGATTCGTCCAACATTGCGCGGAAAATTCTTGTTAATATAATAACGTATTCATCTTCTTTTATTGATTATCCATTATCTCGGCTTCCAGCGATAAGATTTCATATTTCATTTCGTGTCGCTGAGCGGCGGAAGATTTATGCGAATAGTTAAAACAAATTCGAATTACGGTACGCTCTGGCGCACGCCGAATAAAACAAATTCAGGTGAAGTACATTAAAATAGGAGCATATTAAAATCATCGTTGGCAAAACATTTCACCATTTCAGCTAATCGTGTCATATATTAATACCGCCGAACGTTACAAAATGCCAGTGAAATACGATTCTTTCCTACCGCGAGCGATGTGAAACATATATCATTGCTGGTCCAAAATTGAACTGGGGATGGCGCGCATTTATTATTCAGCCGTTCGTTCGGTGACTTAGAGTTCTTGTCCCGCGCTTTTACGCTGAAACGGAGCACGGTGAGATATCACTTTTGTCCTGCGAGCGCGGCTGTAACGTTGCGAATAAACCGATCTCGAAGGGCAGCCACGCGAGAATAAAGCGAAACGTCTGGGCGGTGAGGCATCTTAGGGATTACCGATTGATACGCGCTCGTTTTGCGTGAATTCAGCTTGTTGGAAACGCGATAACGATACGCATTTTGTAATGCTGAGAAAAGACGAGAGGCGCACATTCGCGGTTATCGATAGATACGATTGAGACTCGAGCCAATTCGCGTAATAATAAATCCGATAAAATACTAATGAAAACACAAAGGGAGTAGCGTATTAATATGTCGATAACGAGCAATTAGATTTCTTCTAATAATACAGACAGTTATGATAATAATAATCTTACTCGCTTCCAATTAAAGCTCATCAAGTTGCATGATTATCCTTTACAATAATGTATATAATAAATTCTGTTAAAGAATGCGTCACGGCAATAATAAGATAACAAAAAGTAGCGGGTGAAACTATCACACATCAAAACAGTTAAATGCGATCGTTGTTGAACGAACATTATGGTTTCTTAGCACTTAAGATTTCATGTCACATCGCGTTCGATACGTCCCGACGCGACATTTATGCCAAAGTATAAGTATCGTGAAAAAACTGTCTATATTTGGAGCTATAAAACCGAAATCAAATAAGGTAAATAAAACGCGGTCGATATATAAACGCGATCCACTTGGAATGCTTTTCATCGGTTGAAGCGTTTATATCGTCGACGCATTTCTTTGATCAACTACATATTTAATAATATTGTAAGATATCGATTTGAATATTTATCATCAATGAAGAAAATAATCACGCATAAAATAAATTGATCGATTGACTTTTTTATAATATCAAGAGAATTTCCAGCAAATTTTTTTTAATCGCTCTGATCGATCCAACGCATTTTCTCAAGGCAGATGCAAACAATATAAAAAATTATAATTATAATACACCGATTTGTACGTTTATCCTCAATGAATAAAATCGTTACGTATTTAATTGAGTTACATACTTCAGTTTGAACTACTTGTTGCCTGTCAATTAAATCGCATATGTAGTCGGACTTGTTTGTCACGATACTATTTCTACTTTCCGCAGTTTTAATTACCGCAAAAAATTTAAATATCAGCTGTTTTGATGTTTATCCACTGAACAGAATCATCGTGCACCGAGTAAATTAAATTACCGATACTAACTGACCGTCGATTAAATCGTGCATTTTATGCTCGATATATTGCTGCCTTAATTTAATACTAAAGTGTAATACAAAGGTAAAAAAATAAAATATAACGTAATTATATTTTCGCAAGCTTGTTTTAATTTAAAAACAAAATCTTTAATTTCAATAATCAATGAGATATTTTTAAAGGTTCCGAATATTCAAGTTCCAATATTTCATCGTGGCTCCTTTGAGCAAATTATAAGCAACTGCTGTATTTGTTATTAGCAAATAAAATCACTGATGCTGAATAAATCAGAATTATTTACAGTTTAAAAATCGCGTGTCCCTTGCCGACATATATCTTGAGCTTTACCTCTGAGCAAGTAGGCGGCGAGCATCATGTCCTTGAGCTGCGGAAGATAGAGGCCATTGAGCAAGCCGTGGTTCAAGTAGTTCATGTTAGGAAGCGGACTGTAGTTTAACCCCGGCCTGAGGTGATTCAGGTTCGTCAGGTGGCAGGGATGGCTCAGTCCGTGATTCAGGCCTTGATCCTCGCCGAGGAGCTCGCAGATCTTGCACCGAATCTTGGTCATACTACCGACTCCCTCGTCGCCGTCCACCACGCACTCGTCGAGCTTGTCCCGTATCGACGCCACTTCGATCGACCGCTCACGCCCGATAGATCGTGAGACTCGAGCAGAAGTTTCTCTCTCCAGGTATTAAAAAAATATATTTGTACACGATTATGTATCACTGTGCGCGACTGCGCGCACTCTGCCACGGCACTTCACTCGGCTCTTCCCTCTCGATCCTCTGATAAATCGAAATGAAGATATCATACGTTACGCGGGTACAGAGAGCTATGAGGACTTCGTACAGTGGGGAGGCTTCTGAACTTTCTCTCGATGTTAAGCAGACGTTAAAATCGATATTATTTTCAAGTTGCGTTTAATTGCCGGATTCGCGTGTCTGCAATATCATGATCGTACATAATTGCAAACACGTGTTAATTATATATTAATTATATATTAAGCATTAATATTAATCAATATTAAACATATCATAGATACAAAAGAGTTTTTAGCCTAGCGTAACTAATATTGAAAAAGTTTCATGATCAAAGACTCACAAACAAGTAGCAAATAAAAATCGCGATACTCCTCTAATTATATCAATCGTTTTAATACCTATTGACATGTTGAAACTCCTGAACTTTCTCTCCATGTTAATCAGACATTAAAGTCGATATAAATTTCAAGTTGTCTGTCTTTAATTACTAGATCCGAGTGTCTAATATCATAATCATATATTGCAAACACATATCAATTATTGAACGTCAACATTAATCAACGTCAAAGTACATTGTAGATACAAAGAAAGTTTCACATTTATAGCCTAAAACAAAAATTCTGGTTAAAAACGGATGAAATAGAAAATATTGTAAGATTGATCAAATATTCTGGTTATTATAATAGAATACTTTATAAATTATTATAATAACTAGAATATTTGATGAATCCTACAATATTTTCTAATTCGTCCGTTCTTAATCAGAATTTTTTTCAGTGCAGCTTAATACTGAAAAGATTTGACGATTAAAAGATTTAACAAGTAGCGAATAAAAATTGCGGCACTTCTCCAAAGAAAGGCTAATTGACATCTATACATTTTATTTCCTTGTTTCAATTTTCATATATAATATCGTATTAACGTTTAGTGAATTCTAGTGAGAGATTGTACTTTACACTTGCGCAAAGTACTTGATAATTGATACCACGCGGATTTAACTGAAACGATTTCAAAAGCGTGACAATAATAACGACTTACTCCAGTCAACGGCAGTCAACGCAGTGACGACAATTTGCTTTACGTTCGCAGGCGATCGCGGCGAAAATTCACACAGCGAGGCATTTTGTCGCGTTGACAGAAACTGCGGCGCGCGAATAGTCGCGTTATCACGTTACGACTTATCAGCGAAATATCTGTCTACTGGCCGAGCGCTCTACACGGCGTCTCTAAGCCCCCGAGCCTCACATTTCATACCGAGCCAATCGAGGAGTGGAATCGACGACGACGACCTTCGGCTATCAGCCGTTTCTTCGAACACGACGGCCGTGATGCGAGAATTAATGCGCTTCAATTGTTAGCTCTCGATTTATACTGCCCTCGTACCTGTTGCTCGTTTAGTGTATCGACATAACGCGTCGGAGTGTCAATGATAGAATTTCAACAAAACTTGCGGATTTTTTTGCTGAAAACGCGTTTACCTTCTAACTGGAAATAGGAACTTTGTATGTGCTTGACGTTCCATATTTTTCCTACTTCCTATGGATTCTTTTATCTTTATTCTGTCGATAAATCTTCCCAGTACAAGAGAGTTGTTGCGTTTAAATTGTGAAATATAGACGGCTGTGAAATTCTAAAGGTTCTTTTTTTAAGTAATTTTCACTTGGAATCAAATCAATTTTCACTTCGATTTATAACTCGGTTTAGTTGCAAAGCTATTTATTACAAAATTTAATGTCAAGAAATGTTAAGCTGACATGATTTCAATGACCATGTTTCTTGTAAAAGAAATAAACTCTAAATTAAAGAAAAATGCAAAAAGTTTTAGATATTCTACATAAAAAGTAGGAAAAAGTATGCTTTATATCAAAACGGATTTCGAATCCAAAAATGGATTTCCAAGACTTGCTCGAGAAAAAAAAAGTATATTTTCCATTGTTAGATTAGTTTATTTGTTAGTGTAAATCTTAAGAGTTGGTTAATAAACTGAATTCGAAATTATTACGAAAACTCAGAGCACTCAGTTTATTTTATATAAATCTCTCTAAAGTAGATACCAAAAGTATCTTCAAGTTGGAGTAGTTGAAACCCACGCGCTTTCCGGTTTCTTTCATGTAAAAGCCGAGCAAAAGGCGTTCCGACCTTTTAACTCCAAGAAAAAGTTACTGCATCTCGCTTCGCAGTTTGAAATTGATCTCAGCGACGTTTCACGACAAAGAAGACGCCCTTCAGTGCTTGAAGAATAAATGCCGAAACATACGCCAGAGCGTAAAAAGCTATGTTAAATGAGGAACGGTGCGCACGGCAGTGTATTTGTCAAGAGTTTCGGAGTTATCAAACTCCGCGAAACTTTCAGCTCATTATTTTAACGCAATTTGATTTACCGCGAAGTTTTATAATGCATAGTGGCTTATGAAAGTATTCATGAACGCGGTTTTGTTCGATCTATAGAGATGCACGCGGCCTACCAGTATCGTTTTTACGAAGCAAATTTCCTTTGTTCGCCGGCATGTAAAAAAAAATCGGATTTGTATAAAACTGTCGATTTAAACAAAAACGATAAACCACTTATCGCGTAATTAATTGCTACATCAATTTCCTCTCCGTAAAAGAGATATATGGCCATTCTTTATTCCCTCCAGAAAAAGAAATGACCACTGACAGAGAAATGAATTAGGACAAATCGCAGCTGGAAGCCTCGATACAGCGAAACACGGCGACGAGACTTTTATTCTTTGTCTGCGCACTTCTGCGGCAAAACATACTTGGGAGGAACAACCTTGGCCAAGTTCCGTAACGGAATATTGGAAATTCCGTTTCGCGAAGCTATGCGATGCAATATGTTTTGGCTTCAAATTACTTAGTCCATCTCTCGTTATGAACAACGATTTGCTGGCAAGTAAAATACCCAATTTACGTTTACGACTCTAATATGACGATTTATCTAATTATATATTAATAATAATTACAGCATTGAAGAATCATTGTCCTAAGAATCGATTTGTAAAAACGAATTTTTTTCCGCATATACATGTCTATTTTTCGATTATTTACAATAAAAATTTATTACGTATACAGTCAGTTATAATTATTCGGGAACGTATGAAACATATTCGTTTTCATCGGTAAATAACTAAAGCGGCATGGAGTACAATATCGTGGTAAATAATAGTAACATGAAATCGTGGTCGAATGTATTTCCACAGTTTGTCAATAAAAGTAACAAATCATATAAATCTTCCATACGTTCGAAAGTAACTCGGTTACGCGTATCGAGTTTTAACGTTTCAAAGATAAATAGTTAATGAATAGTGTTGTTTTTGATCAGTTAGCTCGGCAAATTTAACATCTAAATCTATTCTCCGATTGTACGATAAATTGCTAGTAATTCTATCGCCATAATTAAATGCATTTCTAGCATTAAGAATCGCCAAATCAATTAAAGAGCAAGTTACGCGATCTTAATTATTGTTTTATAGAAACAGTAGCAGCATAAATAAAAACTATAACAGCAACGAAAATATTAAGTGACTTGATTGTGTGAAGTTAGAAAAGAAGGCGAAAACTGCGCATTGCTGCACACCTGTACATTCCGGATGTAATTCAATAAATTAGTGACACAGCCAACCATTGTTTTGCACTTCTCGATATAGATATCGCAAAGTGACTGTAGCAAGAATTGATATGTGCCTATTGAAGTTCCACCTTGACAGTGTATTTTTCCTATCTAACACTTTGTTCTTGTTTAGTTTATACAGTAATTAAATCTTTTGGTTCAAGTTTATCAAAGTTCGAACCCATGATATCATGTTAATAATTATATTATACCAAGTATCGATTTAAAACAAAATGGGTCATATCAAAATGGAAATATTTCAGGTATTTAAAGAGGCATTTTAATCGCATGCTGCATTTTGCAAGCTGATGCAATTAGAAAACAAATATTATATTTATATTTTTAAAAGTTCTTGATAGGAAATCTATACAACTCTTATAGCAATTTTATGAATAATGAAATCTTAATTATATTATTATGATTAATGCAGATATATAAAATTTATCGGGATCTTTATAATATACAATATATATGATAACTACATAAGAAAAAAAGATCAATTTTACGAGTATAACATCATTTGTGAGTTAATGAAAATTGTACAATCCAAACTAAAGGACAACTCTCAAATATTTTCGTTATTTTGACATTTGAACAGATTTCGTGCATCAAAATTAGATTTGCGGTTATCGTGTGACTTTTTTTACGTTCACTTTTAAATAAACAAAAAACAAGAAAGTAATGCCGCACGAAGCATGTGAAATGGTTAGCTCAGCAAGTGCGATAAAACCTCGTGCAGCCTTTTATATTCCGCCTTTCCGTGGTATCGTCTACTTCACTGCGCACCTTTTTCTCATGAAAAAACCCTTCCCTTCCCTTCTCACTCCTTTCTTTGCTGTTCCGCAGACAAAATTGAAGCAGGTGTGAAATAAAACTGACAATGTTAAAAGGTAACGTCACTTCGCTTCGAGTCTCTTTGTTTCAGTCATGCTTGATCGATGAATCGATCTTTCTTGATTCTGTGTGAATATTCGGATTTGTGTTACATCGGAAAACGTAAAATATATCTATATTATACATATATATAGAAAAGAACTTGTGTCATTCCTTAGTTTACAAAAATAGAATTATCGTTCGTAATTAACGTCCAACGACATTTAACTCTTAAATACATATATTTATTTTCAAAACACGTGCAAAGTGTGTATATTTATTATCAGTAATATGATTCAAATAAATTAATATATATGTATAAATATTAAAAATATATATATAATATTAATACATAATTATTTTT
Organism: Tetramorium bicarinatum; assembly: GCA_928718305.1. NCBI lineage: Eukaryota > Metazoa > Arthropoda > Insecta > Hymenoptera > Formicidae > Tetramorium > Tetramorium bicarinatum. Next base: position 25,190,238 of record OV788327.1, on the reverse strand, counting down.
TAAATACATATATGTATATATAAATGGAGATGTCTCAATTAATATATTTCATGTTAGTAACTTTGTTAATTTGTCATAGTTGGAATAGAATAAAAAATCTATAACTTTATCCTTTTACTTTATTATATTACTAATTTGCTCCATTATAGCGCACCCGTTATAAAATAAATCAATGCACAAAGATTAGCGCACGCTTAAAACAGACAATAACGAATCTCGACACGCTTTGGTTAAATATCTGCACAAATGTAGTTGATAAAAGCGCTGTTGCTCGTTTTGTTGCAATAGCAAGATAACGTTCATTACGATTCTAAAGATGGGTGAGTAAAGTTAGATAAACTGAGGTCGAAACTATAGCGAATCGTAGCAGAGTGTACTGTATTACGGCATTACGAGATTACTTTGTAAAATCTCACTTCTTGGGGATTTTCTTCGGCGGTTAATTATCGCGCGCGCGCGCGCGCGCGCGAGAAACGGTTTTTCGGAGAATGAAGCCGCAATGTTTTTCGACGTCTGAAGACATTGTTTAATCGCACGACAGGAAAACATCTCGCTTCTCTTTGATTACGTTAGCATTGCTAATCCGCAAAACTGTGTTTACCCCCTTTTTCCCCACCATTTCCCCGGCCGCCGTAAAGGATCGCTCGGACTCAGCAGCTCGTGCTTTATTTATGCAATAAAGTATAAGGAAGGCAAGAGACTGTAACGAGAGGGAGATTTTCTCTTTTGGCGCGCACGCGGTGCGACAAGGAGCGACGGAGTCTCGCGAGAAATCCGCTTGAATGCATCGCCATGCGAATCTAATTCCAAATAAAGCGCGTCGGGACGCGTCGGTCAAATAAAATCAAATGAATTATTAAGGACGATAAGGACAATGGTCCTCGCGCGCCCGCCCCGTCGCAGGAGGAACCTCGCAAAAGGTGAACTGTCGCTTGCGTGCGCACGTACGCGCGTGTGCATTACCCCTTTCGTTCTACTGAATTGCGAACGTATACCATTTCTTTGTATACATATAATATGCAAGCATGTAATTTTCAAGTGAGTTAATACCGTTATCGAATTAGCTTCCACGCTAAAGTCATTTCATTTTTAACTGGAAATGAATAAAGAGGACTGTATATCTTATTAACAAGAGCGCTGACGGTGTAATAGTCCTTCATTGCGCATTTATTTATTTTCGACATTTCTGTGTGTCGAGCAAAAGTGATTTATGTTCAGTCATGAACGTTGCATGCAAACAAGAGGACGTCGTAGAAAATATAGAAGTATAAAAAGAAAAATCAGCCCAAGTTTCAACACAAGATTGACATTTTGACAAGATCTGACAAAGTAGTTATTACTATCAAATCACAGTTTCCATGTTAATTGATATCTTAAACAAATAAAATTCCCGAGAGTGGAGTGTTGAAGATCTTAGGGAACATTCAGACGTAAATAAATTTTTTTTACATTTCCGTGCACGTTTCACTAACGCATCGCAAATCAACCTTGCGTCATAAATCATGTCTTCTCGAATAGTCAGGCAAATGAAATGTCAACGCGATACCCGGGGTTGCGCGCGCGTCGAGGTTTTACTTTCCGACATTAATACATTAGACATCGGGGGTATGCCTTTACGAAGAGACGAGAGATAAAAATACGCTCGCCTCGCGTCGCTCGCGGAAGCACTTCCTCTCTATGCTATGGCACTTTGCCACCCCATGTTACCCCACGGTTTATACAAACGTGGCGGCGGCGCCAGGGACTTTTTTTTTTATCGTGCCGAGGAGCCGATAAGCCCGAACCACTCGTGAGTCACGCTTCCGTTCCGCGCACGAGGTGAACCCCTTTGGACAAAGTGTTTCTTTCACATTCGTCATAAAACGATTATCGGAGCGACTGCGCCGCGATTACAATGCGGCCTGCGCGCGATACGCCGCCCTAGGCGCGCGACGTTCCCCCTCGTCGAGTAGTGTTTCTAATGGAAGACTGAAAGGATACCCTGAATACTTCCTCGATAAGTGGCAAAAATCATTTGATTGTTATCGGCGTGCACGCGTGCCCGATTTAACTCTTCCGCCAAGCACGATTATGCTGCGATTAGAGCTTGGATTTGTCATTAAGAGCAATCAGTGTAATAAAATTTAATTATACAGGTCAGCAAATATAGAATAAATTTGCGTAAATATATCTGAAGAGGCAAAACGATCCGCAAATGACAGCATTGCAAGAGGTAAATGTTATTTCTTTCGAGAACGCTGATGAATCACGCTTCCCAGAAATCTGGGAGCAGATTTTTAATTTCTTTTTGCAAGGTAGACAAAAAACGATTATTTATGGACAAATGTGGAAACTATGGACAATCAAATGCAAGATACTCTCTAAAAATGAATCAGTGTACATCAAATAGTGATAAGTGCACCACTGGTAATCAGTGGCTAGTCACTGAATTATTTAGCGAATTTTAGTCTTCACCGCTTGTTGCAGTAGAATTATAGTGGTGTTCAATCATACTCAGTGTCACGTGTGATAATAATCATTGTTAATAATTCGCTGTATATCAGTGAAAAGTGAATTCACTGACAGTCAAATTCCCACTAATTCATTTTTAGAGAGTACAGAATGTCAATTTTGTAAAAATTCGCATTTCGAGGTACCAAACGTCATCGATTCCACGCTTCCCTCGTGCGTGCGTCTTTTCGCCCCTTACGAAGGAAACGGCATCTAATGATTCACCGGCCTTGGGCGACCGGCGGCTACCGCTCGCGAAATCGTCAGCGCGAAAGAAAGCAATCGCGGCGTGATCTCATCCGAATCGACGAGGCGCGGATCCCTCGTGATTCAGACGCAGAATTCCTTAAACAGCATTTGCGAGAGGCGATTCTGAAGTAAGAGAAGTAAGAAGGACGAAAACGTCAGTCGTCTCGAATAAAACGTGCGAATCTGTTCGGCCGCGTTGACCGCAACCTTTTCCGAACCTTTCTCGACTTTCTATCGCGGAAATCGGTTTTATCCCGGCAAATCCGTATCCCGATATCGCGGGGCACCAGTTCGTGCGTTTAAAGTGAAAGATAAATGCGCCGTCACACTCGGGACTTATATAAAGACAGGCCGGCGTCAACAAGTTGCATCATTTTCCGACACGAAGAACTCGCCGATCATCGCGCGCGCGCACGCGTCAAACGATGCCTTGCGCGAAATTACGCGTTTACAGAGCTGAAGCTGTACAGAGCGTACAGACTTGTTATTCAGATTTCCCCGAGGATGCAAAGGCTTCTTTGTGTATCAAAAATACAGCGTGACTTAAGATGTTTTAATTGTCATCAAATGCGACTGCACAATCGATAATTGTTCGCAAAAATATTCTTAATGCAACGAGAGATTCATTTTCCTTAATGACTTTCCTCTTTTATATCTTCTTTGCAGTTTTGCAATGATTTATTTTGCGCATCCGCTTGTTAATTGTTTTATTTGTCCAACAATCTCTATCTACAGTTGTATCACCATGTCAGTTGTATCGGGGAACTAGTAGATTGTAAGCGCACAGACACTTTCAAGGGAGTATTCGATCATAAAATGACTCGGTTAAAGGGTTGAGCTTAGTTCAGGCGGAATAGCGTGTCTTCTAACGAGTTAACTAGCAATCAAACGTGTTCCTAATTGGTGGCCTCCTAATGTAACACCCTACGGGTATTCCAACGTAGAACCCAACCCTACGCTAATTGTTCCGATGTGAAATTCTCTACGTGTTTCGTAACACTTTCCCTTCATGGGCAATGAAATTTCAGTAATTTGTTACATAACAAGTTATGCTATACAAACGCACTACATAGATATCAAGACTTTATGGAGCCAGTGAGATACTCTATTATGTCTAAATTATAGAGAAACGAATAATTGTAAGGTGCTCAGGAATTAACGGCAGCCATAAGTTAATGAAAAATTCATAACGAAATAACCACGAGTTTTTAAACTTATTTCAGAACATTGAAAAAAATTAAGCGCGTAATTGGATCGATTAATTAATGTGATTAAATAAATTCAATTTACATAAAATTGCATACATTTAAAAAAAACACTCTAATTGCAAAACTGCCATTAACTCTGCCCTCCTAAAAAAGAAAGTCTTACTTTGAAAAATAAAAATTTTTCAGAATTAAATAATATTTAGTTGAGCGCATTAATTAACATATTAAATAATTTTAAAACTTCAAGACTTAATACTATATTTAAAAAAAAAACTTTCTATGCCAATTCAAACTGGACATAATATTCTTGCTTCAAATTTATTACAATGTTTTTTTTACTTTCAAATTAAGTTTGATTTATTTGTTAGCAGTTTAAAAGCATAAAGAAATGAGACTTTCTTACTCGGAAAAATCCAAGAAAATGACACGAAAAATCATAATATGCTTTCACTTTGAATTTTTTCAAACTTTTTTTCTTAACAGGGCAGAACTAATGCCTGCCTGCGGGAAAATGAAATCAAAACTATAAACCGTTATCGGATCGATGCGGTGCATCTAAACGTCCGTCATACCCGATCGCGGCTCCGACTCCGTATCGACGATAGATCCAATCGATTTCAGGAAGGCGCGATCGCCTTCGGCGCGCGTTTTATAACGGAATCATCCGGCGGCGCGATGGTCGCAATGCGCGGATTTTTTTCTCGCGTGAACGCGCGAGGCCCACGCGAGCGAAGAGCTCGCCTCTCGTCTCGCTCCGAAAACGGATAAGCGGCGCCGAGAGAAGCCGGGATTACACGTTGAAAATTATCTATCGGACGAATCGATGCGCGAGCGCGCGCGCTATAATTCCCAGCCACCAGCGGTAAGCGGCGGAGGTATCAAATGCGGTAGGCGCTATTATTACCTCCTTCTTGCCGAGCAATTCGAGACCATTTGCACCTTCCGCCGTGCCCAGGTGCGCCTAAGTACGGCTGCCGGCAAGAACGGTAATTTACAATGTATACCCCCGTCCGTCCGACGGACGCGATGGATAGGCATGCGAGCCGTAGTTTATCCTCTTCCCGGTGAACGACGACGCGACTTGACGCAATCGACCGCCAAACCTGATTGACTCGTTACCAGACTCGACTGAGAATTTCCTACAAAGAAGAACCGTACCGACACCCGCGGACACGATTACAGCGGCGTAAAATGTGACGCCGCGCGTGTCCCTCGTACGCGCGTCTAAATGTCAAAAGATACGTGGAAAAAAAGTGCTCTCCCCGCGTTCGATGGCCACGTACGATGGAAATGGCGCGATTTGAATTTCAGATATCGGCGCGGCTAATCATACTGACGCAAACGACGCTGGTGAGGCTGGAAAAGAAAAAAGGAAGGAAAAGTAGCGAGCGGGGTTTTATGCGAGCTTCGTGTTGCGCGACGCGACGAATAGCGCGCGGCGGCGGCGGAGAGAGCTCAGGTGTCTCGAGTGTACGTTGCTTTTCATTACTTTCACGTTCGCGCGTAATTCCCGGATTTGCGTGCGAAATAAGTTTTGATAAACGATCATTCGACGTCGTGCATGGGCAACTTTGCCGTTTAAATAAACTCGGTCGATTGTCGGTGCAAAACGTATATACCGGTAGGATGAAACATTAACGAGCGGGAATTATCACGTTCGCGCGCAATACGCGCCGGGGCGAAGGATATTGATGACACTCGGGTGGGAAATTAGCATGAGAGCCTCGCGATGTATAAACACACCTTGCTTCAGCATGACGCGCAAAAGTGCTACGGCGATCACCGCCAACTGTACGGGTCGTTTACGCGACGAAGATCGATCGGATGGCTTCCTGGAGGAGAGCGCGCGCTCAACGCGAGAGAGAGAGAGAGAGAGAGAGAGATCCTCCGAGCACGAAACGTTATGGGATCGTCAGCGGAGAGAGTCGCCGGCCACCCGTCGACGCGCTCGAGCGAAAGAGCGGCGGCCGAAGGAAGAGGATCTCCCCTCTCGTTAATCTCCGGTCTCGATAACGATAGCGCGGGTCTCGCCCGTTATCGTCGCCGACGACGGAAGAGTCACGTCGCCGCCGATGCCCTCCCGCCAGCGATCCAGACGGTGGTATTAACGCACAGCCACTGCGTTTGGCAGGTGATCCTCGCGGCGGCGGATCCTGCGAGCGCTTTCGGACCGGACCTGCCAGCCGCGTCGCGTACGTGCTTCGCGGCCGCGGGCGAGAGAAGGAGGACGAGCATCAAGTCTCGGGTGGTGTACGTGACCGAGACGAGGCTAGCCACCGGCAGGTGAGACGCAGAAGGGGAGACGGACGGACTATCCCACGGCGGGTAGGGAGACGGCGAGGAGCGAACGAAGAGGAGAGAAATCACGGAGCGGATCGCGCGGCTGGTAGGAGCGACGAGGAGAGGAACAAATGACAACGTAAAAGCGAACCGCGAGAGGCAAGACGGAGGAAGGCAGAGCGGGGAGGACGGGGGGGGGAGAGACGGAGAGCGAAAGAGAGAAAGAGAGAGGGTGGGGACAGACGGGGTACTCCAGGGAAACGGAAAGAGAGGAGGAACGCAAGACGAAAAGAGAGAGAGAGAGAGAGAGGCAGGAACGCGCACGCGGCGGCAGCTCGTTCCGAGGTTCGCGACTCGACTGATCTGCACGCTCGCGAAGTCGAGTAGCGCCGGTTGAGTCCTGCCTGCCGCACCGGGTCACGTACGAATCTGCCGCGCGTCCCACCACCACCACCACCACCATCACTGGCTGTCGCGACAACGGCGACGGCGACGATCCACGTCGTCGTCGTCGTCGTCGTCGCGACGCAACGCAACGCCACGCATTTACCACCACTGCTATCTCGCGCGCGCACGGTGCCAACGGCAACGCCGTTCGTTCGTCGTTCTGGCAGTCGTACATGCGCGTCCACGTATGTCTCTCTTACGTGCTCGCTTCGGGCCAACGGCGTGACGCGCTAAGGAGAACGGCGGCGAGACGGGGTGACCGCTGCGCTCGTACGCGTAGGAAGCGGATTACGGTGCGTCTGGCGTCGTTGCGTCGCGGCCGCACATAACGTTGGCCGAGGAGCGATTTCGATTTTAGGACAGACAACGCCTTTCCCGTATTCCTTTGCATGCAAACTCGCCACGTAATCCTCTCCCTGATCTCTCAGCTGCCGTTGGAAAATTCCGTTTACGGTTATACAGTAACATCCCCGAAAACCGAGAGTAAATAGCACCCCCCCTCCCCCCCTTATCTTCCGTTTCCTCCGTTCTCTTGCGACACTTCTTGTACTTTCCCCGTTGTCCTTCCTGTTTACACGGGAACTACCGCAGCTATCGCGCCTCCTCCCTCTCTCGCAACTCGCAATTCTTAGTAATTCCAAAGTTGATTTTCGCTTAATGAAAATGAATCTGGAGCTAACTCGATATTAATGCAAATGCGTCGCGACGCGTTACTACTGATTTACACAGACCAGCGAGGGTCAGGAAACAAGACCAAAGTAGTCATTTCCGACGTAGTTTTCGATGCTGAATCCGAATCTGGTCTGAGAATTGCCCCAGCACGTCAGGATTCCGAGATAGCCTAACTTGAAAGTGCAAAAGACGCTGTTTTCGGATATTTTCGACGATTCACGATCTCGCCAGAATTTTCTAATCACCAAACGCACTCATTTCATTAAAAAGTACTAACATTAAGCTTTCGAATCGATTTTGGTTTGTCCCGATTAGATTTCTTTTCACTGAGATACAGATTTTTGAATTTTATGCTTTATAAAGCCAATGTGGCAGTCACATACCTCACTTTCACACTTTAATCACTTTCATAAATCACTTACTTAAATCACTGAAAAATCATTGGATCCGCCATCTTGAATTTTGCAATTCTGACTGATCAAAATCATAACCAGTAATCCTGAAAACCTCTAAGTAAACATTTTCAAACAATTCCAATAAATTTTTAGTGATTTAGATTGTGAAAGTGGAGTATATGACTGCTACATTGGCTTTATAAAGCGTAAAATTCAATTAGCTGTATCTCGGCGAAAAAAAATTTAATCGAGACAAACCAAAATCGATTTAAAAGCTTAATGTTAGTGCTTTTTAATGAAATGAGTGCGTGTGGTGATTAGAAAATTCTGGCGAGATCGTGGATCGTCTAAAATACCCAAAAACACCGTTTTTTTTTTGCACTTTTAAGTTAGAATACCTCGGAATTCTGACGTGCCAGGGAAATTCTGAGGCCAAATTCGGATTCAGCGTCGAGAACTACGCAAGAAATGACTTTTATTCTATCTGTTTCTTTTTTCGCAGGTGTTATTATTACCGATGAGAATGAAAATGTTGCAGGATCTAACTTACAGTATTTTAAAATTGCAGGAGCGTCACGCTGCCTGCGCAATCAGAGAGCTGACGAGAAAAAGAGGGAAATCAAATGCAGACGCGTTAAAACTGTTGTACCGAATAAAACGGCGAATTTTGATCGACGTGACAGCTTATGCCATACAGGTAGCGATTTATTGAGGCCAACGGAGCCGCGATTACGTGTGTTTGATATCGATATCGCGTTTTTCAACGGTCCGCTTTTGATACTCAACTTTTTGAAGACACCCATGCGTGCAATCCGCACGTGTGTTTGCCGTTAGGGCTATCGAAAGGTTAATGAATTATTTAGCGTTTGCTTTAGCCTCGTGCCAACCCTTGTAGACGTTCCATGTAGCGATAGCAACGCATCAACTTCAAGCGCGGAATTTAATACGAGTACGTAAACGATATCTCCCCTGCTAAACAGGAACAGTTTTCGATTTTCGCGATTTCGCGTGTGTCAATTTTCACTTAGCGAAAACTCGATAAAGGCAATCACTTTTGTCGTCAGCTTTTCGGCTTTTAAAAACAAGCCCGCGCAATCAGGCCGTAGATCAAATTTCTGTTACGGCGAAAGAGTTCGATTAGAGTCTACAGAGAAAATTAAGCTTTCGTTAATTTAATTATATATAAACCGTCTCTTTGTAGAAGCCGATGTCGATTTACCCTTTGACTAAAAGATTCAAGTATATAGAATTTTATAAACGAAATTATGAAAGAATTCTTTTTTTTTTTGTAAAATAAACAGTTTTTGATTAATCTTCCCAAAAGTTTTCGCACATCATTGTAGCATTTAGTTTAACGTTATACCTACTATTCTAAACATTCTTTTCCACCCATCATAATTTTGCAAGTTACAAGATTGGAAGTAGTCTTTCGACTTTGAGAAGTTCGACGTCGTAGCTTTAAAAGGCAATTGGGCGCGAAGCATTACCGTTACTCTGCGAGTGTCGAGTCACCCTATATAGCACTGACAAAGTTTTGCCCGAATTGATGAGTTCGGGGCTCGGCCGGGTTCCCTCATCGGTAACTTCCATACCTACAAACTAGCACGCGCCTCGGCGCTCCATGCGCTACTTAATAACGAGCGTGCAGCAACCGAGACGCCGCGCGGCCGTTCCATATCAGGAGATTCACAAAGGTGTGTGTATGCACGTGGAAGAAGTGTAGCGACGTTCCCAAGGATCGGCCGGACGCGCGCGGTATTGGTGGCAGCCCCCATAATCGATAATTAAAGCGTTTCATCGGACGGCGTCGAAAAGGCTTCTAATCGACGCTAATTATCGTGTCGCTCGTAACCGGCCCCGCTCGTAAATAGTATATATCCGTGCGCGTCCTCAACTTAATATGCTTCCCGGAGGTGTAATTTATGCTCGCGCGAGTACACCTACCTATTCCGTCTACCCTACGGGGCCCTTTTTCCCTCTTGTTCTTTCGCTCAGCTTCACCACGATTTAACGTCTCACGGCGCCGGCCCGGAGTTGGGGATAGAGAGGGAAAGAGAGACAGCCTGACGATGCCATGACGTCTAACGATACTATGAATAATTCATTATAATTAACCGGCTACGAAGCCGGGACGAATCTCCACCTTCGATCTCGTCCGATGACGGGACCGGTGCGATCACGATCTATTTAAATCGGCGTAACTAGCCTTAACACTGGCTGCTGCGTAGCATAGGCGAATGCGGGTCCCCATAGGGTGGCAATTAAAACTTGGCCGAAGGGAGTTATTATCGTGCATTACTTAGCAAAACCGATCATTGTCATTTTGTCGTTTGCGAATGATACTTTTTAACTGTTGCGTCAGAGATGCGTAGAAATATTGTGCTTTCAGCAAGAATTTATGTAATGTCACGCGCGATTGCTTATAATATCGAATAGAAATGCATCTGCAAAGATCTTTAAACGAAGATGTTTCGCGCTGGTTTTGCCTTCCTGATAGTTTTATGCATCTAATATTCATTTTATTTATAACAAATAAATTCTACATTATAATTGTTATGAATCCATTAAGATATTTATATTTCTTAACATGACGATGCATATTTATGTTTTTCAAATTGTATAACTAATTAATTAAATTAAATTAAATTAATTTAATTACCTTTTGTAAATGAAATTATATCTTTCACAAAAGAATGTGTGTATATTCGTTTAAAATATTAAAAAATTTTAATAATTTATAAAATAAATATATATTTATATGCGTACAAAAGTTACTTTCTCACCTAGCATAATTACTCGATAAAAATAAAAGCGTTTCTTGTACCTGTACGTGAAAAAATTAAAACAGAGAAATATATGTATATAAATAAATAAATATTATATATATATATGCAAAAAACAACGGGTAGGATTTCCCTAAAATTTGTCGAGCCATTCAAAGAGTTAACATACTGCTGAGCGTGGTAGACGGCAAGAACGCTGATCCTGCTATCAAAGTCCAACTTCGAAAACACAATATATCGTCCCGCGGTCATAATCGTTGTTATAAAGTAGCCCCCTGGATCTTACATGCCTCGCAAGCTTCGTGCGCATATACGAGACACTTTCTTCTCGTCGAGCCGACGAAACGATCACGACGGGAGGATCATTTCTCGCGTGCGACAGTCAATCGCGCGATTTAACACGCTTTCACGTGTCGTGTCCGCGCCGTCTCTTTCTCTTTCTCTCACCGTCTCTCGAACACCCGCAATATTCCAGCCTGATAATAAACACTCAGTTACGGTTACGCTACAACTCGCGTCAGACAGACCATTTTTTAACCCTCGACTGTTTTAAGGTCGTTTCGTTGAAAAACATCGAAGCACAATGACGTAAAGCACTGGTCAAAAAAAAAACTGAAATTGATTTTCGATTTCTTTTTGCGTGCAAAAGAAATGACATCGAACAAATAAATATATCAGTGTTCTCAAATTAGATAAAAATACAAATTTTAATAGAATACAAATTTTTAATTAAAAAATGATTTGTCCTCTCTTGTCTTTCTTTTCTCTTCTGACGAGAAAAATATCAATTTGCGCTATTCAGGTTGATATGTTTCTCTATCATGTAAGTTAATAAATATAACTTTCATGCGCTGTATATATTAAAAATTACCATGTAAACCATCGATTAATGCTTTTTATTCATTTATTCACTAAAACATTACAGTTTTTCATGTTTTCAAATTCTATTTGTCAGGCGGAAAGAGGAATATCGATAAATCTCTTTGTCCAAACTGACAATTTATTTTAGCTATCACGAACGATTTAGGCCAGAAAATATTTATAATCCAAATGTTATATGATTAATAAATACAAGCAGCATGCATTATTAACGATCAAGCATCAGGATTGTCTGCCTTCGTTATTTTCGACAACGGTACAGTGATATTGAGCTAAAACAGCAGAGAGACACTTTCTAGAGGAAAAAAAAAAAATACCGTCAAATTACAGTTAAAGTTAAATGGACCAATTTAGTCGGAAAACGGCGAGCAACCATGCGCGGTGTTGCTGCAATTAAAAGGGTTAAGGGTGGGCGTCGACTCGAAAATGTAGTTCCGCGATAACGGGAGCATACTCGTCCGCGCGAAACTTGTTAATAGAAATGCGAGACAGTTTTCGCAAATAGGTCGCGTCGGCTCGGTGCGTGACGACGGATTGTGGGCCGGAGACACTGCGATTTGCAAACCAGAACAGACATTTCGGTTCGTGAACTTTCAGCGGGGTTAGTGGAAGAGAAGATCTTTGAGCGAAGAAATCCACATAATTTTCCACTTATCGCGGTCACACTAATTACTATGCTGCATGCACGAATCGAATGGAAGTTAGTTAGAATAGTGCGATGCGATAAACTAATTTCCTATATATATATATATATACATGTATATATTGGCTTTAATCAAACATATTGGTTTTCTTGTATTTTCACAGATACATAAATAAAAATGAAATTCTGATAATGTTCGGTCAATTTAAAAATATTTGTGACGATATCTATCATAGCGGAATCAACATAGTTTAAAAATAAAAATAGATCGAAATAAAATCGAACAATATATCAGAATTAACAAAAGAAAAAATTATACCTTTTGAAGAATAGAAGAAAATATTGTATGCGAAGAAAATTTAGAGAGCAAATTTAAAACTTACAATTTGTTATCCAAAAATTTTAAAACGTTTATAAAAATTCTACTTAAAAGAGCACACCGAATCATAATGAAAAGAATATTGAAATAATTGTACGCAAATATATTATAAACATGCTGAAAATAAAAGCCATAGTTTTCTATAAAGTAATATAACGTTTTTTGTACGTTTTGTAAAAATTGAAAAAATATTTTACGAGTTATAATTTGAATTTTTCCTTTCTCTCGTTTCTTATCTCTCTTCTAAATATTTGAAAAATATGAGATAAATTAAGATAATCTTCTTCAAAAAGCAAAGGATAATTTTTCAACGACAAAATAAATAATTAATATAATTATTAGATTTCTTAATGATTTTTTTTAGTGATTTCCACAACATAAATGCATCGTAATTTTCTGTGATTTCCTGATACAAATCAATTTTATCGCTGGACAATCGCACTGCTCCATTTACCCGACGTCCTCAATTACTCCACTTGACCTCACAGGATTGTCATCAAACCAGCACTATATCTACCTTGACGTCGAAGCGAGGGTTTAATCAGCTTCATTAGAGCGTGTTCGTGCTATCTCAGCTCGACTTCATCCCCCGAAGCGTGCATTCGCGGACTTTATGTGCGTAAAGTGTCTAAGCCCGTTCCCACGGCACGTCCCTGTGTGATCGACTGTGCGCAAACAAGGTCGAGTCGAACGTCGGGTATGACGCGTCGCGCGGCGATATACTACGTAGCATAGGATCCAGCGTAGCTAACGGCAACGGGCGCGTGGATCTCGGCCGATTAGGCTCGTCTCCGGACACGCACGAGCGGATCGATCGCCCCTCGGAGCCCACGAGAGCGAAGGCCAGCGGCTGCTAACAATGTGAGGTATCGTTTCACGGAGAGAGAGAGAGACAGAGAGAGAGATCGCGCGCGCGCGCGCGCGAACGATTGCGCAAGCCTTACGAAACGAAACACCAGCCGCTTTTAATATTCGCGATGGAGAGCGGCGGCGAAGGAGCGAAAAAGAGAGAGAGAAAGAGAGAAATCAGCAGCGTGAAAGGGTGCGCTCGATCAGTCGGGGTACGCGAACCTCTCGATGTGCGTGACGCAATGGAGGATAATGATCGGGTAATGGACATTCGTACTGGCCCGGCCAACCCTCCATTACGACGGTCGAGAAATTTCCGCGGCGGAAATCGGAAGTGTTAGATGGGAACGCCGCGCGCCGTCCCGAAACAAAGTTCGAAACTGGTACAACTTCGATACGCTGAAAAAAAAAATCTGGTTAAAAATGGACGAATCAGAAAAATCCTGTATACAATAGAATTGTACATAATAGGAATTCTGGTTATTATTATATTAATTTATGATACTCAGAATATTTGCTCAATCCTACAAGATTTTTCCGATTCGTCCGTTTTTTAACCAGAATTTTTTTTCAGTGCAGGACAAGATTTCGGGGCAGCGAAATATTTAATTGTGATAACGGGACTTTAACGCCTTATTTAGCAGCTCTTTAGCACCAATCCCTGTTTAAAAAAACAGAGGATTAGCGCGAAAATTCGGTATGTCAAGTTCATTTTGATATACACTGAAAAAAAAAATCTGATTAAAAACGGACGAATCAGAAAATGTACGATTGATGAACTATTCTGGTTATTATAATAGAAATTCTGATTATTATACTAGAACTCAATATTTTATAACTTATAATAAACCAGAATATTTTATCAATCCTACAAGATTTTTCTGATTCGTCCATTTTTAACCAGAATTTTTGTTCAGTGTAGGATTCTAAATGAATAATGTACCTCCCTATTTCATTGAAATTAGTTTAATGAGTTCTTTCTCCTGAGAAAATGGATTTCAATCGTTGCAACTTTTCATTGTCAAGAAACGTTGTTTTCAACACTGTATCCCTGCACGTGTAATTATTCCATAAATAATATAACTGGCACAACCGAGTGATCTTACTTAACTTCGAGATAAAGTCGTTATTACGCAGTTCTGTTGACGAAGAGAATCCGAGTCGCTCATCGTTTACCAGTTTAGTGTCCACCGGTATCTTCCTTCACATGATCGGCGCGATAATAGCTTTTATGACGAGGGCTAGATTATTGCACGTTAAAATGTTCACAGCAGTACGTTACCGGTTGTAAAAAGAAAAGAAAGAAAAAGAAAACATTAAATGAAACCAGCAATTAAAACTCGCTTAGTCATCCGCGCGCGCCTTGATTCCGAGCCGAAACCACTGAGTCACGGTGTCATTCAATTACGAAGAAATCTCAAATGGTCAAATTATAATAACGTGCTCAATTACGAAGGCGATCTCGCGTCGTAATTTGTAACCGATTGTCAAACATCGGAGTGACATCGATTAATACTGTCGCGATAAAGAGACGCGTATCTCGTTTCGCGGAATACGCTTTTTACGCTTTTTATGCCAGAAAGGCATAAAGGCACGAGGAAATGTCGAAACGCATGAGAACGCGCGGAACACTCCGGTGAGCGATCCGGGCTTGCACTTTGTACTCTTTGTGTCCGGATGCATAAAGAGCGGGCGAACGAAGGCGACGTTAGGAGCGACGAAACGTTGATTTTCGGTTTACGGCGTTGTTTTACGGCGCTTTGTGGAGTCGCCCGGCGTGACTTCGCACAGAGGGAGAGGAGGAAAAAAAAAAAAACGCAGCGACAAGGATTCCAGACAGTCGATTTTGAATTTCAAACGCGTTATTGAATCCGACGGAGCTTTCCGGCACGATGGTGATACGCCTCGATTGAGATTTCGTCGTCATTTAGTTAAATCTTAAGCTGATCTCGCGAGAAAATTCCCCCTCTGTAATTTTACTAATCCAAAATAAGAAGAAGATACAGTCAAAATTATAATGTATTGAAAAAAAAATTAAAAGTTTAACATATGCGGCTTTGATAACGTTAGTCTTTTCTCCTTCCAAAGAAACGTTCCTGGGATTAATGACGGAACTGTATCGAGTAAAAACAAATTTCACTGTTGACTTTCTCATCGGTCAATTATTAGCGACGCGACGCGTTCGTACGGAGGATTCAACATTCGGGAAATTAATGCAATTTCAAAGCGGAAACGTACTGCTGCACATGTCCTCTTACGCACGACAATACGCTTCGTTCCCGTTTAACAATTTTATTTGCGTCCACAACCGGTTTCGTAGAATGCAAATTGCCGCGGAGTGCCGAGGAGTTGCAGCAAAACGTGTAACACATCGGCGCACACTTCGCTTTGTGGTAAACTATAACTATGACTTCGCAAACAGCGCCGTCGTCTCGGCAGAGACGCCAGGAATGCCCGACTGCTAAGGAATGACGAGAGCTCGCAAAACGTACGTTTCGATGTAAGTAGTCGACGTGCCGTCATTGAGGAATAACATAGATTTGTATAATGTGTATGTTAGTCTGGATGTTACGCGAAATATATCATATCCGGGCAGAAATTAATTTCCCGGTTGAACGTTAATGTTTCACGCCGGGAACGAGACGAGAGCCGTAATGGATGATTTCTTCGTTAAATTTTTCGCAAGAAAGAACTGATCCAGAGCTCGTCAAAAGATCATTAACAGAAACGGCGATGACCGTAACGTGTGGAAAGTCAAATCTGCTCTCTCAAAACTCGATCTGTATTGCGTGCAAAGAACGAAAAGAGCCGTAGGTACATAAAAGTAGAAATTTGCCAGTGTAAAGTTGTAGAGCGTTGAATTCCTCGTAACCGTTTGAAATAGCTCGTAAAAACAACGTACAATTGTTTACGAGGAATAATACGGCGCGTGCGAGATTCGCTTCTTTTTTTTTCACGCGCGGATATGCGCGCGCGCGCGCGTGCACGAGAAATAATCGGTTGCAAATTTCATTTATCGCCGGACGGACGATTTCACTTACGGACGCATCGCCCGGGCGTGATAATAAAGTAATAAGAGCGACAGCCGCCACGGGAAACATCGGCCCGCTTGTTCCCTCGACAACGTGGCGCCCATCGCTGTCAACGGTGAACCATTCGAAACTATTACTGATCATTGAATTGCAAATGCCTGGCCTGTGCGTTACGAGCCGCGGCGGATTCGCATTTAACGCGAGGAATGCCTCGATATGAGTGACGCGCGAATTATAACATCTCGCGCGAGCTACGAAATTACGCTCGTAATAAATATTAGAGTCGCGGAACGATCGCCCTTTGTTACCGCGTTTGCTAGTCACGTGAAAAGGAAACATCTCGTTTATCCTACCTTTCTCGGATAAGCCATCCCGGTTTTCATAAATCGAGGTGAAAGCCAATTAATATCGATTTCCCATCTGTCATTCAATTTTATCGAACGCACTTCTCGCAGATATGCATCTATCTAATCTAATTTTACACGCGTGTTGTATGTAGAGTTGTTTAATCTGATTAATTCGATAAAACATTCTTCTTATAATTTTTTCAATTTCCATTTTTCAACGTTGAACAATATTTTACAGATAGATTTCGATCGTAGAATAAAAAAAACATCTCAATTTTATATACGTATAGTACGTGCAAATTTTTAAACATTTGAAGCATAAAACAACATACGTGTAGTTAATCTTTCCGCACAAATTTAACTTTCGCTCCGGCAATAATGACGATTTAATTTATTCATTTACTGCTGTCTGATAAGTAATATTCTTGATTCATATTCATCGGTATTAGTTTTATCTAGTCGAATAATTATCTCGGTCGTTTGAATAGCTTTTCACGCTCATTAATGTGCTTCCTGTTCACGCGGTTTATTCTGGTATAACTGTTATCGAATTTCATTGAAACCAATAATGGGTCATTATGGAACATGCGATCACAGGATATTCATTTATGTCATGATACGCTGTGCAGACTGAATTTATGTTTGTTACTCTTATACCGCTAAATTGTTTTTATCATGCATGATAACGTGTATAATATTGAGTATAATACATTGCTGTAAATACATGACAATGTAGTTACAAACGAACCAATTACCGCAGTTTATGAAACACGAGTTTAAATATTCGTTAGAAATGTAAAGCCAGATAATATCTGTGTTTTTACACAAAGTATTCTAATATAGCAAACATATTCCTCTTTCAATAAAGTGAAAAATATCATGTTTTTACTATTTTTCTCTTAATTTCAGAGGAATCCTTTTAAGGTCAATATAAGAGTAAAATCCTTTAACATTTAGAGGATTCCACGTATATCAAAATTATTTTTTTTTTAGTTAAGTATTTGCCGCATGTTCACATCAAATGTTTTGATACAAAATAAGTCTTAAATCTTCATTGATATATTAAGAAAATTAATTGAGGGACAAGTCCCAGGTTTTCACGTATACATTGAAAAAAATTAAACGGACGAATCAGAAAATCTTATAGGATTGATAAAATATTCTGGTTATTATAATAGAACTCAATATTTTATAACTCATAATAACCAGAATTCCTATTATAATAACCAGAATATTTGATCAAGCCTACAAGATTTGTCCGTTTTTAACCAGAATTTTTTGTCAGTGTATACTTGGAAATTATTAATAAGATAAATATTTTTGCGGAGAAATGTTAACTCGAAATTAATCGAAAAACGTCGTTAACGTTATTGAGACATTCTATCTCGCGTATCTGGTATCAGTAATCGATTCATCTGTGGAATCGATGCTGTCCGCGACGCGCCAGGAATTAGGATCGCAGGGTACGCGAGGAGCGAGTCTATGACTAATCGGGCCAACCACCGTCCCAGTTCTACGTGGGCAAGCCTATGTATCTAGCAGATCGACTTCCCCGTTTATATAAGCGTCCGTTTACATGCACTCGATTCCGAACCGACCGGCGCGACGATGCGGTTCCACGCGACGAACAGGCGCATGCTCGTCGTCGCTCGCGATGCATGGAGCGCACAAATTGCGAGATGTCAGCGGAGGCTGCTCGCCACGATCGCTCTCGTTCCCGTTTACAGTTAGCAATCGAAATCTACTTGCAGGTACGTCTCGCACGGCGAGATAACTGGAACGCGCGGCGTGGTTGCTTCCTCCTCCGGAACTTCCCGGTGTCTTTGAGAGAAATATTTACGATCAACGATAATACCGATATGATAAAATTTTAAGAATTCACTGAAAAAAATTCTGGTTAAAAACGGACGAATCTTGTAGAGGATTGATCAAATATTCTGGTTATTATAATAGAGCTCAATACTTTATAACTTATAATAACCAGAATTCCTATTATGATAATCAAAAATTTGATAAATTCTACAAGATTTTTTTTATTTGTCCGTTTTTAACTAGAATTTTTTTTCAGTGTAAGCATTCGAATTTTTATTAAAATAATATTACAGAAAAATATATATTTCTTCAATCGAAGACGTTTCTTAACATATAATTCCGTGATATTTTCTCAAAATAATTTCTAGGATAGTTTAGATATTTTATCATAAAAATATCATTGTAATAAAATATCTTGGAAATAACGGTGTACACGTTTCCACTTCGTATTGCTGCATCTGTGGTAATGTTCGATTGTTATTCAGAGTTGTAAAAAAAGAAAATGCGGGAAAATCGATGTACTCCACGTATACGATACTAAAAAATAATGTTTCATCTCGTGGATGCGAGTATCTTTTGGTTCTTCTCAAACACGGAGGAAGAAAGCACGCGCGCATCGCCCGCAGCAAAGCAATCCTTATCTATTCTCGTTATATCCGACATCGAAAAGCGTTCTATCAACGTGACGGTGCGCGTTTTTATAGCGGCGTCCTTATCGACGACAGTCTTCCATCTCCGAGTGCATCCGGTTTTCCAGGTCGCTCGCAACGAGGGCTGATTTATCATGTAGTTTTGATAATCGAACCGAAACCGGCGCGAGCGCGTTAGCATGAGATCACAGCGGGGATAATCTCGTGATAACCGGAAGTGCGGTAGAGCTTTCCTCGCGTGAAGCAAACTCGGGAACTCTGTTCAAGTGCTGAAAATCGAATTCATGACTAACCGAGCGTGGGTTCTTTTGGTATGTTGAATCTACGCGTTTACGGAGATGAAATTGAGCGTGTATGCGGATTTAACCATAAAATGAATCGAAAAGTCAGAGCTATTCGCGAATTCATTCATAACAGAGAACTGTTTGGCTCTATACTTATTTTTTATTACAAGCCGTCCAAATTTAAAAGGATAAAATATACTTCTAAAAATTAGTCCAAATTCTACAAATTTTTTGTTGGATAAAATATTTTTATGACTATAATATAAAATCCTCTTTCGATAACAACACGAGTTTCTGTAACAACGTGCACTCAGTGCACTTCAATAACTCCTGCGATACGAAATTTGCTATATAAAAATAGATTCGCGTGATTCTTTTTAATTTCTAAAAAAATGTATAAAAATTTGATTAAATAAAGCTTCGTTTTCTTGTTTAAGTTAGTTACCTCGCCTATTACCGAAATTTTCGATGCAACTTCGAGTATTATTCATGCGCTGTTAAAAAGTTTTTATTGTGAATTCAGTAAGTCAAGAGATATAATAAAGTTTCTAAAGGACTAAAGAAATTAGTCCTCCTTCCATTCTCGCAAATGTTCTAATTTCATGAGAATTTAAACAGGTGTTTCATCAGAGAACCTGCCAGTAGCATCGTCGATGCGAAGTGTAATCGTGTGTATGCGTTTATGTACATATGCACACATGCATGGCACTCCAGGCGCAGTCAGGGCCATGACGTCATGCGGAGGGGTTGACTATTTCACCCTTCTGTCCCTATCCCCATGAAAAGAGAAACCGGATGATTCTGCCCGGGCGACTCTCAGGACTTCCCATGGACGTGCTTCCAATATGCGCGTATTATTGACTAACGCGCACGTTTACGCAGCCAACTGTGTCGGTGATTCACGAATTATGGCATCGTTATTCCCGAAGAGACGGAAATAATTAACTTGTATAAATAATATTTATAAATTAAAAATTATCCTCTCAATTATTGTGGAGCGCTGATAATTTTTCATTTATAAATATGCAAATTAACTATTCAATATCTATATTCAATATCTATATTCAGCGTTGAATTTTGTATCTTTCGTTAAATTTCTGTGCATCACCAACCAAGATACTTTAAACTTTTACCAAAAAGAGAAAGCATACTTAATATAAATGAATTTGATTTATTGCTTGTTTCGATCACCGAAGATTTAAAAATTTTTTTTTACGTTCGGGCAACCATTGCTGAACCAATGACTTCCCCGTTTACAATACTCATTATATGTTTCTGATAAGACTCAAAATTAGACGGACAAAACCAATAAATTTAAATGCCTACAGATAAGGAACTATTCTAGCGTTGTAGCTTTTTATGGGCTTTTAAAATCTTTGAAACTCCGGGTTTAAATATGGATAAAGTGCTTGCATGGAAAACAGATCTACATGGTTTTAACACGAAGTTATTCTGTCTTCAAGAAAAATTCATAGTTTGTTCAATTTCTTTCTCTCAATACTTTCGATTTACTTCCACTTTACGATATTGCGATTGCACTAGTTTTTCTGTAAGCAAAAATCATGACCCTCCCCCCCCCTCTCCACGTCACGTATGAGCCCTTTCGCTCTGAAGGCCGTAATCACACAATCGAACCCGCGAGATTCGTCAAGAAAATCCGCGTCGCCGCATGAACGCTCTCGAAGAAGACGCCCTTTCTACCGGAAGACGCGGCCTAATCACACGGTCCCACGGGGAATAAAGGGGGATGCGCGCGTCATCAGGAAAGAACTGGCTCTTTTACTCTCTTTTTCGCTGTCTCTCACTCTTTTTTTTCTTCCCCTCCCCCCCTCTCTCTCTCGGTTCGAAACCCAGAACTTTCCCTCGGCGGAGGAACCGGCCGCAGGGTGGGCCGGCTGGGCCCAAAGAGGACGTTTCCACCGTAGCATCTGCCAGTTGGTGCTTCTGCCATACAGCTGCCAAATAACACGACCGATCCCTTCCTGACCTTCTCACTTCTCATCTCACTTCTTCTTACTTCTTCTCTCTCGTTCGCTATGTTTCGCTTCCTCAGCACGGCCTGTTTCGTCTCCTCTTTTTCTCTACTTCGCTCTCTCTCTCTCTCTCTCTCTTTCGTTCTCTTTCTTGCTTTCGCACTCTTTTCTTCTCGGTCTGTCTTCATTATTTCTACGGCGACGCAGATCTCTCCTTTATGCGCCAAGGCCCGATTCCCGCTTTGTATTCGAATCGACAAGCTGCCGCGCAAGGATGAAAGAGGAAGAAAAAGGAGGGCGACATATCGCTGTGTGAGTGTCAGGTTATATCTGTGGCTAGTACGAGGACAGCCCGGACATGCCCGGGGCTCGTGTCCCAAAGTACAAAAGACTATGCCAGACTGCCGGTCGGCGCGTCCGTGTCTGTACGTATGTGTCGCACGCGTACAAATGTACACGTGAATTCTTATTCCGTGTTCATAGAATGTAGAGATCGGTCCTATCCTTCATCAGTTTCGAGCAACTTCCGTTGCTCTTGGCTTCTCTTTATCTTTTTTTTTAAATCGCCCGTTCCTCTCAAAATTAATTAGAGTTGCTTTACGAGAGTACTCGTATCCGCGTGGAAGCCGGATGGAACCGCGAATTCGCTTTCCGTCTGTCTCTGACGCAGTAGCGAGAGAAATTTTACCGCAAACCGCAGGAAAATTTTGGAACATGATATGACCGTGCGTGGAATTCTCGTTTTGTTTACATCACTGAAAATGCAAGCCGAGAACACCGTTTATTTTAATAATAAACACAGTGATTTATTTTCGTTGTGTCATCGAATAAACATTTAAAGATTTTTGATAAGCTCTAATTTTCAATTTTAGAGTTATTTGTCACAATTGATGCGTATAACAAAAATTTTTTTTATCTTAAAAATAAATAAATCTTAAAATGATGACTAAAAAATGATTGATAAATGAAATCTACGTACATTTTAAATAATTTTATAAATTATAGATACACATATTTTTGATATACCTTAGAAAGACTAAATAAAAATCTTTCAACGTTATGTACGACAAAACGTTGAACGCTTAAACGCGATACAAAAGTTCGTTGTCCCGAGCTCCAAATTATGAAGGCGCAAAAACAGATTACGCAACGGACTAGAAAGGCGCCGACACTCTCGACGTTATGCCGGCACTCTTAACTGGCGCCATTGTTGCGCAGAAGCTCGCGTTCGTTGCATTATCTCGACGATAAGACTTTCACCACCGACGATTCGCGCATATGTTGCACTTTGATGCAAGCATTATTTTTCCACGGCGACGCGACGGGGACCGTCATTCGAGCCGCTGTACTAACTCCGGGAGCTGCGCGCCCGAGGCTCCTCGAATGCGAAATCGATGAGGGACGCGAATTAATAATGCCGATACGACCGCGACTCGAGTCATGCACATATATATATCGAAATCAATGCGACTACATTGTCGGAATGATCCAACTGCGGACGACATTTCTATCCCGGGAGGAAAAATCTTTTCAGAGAGGTTGCCGGACTATTTCCGTAGAATTTAGTCGGGCTGTAATGAAAGTTCAATCTATCGGAGACATTTTCAATTTGATGATAAATCTCCTTTTGTACAAATTTATATACAAGTTTTTTTTTTTCTAAATTTATATATGCGAGGGAATCAAGGCCGAGTCCTCGGCAGCTGCGACGGGAAATCTCGCGTTAATCGGAACGATGCCGATTACATTCCCGTCACAGACTAGGAAAGGCGAACGGTCAATTTGGCGAAGTCGCGTACGTCGATCCGCAGCGCTGTTTCGCGTGCACTCGTGCATTCTGATGTATTCTCGATTCCTGCCCTCAGCGGAGACTGCGATATCCGCTGCATACATTGTCAACTGATTAGTCGACAGCTGTGCACACATACGCCACATGCAGCCGCGCGCGTTTCGCTATTCTTGAGGCTCTCGTAAGTCGTAAGTCTCGCCTCTACGAAGATTTCTAATTTAAACCACTTCGCGGTAAAATTGATACTTTCCCGTTGCCGCGAGCCATCCCCCCCCCCCCGCCTCCCCGTATCATGCCATTATACACATTTTCAGTAGGCGAATCGATAACGCCGGGTATTTCATGTCGTCGTTAAGTATACTTAGTCGCGATAAAAACCGCCGATAAATGCGTTAATGGACGTGCATTATAACGCTAAACGATATGAGTACTTCTTGATTAACGCGACGCTTTTTAATTTAAGGCAATCATCGTAATTGCTATCACGTCATGGTATCTGACTTATGGAGATTAAAAATCTAATATATCTTGCAATGTGACACAGAACGTTCGCAGCGCGATTCTCTCCACAAAGAATAAAATAATTTTTCGAATCTGGATCGCGCGTACGTTATATATATGTGCGTGTATACCATAAAATTTAATCTTTGTTAATTTGCAGACACTGAAATATGATGTAAGAAAGATTTTATACGATGTAGCATCTCTTTCAACTGTCTAATGTGTCGATTAGTCGGTTAAACGTGCCGAACGTATCGCACATCAGCGATCTTTTCTCTCCCTCTAATAAAGCTCTCGTCAAGCGATAACGCGGAGATATGGACACGGTTTTGCCCGAGGATCAATTTCATACAGGAAGCAGATAACTGAACGCGTCACAAGTGTAGAGTATGGGACGCGAACCGGTTGCGGAAAATAACGAAGTGGCAAAATGTAAACGCGCTATAAAGATGTTATATAAAGTAGTAGACAAAATCGTCATCATTAAGAAGGTAGTTCGCACTCATTAAGAAGAGGAGGCGAGCAGGTAAAGATTAAAATACGGTTATAGCGAGGAATACGCGATGAAATGTTTGCACTGCAACTGAACGTTTGCTCCGCGAGTAATATTCACGCTTCGAACGACTTGGGTACCAAATTTTCGCGATTATCCCGCATAGCGTAATGAATTCTTATATTTGAGCAGCATAAAGTAGAATTTATGATCATTTTCTAGGAATTATCGTAAGATTATACGATATGATAAGAGTACGATAATTTTCAGAGTTAAGAAAGCAATACTGAGAGTCAAGAATGACTTGGGTAGATAACACCTTTCTGAAAATTTGTTTGTTCGTTATAAGAAATTATACAAAATAAATAAAGCAAGTAAATTGATACTTTTAACGTGGGAATGGTATAATGAATTTGATAACTAAAGAAAGTAATTAAAATTTCCAATCAAGAATTTATAATTAATTTATCGCAATTAATTAGTCGTTAAATGTCTGTTCCAAGTAATTTTCAATAAAAATATTCTTTTTAACTCGGCCGTCTCTGTTCTCATTTGTCTTTATACTCGTCTTTCACATACTCTGCTGTCGGTAGAGAATCAAAGGATGACGGAAGAAGCTAATAAAAGAGGAAAGACGCGATACAGAAAATATTTCTCGGAAAACTTCCCCGTCGCGTGCTCAGGTGAGACCTCGTCATAACGTCATTGGCTTTAGAAAAAAAAAAAAAGTCGATGGTCAACGGAGCATATCTCGAGGGAAACGGCAGACCCGTGAAAGGGGAAAGACGTCGTCGGATCGCGGATACCGTGAGTAGGTGGAATGCTTAACGCTCCAGAAAATTAGGAACGTCCTGTCTGCAGAAGTAAAAGCATATCTGCCGAGGAGTGCGCGACTGGCGCGGTTTCTCGTCCTCCACCCCCTCTTCTTCCACGATGCAAGCCTGGCCAGGACGATAGGTAAGGAAAAGCGGAAGGAAGAAGGGGGACCGGGGAGACGCAGGGTACGCTGCGCGCGTTCGGGTTCCGTACCTCCGCCGTCACGAGGTAGACAGCTGCTCCCCGCTTATTTCTTTCTTTTCTTTCCTCGCGCAGCACGCTGCTGGTTTCTTCGCCGCACGTGCAGCGTGAACCGCGTCTAATTCCTACAGGCAATCCACTCCGAAATGAAAATCCAAGAACACGAAGACAAAGGAGCGGAATTCTAGCGGCCCGAGCATCAAACGCAGAAATTGAGTCTAGGTGGACTGAAATCGAAGAACTGTCAGGTCCCCGAAGCGGCGAGAATTATCTCTTAAACGTGAATATCTCAAAATGAAATTTTCCGTCGTTAAATTTTTCGACATTATTTATTAGACGTACGTTTTGTCTAACTTCATCAGAAATTTATACAAACCTATTCACGTTCGTTTCGAGTGCAAATCTTAAGTTCATATATTGGAAATCAGAATTTCGTTTTTCAGTCTATTCTGAAGTAGATAAATAATTAGAAATGTATAAATAAGTTATCATAAAGTTATATAAGAATTTATCAAGAAATTGCTTGAAAGGTTAACTCGATCTGAATTGCTTCGGAATTTTCGAATAATAGCAATAAATAATAAGACACGTGTATTGCAAAACAAAACAGACAATCGCAATAACTCTTTAGAAAAGTTAAATAATCTCTTTTACGACCATGTTACATCCGAACAACGTTTATTGATAAAGCTAACGAACAGATAAGAAAATTATCTGTTTAGAGTCTGATTATCGGATTAATTTCGATCGATGGAATAAAATAGTTGATTTTGAGCCACTAAACAAGCAGCAGTTTCTAGGATTATTGCGTTCGTAATTACCTGTGAATTCTACAACGCTCGGCTCTTAATTAATGCCAACTCATTAACACATATGAATTATTTATCTATTTTGCCTTGTGCATAATTTACATCTACATTCCGACTAATTAATTCTCAAGCATGCAGTATCTGCAAACACGTACAAAAATACCTCGAAAGTGTCCGCGAACTAAAAAGTCATCCAAAAATAGGTGTCACATCGCGATCGTTTCGGAATACGAGGAAGAAAAAAGAATGTCAAGGTTATACGTAAAATAATACTAATTGCCCCACATTCTTAAATGCCTGTTTTCCAAAAAAAATCTCTCATTATGAGGATATTGAAATCACGACATTTCCTTCCTCGAGATCTTAAATTTATCAATTTCATCTCCTTTTCCAGTGGACGATTAAATGGGAGAAAAGAAGGATTCTAGATAATGAAGTTTTCGTTACGAAATCCCATTGCGCCCGAATGTCAAGCGACAATTTCATTCGGACGCAATGATTTGCGACGCGTGCACGCTGCGTGTTTGCGATGGATATCACGTGGCTGCATATACCGCCCGAGCGAAAGTTACGCTATTTCGTTGATGACGTATATGCGTGCGAAACAGGAGGGGATTTTACGAGTAGCACATGCGACCCAGAGAGAGAGAAGATACACATCCGTAATCGCGCACATGCGACGCGAAGGAGACTCTAAACGCCCACCTCGCCCTCTTCTCGCGAAACTGCGTCATTCGTGCCGTAAACCTCGTAATTTCGTGGATCAGCATTCTGCCGCACATGCAAGTATAAGTGCCAATGAGCTCGCGAATATTTACACCCTCGATCTGGTTACCGCGAAAATTCAGTTAGCGCCAGGAATGATGCTAAAAATACGATTAGGACATAACATTTAGTTAGACATTCAAGATTGGACGGTGGAAGTCAAAGCGAAACTGTAACGTTACGATACATCTCAATCTACATTGTTTACAACCCTCTTGTTAGCTAAGCTAAGAGGAATAATAAAATTGAAAACTTAAGTAACATCACAGTTAGATAATAAATGTATCTGCAAAAATACAATGTATGAAAAGACACAAAAAATGAAATTATAGTTGAATTCAGCTGCATAATCAGGAATAATTAATATGTTATTTTTTTCTGATTATGGAAATGGTTTATGTCTTAGTCAATTTTTTTCTCTAAGAGAACACGTGTGTCGCTACTCTCATGAAATCAAATAAATACAGTGGGCGAATTACTCATCCGCCCACGAGGTCTTCCTTGCGTAGGGTACCCTAAACGCCCACCCACTTCTTCCATTACCCTCTACCTTTCCACAAAAGTTCGTCACTCGAAATCTCGCAAATATCATAAACTTGAATGGTGAAATCAAGTAATAAAATGGCACAAAATTGCTTCCTAACAAACATGTAAAAGGGAGATTTGTAACGACACGTAATGTATGCTTCATATAAAATTAGAACAGAAGAATAAACCCTAATTTTCTCTGATCTTGATTGTTACCTTCCCGGAAAACAAAATATGATGATGGAATGTTTGAGTTTGGGTCAATCATATTTGAGAATTCATTTTTTTCATTATATTCAGATATTTATATCTAAATTTTCGTTCTACGCAATGTCTTCCAAATAATTGCCAGGAGATGTGCTATAAAAAGGAAAAGATCTTGTCGAATTCATAAAATATTCGCGCGATCATTGATTTCGTCCTTATCAAACAATATAAGATTAGTTTCTATCTATTACATGCTCCGTTACACATTTGATATACGAGAATACTCGCATACAATCTTCATCCCGATGAATTAATAACATGTCTCTCTGCTCTGTGCTCCACTTCATTGACTTCGAACACTATCATTAAATCACGCAAGACATTTCTCTGGTAATTTGCATTAGATATATATCCATCTTTACTTTCTCTACTCTACTATATTATGTTGACGAGCGACGAGCTTTGCGATTTGGAATGAAAGTTAGAAACCGCAGATAGTGATGAAATTCAAGACAATTGAGTAACTCGATGACACATGCACACACACTGATTGCCCCAAACTGATATTCCTTTGGAAACGTAGAGTATCACTTAAATTTAAATACTAGAATTGAAAAACGCGATAATTTGCACAATCGCGATCATGCCCCTTTTCTTCGAACTTTCGAGATTTCGAACCGCTATCATTATCGTTAAATTACGAGTACCTATATTTACTTCAACAGAAAATAGAAATCAGTATCTTCTATACAGATATTCTCGATATATCTCTACTTATTAATTCACAACTATTGTATCGTAACTCGAAATCGATTCATAAATTCCATCCAACTATCATACCAGGTATATAGAAACGAAAAAAAAAAAAGACTCAACATGAAATAAGTCTTTAAGATAATAGCACAAGCGACGGGGACTAATTTTAGTTTAGCTTTGGCCAGCAAGATTGAGAAGCGTCGCGTTCGAAATCCGAATCGCAGACGCGCGCACTTTCACGCAGGCCGGCCGGTTGAGAACCGCTGGACGGCCCGCTGTTGCGTCGCACGCTCGCGCAGACGCGCGGCGGATCCGCCACATATACACTCTCGGGTATCCCGAGTGCGTGATTATGCCAGGCCGGAGAAAAGAAACGACGTTTGTAAATCGGCTATTCTATTCTGCGAACGATTGTACTCTACTACGAATGCGGAGTACCAACGACGTTCGTCGCCGTTTCGATTGTAATTACGATGCAAGTTTCCCCGAGTATCTCTCCCGTCTTCTCCACCTTCATGAATGACAATAACAATGGAGAACAATCGAATTTCGATCCAAGAACTACAATCATCATAGAAGATACGTGCATTTGAACTTGTAATAAATGATAATTTTTACAATAAATGTCTTCATAGCAAAGATGTTAGGATTTTATCCTCAAAAATGTTCCATTCTTTGTAATTTTGAAAAGACATGCGTGCACTGAGAGAAAAATATGAATTTTATAATATTTTTAACGATAATTATGGTTAACATGATGCATATAGTTAAGTTAATATTATAAATATGGTTTTGAGGCCAAAAGTAACTATATTTTTCTCTCAGTGTGCATTAATTTTGGCATGCTCCTTATGACGAAATAACATTTCATTCACTCAATAGTAATAAACTCAATTTAATATTCGACAAAATTATACATATAAAAAAAAGAAATATTTAAATAGAAACAGCTTTGTGCACTTGTGCAAACATAGTTACTTTTGGCCTCCACCATAATTTTATGATACGTCTAACAATAAATGTGATTAA
Organism: Tetramorium bicarinatum; assembly: GCA_928718305.1. Taxonomy (NCBI): domain Eukaryota; kingdom Metazoa; phylum Arthropoda; class Insecta; order Hymenoptera; family Formicidae; genus Tetramorium; species Tetramorium bicarinatum. Next base: position 25,160,972 of record OV788327.1, on the reverse strand, counting down.
TTTAACTATATGCATCATTACGTTAACCATAATTATCGTTAAAAATATTATAAATTATGGTGGTGGCCAAAAGTAACTATATTTTTCTCTCAGTAAGAAAGAGAAAGCGTGCTGTACAATACATATTAATATTTCATATCGCGATTGACCGCGAATTATCGACGATAGTAGACTATCATTTGCGTGTAATTGTCTTATTTACGGCGATGATTAATGATAGGATTATGTGTACACACGGCACTAAGTCTCGACGTTGCACGATACTCCAGCCGTCGATACGTTGTTACGGCAATCATATCGAATCGCAATTAATTTAACGTTCCAAATTCGGCGTGTGCATTCGTGTATTCGATTAACGCACTCATACGACGATGCGCGAACACATAATTTTCGGAGCACGCCCGCAACGTGGGCTTAATAGGCGTAATAGGTAATGATTAATTAGCGGGAATCAAAAGGTCTCGCGTTACACGAGGAAAAGAAAGCGGCTACTTCGCGAGCGAGCCGCCGCGAATCATAACTATTACCGTGTCCGGTAATTATGTATTTACATCCGTAATTAATTTCTCCGGATTAGCCGAGCTGCTCGTCGCGCGGCATCATCGAAAACAGGAAGCATTTTTCGTTTTCGCTCCGACGTAAGATAACTCGGAGAGGCGCTATCTCGAGCGACATTCGACAAATACACGTGAGGGATCGTAAAAATCTATTAGCGTCTCCCGCCGGAAGAAAACAAAACGCCAGAGAGGTCCCTTGAATAATGTAACATCAGATGCCTTTCGTGCTCTTTTTTTTTTTTGCGCTGCGCTTCAACGCCAAGGGTACACAAACACGCACATATATCAACGACATTTCTAGAGAGATTACTTACGCAACGCTGATTCTCTCCGCGATTCGCGCTATCGCTGTTTTTTTTATCTGCGCCGTCGTCGAACGACCGCGGCAGAGACGCGAGACACGTGGCGTGCGCGACGCGGAACGAAAATTCGATTAAGTCATCGCGATCGGATGCAAAACAACGATGACGCAAGGTGTCGCGACAAGGTGTAATCCGCTCGGGCCGTTTATTCTTATCCGAGGTCTTTCCTTCCTTTTTTTTTTCTCTCCTCGCGATACCGATCGCCCTGGCGTCGCTCAAAAGAACGTCACGTTGCGTCCGTTGCTTCTCGTGACGTCTCGCCGAGCTTACTACGCATTACACGAACGGGAAAAAGTGGTCGTGGCTTCGCGATCGATAGTACCGGCTGACCGACCGTGCTCCGAAAGCACGTGCTAAACACGGGGAAGCCGGTCGAACGGCGCAGTTTTCCGGTGTCCTCGTCGCGGGTAAAACATGGCGACGTGTCTCGCGAAACCAGCGTACTTCGCCCTGGCTCTTTCATCCTTCTTACGAACCTTCCTCCCGCGGTATATTACTTTGCATGACCTGTCGCCACGTTGCGTGCACCGCGTGCGGCGTTTGCATTGTCGCTGCGTTCGATTGGAGAGGCAGAAAATAGGGACGCGCGAATAATTCGATAATTGAGTGGTTCATCAAGAGAGTGTGTTATTCCGCAATTTCTACAATGAAGTCTAATAGGGAAAAATCGATCTTTTCAGAATGCTCACGGCTGGCGTACACACGATATTATCGTGGCAGGCTTTCTGTTTCATTATATCACGCACGATGTCATCAACAAAATTATCATTGGGAGCCTGAGGAATTAATTTTTTATTGTAATTCATTTCTCCTTGGAAGCTTGAAGAAAAATTCAATGTACAATATTTTAATGGTTAGAACCATTTAGCAGAGTACATAATTTAGCAGAGTACATAATGTAATACATTCTCAAATTCACTTTTTCTATACTGTAAAAAATTGGTGTAAAATTACATGTAATTTTGAGACACACTAAATTAATTAATTTCTAATTTTGCGGCATAAAAGTAAAAATAATTCCTTAATTTGTTTTTTACAGTGTATACACAATAGTGAATCTCACAATTACTTTAAAATTACACATAATTGTGAGATTCACTATAATAGCTGTAAAATTCTACATATTTATAATTTTGCAGTCAGAAGTAAAAATAAGTTTTTAATTTGTAATAAATTTTTTACACTGTATACAATGTAAACAAATTAAAGAATTATTTTTACTTTTATACGGTAAAAATAGAAATAAATTAATTTAAAAAACTATTAAATGCGTCTCAAATTTACATGTAATTTTACACTAATTTTTTACAGTGTATGTTTTCTCTTTTTCTTATTAGATTGTTTACATTTAATAGATTAATAATTAAAAAGTTATAATTAACTACCCATTTTGATGACATCTTTAAATGCGTAAAAATTAGCTCAAAATTCGTCGTCATCTTTCACGCATATTTTACGTATTTTTTGTTAGCAAAATTGAATTTTCTTATGTTGTCGCTTTTTATTCACTTTCAGAATACTCGCATATTAAAGATTTTTGATGATCAATATAACGCGTACGTAAAAACGCAAAAGTCTAGTCGTCTCGCAACGAAGGATATGATTTACGCTACTTTCATAATCATGGGCACGGCAAAGTAGCTATCAATCATCAATAATATCGCAAAGATGTTGGAAGTATCATTATTGCGATTATAATCCACGTGATTTGCACGAACGATTGAACTCAAATTTTCCCTGTTCGCTACACTCGATAAAGAGGCCGCGTAGCAGAAAACGCAATTGCAACGTATGCAGCTCCGCGCAATTATGCAGATTATTCCTACCCGCGTGTGAAGGATCGCGAACCCGTCGGCGTAAACTTCATTGCCACACATGGAAAACTTTGGAGCGCGCTGTCGTAAGCGATAGCGATGCGGATATAATGCGGAGAATGTTGACTGGATAGCAACGACAGATTGCGGCGATAGATTTTATTTTGTGTTTTCGATGCGATTTCTTTCTTTAAATGAATCTTACGTTCTTACCGCAATTGAATACGTTTTTAGATGCAAATTTGTAAAACATTGATCAAATTTAATGTAAAATATCGGATTTTCTCACCAGAGAGAATATTTTTCACTCCATTCTACCGTCCAAAATTTTAATTAATTAATAAAATATTTTTACGGGATATCTTCTATCTTGTTCTCGTATCTATATATAATCTTATAATTCAACATATTGTACGTACAGCTATAGTCAAAAGTACATTATAATTCTTAAAGTTGAAATTTTGCTCTATCAAACGGTATAAACGACGATGGTATGGTATAATGTATTGTTATTATTATTGAAATATTATTTTTGAAGAAATTTTATTCTAATAGGGTGCCTAATACTTTTAACCATAGCTGTATTTAAAAAGAGCCTCTCTCTCTATAATACGTAATCTATATATCTGTAGAGATTTCTTCCCTATTTCTTTTTCATTGTAAAGCCTATTCTGAGTCTGAGAAAGAAAAACCGTAGATCGTACAGATAATTTGAAAAAAGTTTATGCACGTTTAAGGACCAGAGGGTGCATATATCCCCTTAATAAGATTCGTCGCCGACTGGGCGGGCGAGTCGTCGCGACAGCGGCACGACGACGGGCCGCAACACGGGTGCGGAAGCGGAACAACGCACGCGTGCATCCGGATCTCTGCGGGAAGTCTTCCGCGTCGTATCTCGCCGTATATATTGTCGCGTCGGCTACGTGTGCCGTTTCTCGCCAACGAAATTAACGTCTCTTTCAAACATGGTCGAATATGAAGCAAACGCTAGTACGATGCGTTCTATTTTTGCCTGGCGCCCCAGTTGCGTCGGCATTATATGAAATTTAAGTAGAAGTCATATTTAAATGCGATCGATCGCTGTCGCCGATAAGAGCCGAACCGTGATGGAGCACGGTCACGGGTCATCTTATTTCGTCTCTTCGCTTTTGGGTTGCATCATCGACTAAACTCGTACATGAATTCACAGTAGTTCCTTCTATTTTCTCATATACATTAGATGGTTACGTATATTGAGAAACTTTAAACATTTAAAGACTAAAGTATGTACCAAAGAAAAGCATCTATCAAAAAATGTCGAAAAATAAAAGACATGTCTTTTATTTTTTAGGAAATTCTGTAAATTTAATTTAATGATTTATTATACAAGGATAATAAATCCCTCATTTAAAAACAATACTTGACCAAATTGTACCAATGATTGAAAAGTTCCTGGTAATCCTTTTTATTTTTCATTTCAATAATCTTTCCTTCCGTGAATTTCAGCTTTTTCAAAAATAAGAAGGAATTCGAGCGTTCATATTCGCGCGTCATATTCAGCTAAATGTAGTCGCAATGAAAAAAAAAAAAAAAAAGAAAAAATACCGATATCGGTGTATTCTGATGTCTATTGCGCCGGCACTGTTTGGAGTCACTCGTGTATACCGTCGAATAAACTCGATAGAGAGTTCAAACCGTCCGGCCGCCATTGCTCGGTCGGCCCGAGTAGTCGTACATAGAAATCTAGGCCGCATTATGGATCTACATACAGATAGCTTACGTGAGGAGCTACGGTTGAGCGCGCGTGATCATCTCGAAATCGAAAATCGGTCAATAAATTCGTCGGTTTGCACCGCAAAGAACCTACTTAAGGATCCTAACTGAGGAGCCTCTCGTCTTTCATAAAAAGCAATTTTTAATGTAGCTTCTTTTTCAACGTTTATTCCTACATTATATCTTTTGCGTTATATTATTATATCGTTCTTTCATGCTTCTTCATCAGTTAAACGCTGAACAAGTTTTTATTTTTTGAATATTTCTATTAAACGTCCAATTTTTTTCCATTCTACTCTGTGATTTTTCTGGATTATAATAACCATTAACATCGCGGATAGGTGTGCAGGATTATGTATCGCTGATCCACCACATTTAGTGGATCTGTAATTCAAACTAGTTTTCATACGACTACGTCTATTATTATTTAATTAACGCGAACTTCCATTTCAGGCTTTCAGACTCGCGAAATCAGGATGTCGCTTCGGCGGTTGTTTCAACCCGGATGCAAGATTTACGCGTAATTATTCAGATGGGGGTACATTATTTAAGCGTATAAAGTATCGACATGAAATGTATCGTTACATTCCTGTAAATTTATTCGGGACAGAGCGAAATAATGAAATTCTACGAACTTTCACATTTCCACCGTTAGCAGGAACATGACATCGTATTATGGCTAGAGTATGTAAGTCATGTTTTCCATTGTCATTTCAAAAATTAATCCGCGATAGATAAGATGTGACAATCTTGTGACAAACTTTTTTAATACTAATCTGTTCGAAATATGTGATACATAAAAATGAATAAGAAAAATATATTTTTAAAAATATCATAAAAATAATAGTTTTAACTTGAGAAGTTAATTAGATCGCAAGTATCCACATAAACATAGTTTCTTATATTTTAATTCACTGAGGAGTAAGTAGAGTAACAAATCATTTTTTTTCATTTTTTAAGATATTGTGACTTTTCTTAAATTGTGTCTTTGAAACAAAGAAGGCGCCAAAATAAAGAACTTTTTCCTAAAACGAGAAACAAGACTTTCTTTGAATTCAAGAAGATGAATTACTTTTTTTTATGTCTAAACATTTATGAATGAATTGACTTCATCACTGCAACCGTTTCTCTCTTGTGAATTTATATAATGCGATATTGGATAATGTCCTAAAGTTACGCCGCATCCTGTTTATATTTTATATTTAAATCACGCGTTAAATGCATGTAATGCATGCGGAAATACGTTGCTACTAAAGTAAAGCATTATTTAAATGACCCTGAGTAACGACGGCGTTAGAAGTCTTTCCCAACAATCACCAATTATTTATAATTATAATCGGCTCAAACTTGCATAGCACGTGCAGTAGCGATTATAAACATGCGATAAATGTGTCGCAATAATGCACTGCGCGACCGCGTACTTCTGATACATTTGTATGAATTAAATTACGATAATTTGACTAATCTCGCGAGATTAATATGTTTTGGAAATTCTTCGAGTCTGAGAATCGACACTGATAAGCATTCAAAAAATGAAGTGCAATATTAATGACACTCATTCTTTTTCATTATTATGAAATACATTCCGATATAATTTTTCTTTTGCTTCGCTGTATTGCCATGCTTTATATAAAAATTTATCAATTATTCAGAAAATTAAGTAAATGAAATTTGAGATTTATTATCTTAATTTATTGATTCATTAAGATAGCTAATATTATTAAGACTGAGAGAAACTTATCTCTCTGAAAAATATTCAGTTACATTTCTGCTTAAATAAAAATTCGAATACTTAAAGATATTTTAATAATAAAAATAGAAGAGTGCAATATACTATAGATTTTTGAATCGTAATATCGCGGTTAGGTGCACTTTGCTTATGATAGTATCATACATGGTTGAGTGGATCGATAAACTCACCGGGAAAATAGGACGACACATAATGGAATCATTTATATACTACCCGCAAAAATGATCGTCGCTGAAACCGCGTCATTTCGCGCACAATATGCGAGCACCTCGTGAAAATTAAACGTCATCGCTGCTGTAGCTGCCGTCTGCAGGACGACACGTAATTCACGAATAATCGTGAAAGATTGATTATTTCACGAATAAAAAAAGTTGCACGGATGATGATAAGTGGTTATAGAATAATTAATTTTTCCTTATTATCGTTCTTTTACGATAGATCGTGATGATAGTACTTTCACCATTCGTGTATAAAGCCAAAGATGTAAGTCTCTTGCACTTAATATTATGTTCATTACGCTTTTACATAATAAATAGAATTATCGTGTATCGATAAAAGTATATAGAGTATTCAAACATATATCTTAGTGTGAAAAGTACTATAAGCCAAGTTTATAATAGATATCTCACAATTTCAATAATAAATTATTAATAATAGATTTCAAAAATACCATTTTTTTAAATATCATATGTAAACCAGAGAGAAAGTAATATTCGTTGATGTAAACAAATTTGTAAATAATACTTAATTCGGACCCTATATTATCATAATTATGAAAAACAATTAATTTATATGAACCAGAGAGAAAGTAATATTCGTTTGATGTAAACATATTTATACCTATTTCGGAGTCTATATATTATCGTAATTACGAAAAACAATTAATTTATTCTGGAGTATAATTGCTACTTGATAGTATTTAATTTATATAACAGGAAAATTCGCGAGAAGCCTCCCCATCGTAAAACTTTTGACATCGTCTAATGCGTACTCACCCGCTAGAATCAGGTTGCGCTCTTGCTTCAACAGGCAATCCAAAAATATATGGAACATGTGTGTGTTTGTATATATATATATATAGATATCAACGTATATATATTCAACGTGTATATATATATAGAAGCTCCTAATATTGGGATGAAACGTTAATCACAGTTGCTGCTCCTCTGGACTCCTCAAAGCGTTGATGATGCGGTGTCGTCCAGTTGGTGATCCTCGATCGAGCATTCCTATCCAACACGTCGCGTGTTAACGTGCGCGATCACGAGATCATCAGCTCGCTGACGAAGAACGAACGAAGTCGTACGAGTAAAGGGGCCGAGAGAAAGAGAGCGCGCGCGCGCGCGAATGGCGAGACAGAGAACGAACGTTACTTAATTGCGCGTAATGGAGAAAAATAAATCAGCAGGAATGACGAGAGAGCAGAGCCCACAGAGAGAGAGCGACAGGCTCGATCTCTCGCCGGCGCGAGAGACAAATTTACCATAAATTACCGGAATAACGGAAAACCACCGGTTGTCCAGGTGAGATGTATTACGCCTATAAATTATGATTATCACGGGACAAAATGGATTTGACCTCTTTCCACCCACAATTCTACCGGCATTTACGTATAAAATTAACAATTTCTAATTACGCCCTTGATATTCGGAGGAGTTTTTTTGCACGTACCCAATAGGCGATAAGCGTATATTTCCTAATTCGTATTCACGTTCAGATAAAGTGCGCTCGTAATGGACACTCGGGATATTACATATCGTGCAATTATATGCTTCTCGATCTCCCTCGTGTGCATGTACGTATATAAAATCCGCCGAATGTATTGTCTGCCTTTCTCTCGTTACAAGAATCGTGGAATAAAGCGCAAAAAATCTCGGACCGTGATAAATCTCCCTTCTCGATTATAACAGCCACGACCATTTTATTTATAATACATGTAATTTTTCGGGTCGTTCGTGAAATTTTATCACACTTATCACCATGTTCCTGGATCAGATACATTATCGAGAAATTAGCGAGAAGCAAATCGAGACATAATGAAAAATAAAGGACGCAACATTTTTTTTTTGTCCGAACGAAATCCAAGCTGCGAACTCGACCGTTTATGTAATTCTTCCGTGGGAACTTCGCGTTACGAGCAATCGCGTGATTTCTCCCGCACGTGGTGGAGCAGCTTTGCAAACTCAACTGTTTTCCAGTTTGAAGCGGCGCCGCCGAAAACATTGTTTCAGACGTCGTTCCTGCACCGAGGGAAATTCCCCTCGTACTTAAATTCCCCGCGGTATAAATTAATTCCATGCGTAATACCTCGCTTGTGTGTGCTAAGCGCGAAAGCGCGCGCGGCATTAACGAAGTTCGGAATTACGCTACGGTATCGGGCGCCCGGGTCACTTAAATATCAGTTACGTTAATTTCCACTTGCATGCAGAACGTGTTCATGAGATTCAATTTTGAAATCGAGCCGGACTCCGGACTTCGAAGATGATACGGTACGATGTGCTTTTTAATTGATAGGTGTGGTACACGCTTTTTAATTAATATACCTCGCGGTACATGACATCAAAATCGCGCCGATGTTATAACCAAAAGCAATCATTTATTCATTCCGCCGAGTCACAGCCGAGATGTAGTGAGTTTCATTATTAATTAATCGATTTGTTTATAAACACTAATGGATGCTACCAGTCAAACCGAATTTATCGACAGCCGCCCTTCTTCCAATATTTAAGCCAAACACAGTGCCCATCGAATATTTCAAGTTGTCTCTTGTTTATTGACTACTGTATCTATTTTGGTCTAAACAATAAAAATACTATAATAAATAATAATAAAAATAGCGTAGAACGCGGCGTTTTATCGCCACGCTAAAATTAAAACGATATTATCGTCGATAAAAATTTATAACGTTACTTTCTGATATATTATGCGATACTAAAGACTTAAGATACATCTCAGGCATTTTGGCGGGCAATAATATTAAATGAGCTCACGTACACGCCTTATATAAGTATATACATGCCATTCATTAAAATTACAAATTCTCTTTCAATCTTTTTAATAATCAATTAATTAATTCACGTATTAACAAAATTAACAAAAGATTTAAAATGCTTATTTTTAATAAACGCGAGGATAAATGTGATTTCAATTGGAACAGTCGAGCATACATAATAATTTCTATCACCCACTTTACCCTCAATTTCCAGAAATATTCTCGCCGAGCTGAATAATAACAGACTTCATGGATTTCGTATAATAAATTACGCAAGCATATCTTATTCGATCAATAAACATTTAACTCGTTCAATCTTTATTCCAGTCAAAATGAATTCGATATGACGAATCGAGGCGCATTATCTCTTTGAATCTATTGATATTTAATATCAATATTTGTATAAATTACTTTACACAAAGAAGTATTTTACATAAAGAAAGCACAAAATTATCTTTCAAAATGTTTAAGTGCATGTGTAATTAATATATTTAATGTACTTGTACAATCCCACATGACTTTTATTAATGTATAATATATTGTAAATATTGATTTCCACTAGGATTTAACAAAGTACACGTAAGTAAGAATTATCTGCATTTTGAATAATAATAGAGTCTTTGTTGCGAAAATTTGCTTGGCATTTGAAAAAATTAAAAACAGTTCCTAACTACGCGTGTAATTCGCAATTTGATATCATACAAGACAAAAATGAAAATCGCAACGAAAGATTTCTACGCATTTCAGCCCGATTCGATATTTAGATTGACGACGATGGCGAACGAATCTGTTTGCCGAACACGTAAGAGTGTGAGGTCACGGCGCTCAGTTCGACCGCGTAAATATTTATCCGAACCTTATTCGTCTCTCTTCGCGGCTCGTTGAAATATTTGCGATAAAGAAGTCACGCATTCGATATGACGCCACGTGCCGCGGGGCGAGCGATAAAAAAGACGACGTGGTCTCGTCACCTACACTATCACTTCGCAAATATTTCACGTGCTCTAAAGTATTGCTATAATAAATTTGGCAACCAAAACATCAATCACTCACAATCAATTCGCGCAAATAATATTCGCGGAATAGCCGCGCGAGAAGGATCGCGATTACAACGCCTAAACGAGAACGACCCAAATATCTCTCCTGAATGCCGGGATGTGCCAAAAACTGGGTGGCAAAAAACTACCTAATGTCATCCCACTCGTGTACGATGGTCATAAATTATTCTCGAAATTCAGTCGCTCTTTCACAGCGGCGCTAATAAATGCTCCACGATTCTCGCCATAATAATAAAAAAAAATGAAGGCATATTAATAGAGTCGTTAACGCGAAATATATATTATTAATTCCAAACAGCGACTTGCTTCAAAGTGACAACGTTACCCCGTTTCACATTTTCCCAGCGTTTTGCCACGTAGCTACGCTCCGTTTGGCTCCGAAACGCATATCTTTAGAAATAAAAATGAATTTACAAATCCATACTGTACTTCGCTGTTCTTATTTGCAGTGATATCCGTTTGAAAAATTTATTACACGCTTTTCGAATACGTTCCGTAATGTTACGTGAGTAATCCAGCGAACAAGGTAAATACACATTGCAGCAGACCGGTAGAGACACGCGCATGGTAATAAAAGCGGAGCGATAAACCCGTTCACGTAAATAAAAGTTATGATTGAAAAACCTTTCGGAAGCGACGTGGCCGCCAACGAGGAAACCGGAGCACGATTCCGCGTCCCATTCGATCGTAAACGCGGCATTAAACTGGCCGACGTTCGACTTCCATCGACTTGAAGCGAATCGCTTTGAGCGAACGACGATCCGCAGCTCCATTACCCTCGATATCCCGCGTACAACTGACGAGCAGGCGTTCTCAATCAGGGACACTTTATCATCAAATCCCGCGAGAATCGTGGAGCACCGTCAAAGCTCCGCGAGGGCTCGATGATTTATTTATCCCTTTGTTTACCTCGTTGAGCTACCCCCGCGAACGATCTAGTTTTCGAACGTAAATAAAGAGCTCATTTGCTAACGTTACATTTAAGGATCTAATTTTCAATCCGTCCTGAATTCCCTTGAAAAGTATCTATATTCCTTCTCACACACTGAAAGAAAAATATATTTACTTTTGAACCCAACCACACAATTTTATAGTATTTCTAACGATAATTAACATAATGATAAATATAGTTGAGTTAATCATATTTATTGTTAGAAATATAAAATTATGGTTGGATCCAAAAGTAACTACATTTTTCTCTCAGTTCAATTCCTTCTCCCCGAGATTAGATTTTTAAATGATTAATCTCTTCCTCGCGTTTCATTAATATACCCATACGTCTTCTTTTATTACTTTGAAAATAGCAGACGCTTTGAAGTGTACGTGCTCCTCTGAGAGATCTGAAAGAATCTCCTCAGTATTATTCGGCACCTCATTTCTCCTAATAGCGATGGCCTGTGTTACTTTTCGCTGCAATGTGATGTCATTACCGGCTTTAAAGTGCTGACCCACAACCGATATCGCGGGCTCCAAGTGACCTAATCGATATTTCATACCGGTCGTTTTCCACCCATCGGGAAGTTGTACGTTTAGTTTATCTTAACCGGCGGGTCAAACGTAAATTTCGAACTTCGCGGTGTTGAAGCGCACTTCAAAGGACCGTTTCGCCGCGACATAAGAGGATTCGTGTGATCTCGCGGCCGATACACGAGTCGAAACTCACGCGACTGTTAGCGGGGGCTTAAAGCACAACGCCGGATTTATAACGGATGAATACCGCGTACTTACGTCATCGGAAATGGAAATCGTCACAATGGCATATCGGGATTAGTGAGTCGCACGCGTATTGGAGCATTCAACTCGGACAGTCGCACGAAGCCATCGGTTAACAATTTTGTTCGAAATGATCACGTCACAGACAAAATACCGCGCGTCATACTACAATGATGAAGCGTAAACAGTTCTTTCTGTAAGCTTTGACGATTTTGCATAGATATCAAATTGTCGAACATTACCTCTTTGTGATTAAAAAAATTTTAATCACGTGTGCAAAATATTAACATTAAGGGGATCCTGTAGCCGTCCGCGGTACTGAATTTTTGTAAAAGGATTTCTTCGTATTACTTTCATAGATTTGGAAATCCTTTTACAAAAATTTTGGACCGCGGGCGGCCACGGGATCCCTTTAAACCTACCGACACTTCATGTACATCTATTTCTAGAACCGTGACCGATTAACATTAAATCTACTACGTCCCGATCAAATGACTGTTTTCAAACTTTTATACGTAGTTTCCTACACACAACATTATCACGTCGCCATTTGACTTTACGACTTTTCTTATAATATACATACAATGAATTTTTCAATATTTTTTTATTTATTTCTCCTTTCTTTCTCGTTTCTTTTCTTCTGAGCTTGTCTTATCTACTGCAATCGGTCTAGAAATACGTATACATGAAATGTCGGTAAGGTTTAGTGTTAAATAATCGATTTTTAAAAAAGTTACATTTTTTACAATTAAATTCAAATAATAGTCAATTTGGTGAATAAAATAATAAATAAAACAATTTTTACAAAAATGACCCAAAAAATTTCTTTTTTTTTAAACGGTCACTTGACCGGTCCGTGGTAGGTTGTTTTAAAAAAAAATTTTTACTGCGATACATCATATTCCAAAATGAGATAATTATTTTATTTTCATAGAAATTAATTATTTAATAAAGAAACATCGTAAATCGAGAAAAATTCAGTTAAAGCAAGGAATTCTTAAACGTAAATTTCTAGTTACTTCGAAATAAGCAGCCAAATAGTATCCTGATGTAATATCGAGTACCCCTGTAATATCTAGAATAATCGAGTTATCCGAGCAATATCCATGATTTCGAATAACGGCTGGACACGGCGAGTACGAAGGCTATCTAAGCCGTAATGCCGATTATTTCAGGAAAAATCACAATTTTTCCTCTACAAGACTTTATTCCGGGTTGGCTCGATTCAATAACCATTCAATCGCACGTATTCACGGAGTCTCGGCTGTATTTCTACAATTTCATGTTCTCGATACACGGGGTAAGGCGCAACTTCGCTGCCGCTCCACTGGATTTTCATCGACGAGGAGAAAAAGTAAGGATGTATCCGGAGCATTCCGCTCCAGCAACTCACGCGAAACTGACGCGAACGAGCGGATCTCTCGTGCTTCTCATGAGACACGTGATTCGCGGAAGATCCTGCGCGAACCTTATTATCTCTTCCGCGTATTCGGCGGTGCATCAGTCACGGCCGTGGAAATTGCCGGCTTCCGCCCGGCTATAACGCTGTGGAAGCTGGCGAGAGGCCAGGTCCCGCGCGCGCACGTGTGTATGTGTGCGTGTGTGTCGCAAGTCTATTTTCAAATTCGACTAAAACCATCGCGTGCTCGTGTCCGCCCGCCTGTGATAACCGCACCGCATGTCTAAGTGGCGCCGATGCGTTCCAAGCGCCGGGGCGTGCATCGCGGACGGCCCGCGTTGCATTCGATATTTCGGCGGGATAGAAGCTGCCGCGAGCTCTGCTGTTGCGATTCACCGTACAATGCGATTGCAAATACTTGTCAACGAGTATAGAGCAGCGGAGCGCACGAAAACGAGGTGGGTTAAATTGGAACGCCATCCTGTGATCTCATTCTCCATTTTCGGAGGAGTGTAAGGATTTCGAATATGCGACGGTTTCGCCCCCCCCCCCCCTGTATAAATGGTGCTTGTATCATTGATATGCATGTAACACCCGAAGCACAAGTATAACATGTGTAAGCCGTGGAAGTGAATACCTAATTTTATGAATCTCGAACACGCGATGGTTATCTCGTATTAATGGTGTAGAACTAATACTTTGTATTCGCAATTTTGCTTACATATTATTTACGAGTACACATGTTCGTAATTATATGAAAAGAGATGTAATACGGAATATTTTATTAAATATGTGCAAACGATAGTAATTTTAATTTTAAAACATGCTAAATTAGTAACAACATAGATAACATATTCCTGTAATATTTCATTTGGTAAATTTTCAAATTATTAAAATTAAATTATATAATAATATTCTAGTAAGATTAAAAATTTTTTGTACTTAAAATGTGTTGTAACATTTTTGGAGTAGTATTTTTAATTATTGATTTTAATATCAGCTCATTTTAAAGTTATTAGATTTTAAAATCTTTTTTATAAAGTAGATCCAAAGCATTTATTCAAAAATACGATATATTGTATTGTATACAAAGAAAAAATAGTTTTGTTAAAGTATCTAAAAGTTTAGCTAGATATGAAGATAATTTTATTAGTTTATCAAAATAATTATATAAGATATACCCATGATAATGCTGCAAAAAACTTTGACAGTCTAACAACAAGCGTTTTACATAATTATTTTAAAATCTGTATCTAGTTAAATTTTTTCGATATTTCTATAAAACGATTTATTCCGCGCGCGTGCGCATACACCATTGATACTTCTATATTTTCCTCAATAGACAAAGCAGTCACACGTTTACCGTTCCAAAGTTTCATCATGTCACGAAATATTCCTGATCTACTGTGAGATAGTAAACGGACTGTAAAAGAGATGATCCAAAATAATACTGACGGAGAAAGAAGACGGATTATACGGACTGGAGAAGATTGCGATGTGCACGTTGCGACCTTGTTTTATTGCTGTTTTTAGTGTTACGCGAGTTTTCGGGCGCGAGGATGAATACAATAAAATAATGATGACAGAGAAACGCGCTCGGAAAGAGTATATAGAGAGTGTACCGTAACACGTAGTAGACGTAGTACACGCTTGTACAATGAATTTATGATCTAAGAGCGTAATGGAAATAAAGTTCACGAATGCGTATCATTTATACCACGATCAATCTTCGAAACAATCGCAATAAATCACGTACGATTGCACGTTTAATAGCGTATCGACATATACTCTTGCTCGGTATTTCTTTCTTCATATCAAATTTTATGGGCAAATTTGGATATTTTTTTACGCAAAAAACAGGTAGAGAAAAAATAAATCATAGAATTTGCAGTTATTCTCTGCAATATAAATCTTATTTGTAAGATCTTTTACCCCTCTAAATCCTAAATCCCTAAATAATGCGGTTTACATATTAAAATATATTCTGTATATTGATTATATTCTATTATTTCTGATAATGTAGCGTAGTGAAAAGTTCAATCACTACATAAATGGTCGAGGCTGTTATAATAGACATTTTAAATTAATCATCAGCGTCTGTGTATTATATAAAATTATTATAATCAATTGACAGTAAACGCATAATGTTCTCATCGGTAAGTTTGGAATTAATTTTTATGGGCAAAAATAAAATGCCAAAACGTCAATAAGATAAATAACAAAGTATATCGTTTTCTCAATTTCAGTTTTCGAAATTTTAACAAAATTTTTATTTAACTTTAATTAATCTGATATGAAATATCATAATTTCAAAAATTATTAAAATTATTTGGTTAAACTTGCCAAAATATTAGAGAGGATGGATCCACTCGTTTTCGCTGAGAAAAGATCAACTCCAAAATTCAACAGCTGTGTTTACCATCAGCTTGAAAGATTAAAAGGATTAAATAGAGTTAAATAGTTGGAGCCGTTACCTCGCTCGTAAAAATGAATCGCGAACCGTTTGAATCGTTCGTCAGATGTTACCAGGTATTTCAACGTTTAAATCTCTGTCTCGCAGTCGCGAAATGCTCACTTCGCCGACACAGGGGTGTCGGTGAATGAGAAGCCACGGAAGATCATCCGCAGTAATCTACATCAATCAAAGCCGACCGCGAGACGAAAACGGCCGTCAATACCTATCGGACGAGACCGGAGCGTTGTACGTTCGTCGCTTCGTCAACGAGCGTCAGCCGGCCGAATCGAAAGGTGACACTGCGACGACTCGCCCACCCCCGTGTCGATCATGGGGATGCATAAATGTCGAGCGTCCGCACGTGTCACTTGTCGAGTCGACCGCGGCTGAGGCCGAATTGCACCGACAGTCCGCGTCAACCTACGTCCGCACGGCGGACTCGGCCCGTTACCTCATTGCCCTTCGTCCATAAATATTCCTCAGTCAATTCGCATGGCGTCGTGTTTTCAGCAACGCAAAAATTCGTCACGGCGCCATGTTATCCACGGCTAATGCGCGTCATTGAAGCGCGTCTTTGTGACTATAACCTTCAAGCCGCCGTACGCGAGGCGCTAAAACCGCACCGTAAAAATAACCGGAGAGCTGGATGTTTTGTCAACTATACGCGCAATACTTTACCGTTTCCGGGAACACGGAGAGTACCGGGTAATGTCCGCGATCGCGCGAGTACGGAGAAATCAACGGGGAGAATTTTCTACGGAATTTATCTGCGGATCGCGGCGATTAGAACGAAGGGCATTTCGCGGCACGTTCTACGGGCGAGAGAAGAGAGAAAATTCAGCGAGGCAGACTGGCGCGGTGCAATCGGACTCCGTGAAGTGCTCTCTACCTACTTTTCGCGCCGTGGCTCCATTTCGTACGTTCGTATCCCCGGCGGCTACACGCGCGGCACGACGCGCACCACAAGTACGGGATATACACTATCAAAGCCGACGAACACTAGAGCACTCGCGTCCAACCCCGACCAGCGCGATTGTGCACTACACTGCGAGAGGGAGGAGGCGGCGGCGACGGCGGCGGCGGTGATGTTTCGGGCCTGCCGGCGTGCGCGACCGAATAACGCAGTGGGAAATGCCGGGCCGAAAAGAACACATTCGTCTCCCTCGACTACCACTCGAGCACTGTCAGGTGTGCGCCGCGCGGACGCGTATATGCGCGCCGCACCACTACCATCACCGCTCCCCCCACCACCGCGACAGCTATAGTCCCACCGCCGCCGTCGCTCTCCCCACCACCGCCACCGCCGCCGCCGCCGCCGTTATAGTCGTCACTATAGCCGCCGCCGCCGCCGTCACCGCCGTTGCTGCCGCCGCCACCGCCGCCGTTGCCGCCGCCGCCGCCGCCGTTGCCGCCGCCGCCGCCGCCGCCGCCGCCGCCGCCGCCATCGGCGGTGGCCGCTCTCACGCGCGCGATCTCCGAGTATATACACTGGAGCACCGCGTAGTCGGAAGCAACGACGGCACACACGGTTTACATAAGAAGGGGAGTATTAAACTCGCGCGTTCCGCGGAGTTTCGGGCGGTTGCGGCTCTACCGGGTGTTCCTGCAGCCTCGGAAAATGGCACATCGGAAATTTTTATACTCAAATCTGGAACACGCGGGTATTGAAGACGGATGCTCTCTGAAAACCTGTACTTGTGTCCTCTTTTTTCTCCCCCTCTTCCCCGAACTTTCCCGGTACTTTCGATCGTTACTTCTCTTCTTCTGGATGATACTCGGGGAAACCTCGAATCTTTCTTAGATATCGTTTGAACTTACCGAAGTCATTCAAATTCCCGCAAACTTCTGTTTATAGATCATACATCTCGAAGTAATTTTACATACAGACGAGAAGTATGCGTTATACTTTGCGCCTCTGTCTCCGAATTGAGATAGATAATAACTAAAAAAACATGCGTATGCAAAAACGCCGAAGAATAATTTCATCCTGTTGTCTTAATTTCATACGATTTATAGAAGGTACCTCGGAATTGGCACACGACGTTGCGCCAGTAAGATTCTAGCACGCACTGACCTTGCTCTCGGAAACCGACGCGGGATAATTGTGCAGGCGGATGCAACATCGTTCGCGTTGACGCGTGTTTGTGGAC
The DNA here is from genome assembly GCA_928718305.1 of Tetramorium bicarinatum. Taxonomy (NCBI): domain Eukaryota; kingdom Metazoa; phylum Arthropoda; class Insecta; order Hymenoptera; family Formicidae; genus Tetramorium; species Tetramorium bicarinatum. The sequence continues at coordinate 25,142,970 of OV788327.1, read as the reverse complement.
GAGACGCATGTAATTCGCTTTTACCAAACGGACCTTAAGGGAATACGATTACACACACTCCGCTCCCGATGTACAACGCGACGAAAAGCTTCCTTCCACGAAACTCTCAGGGAGTCCGTAATGTAACATTTGCAAATTAAGTATAATTCAATAGTTGATTTAACCCTTATCCGGACAATCTATTTTTCCGCCGTCATCACAGAGCGCGTTCCACAGCTATTTAAACATTTTCACGCGCAATATTCACATAAATGTAAAAGAAATCAATTCACTTGCTCTATATTTTCAACTTTGATTTAAAGCATACTGTTTTTTTTTGTTGCTAGATCTGTTGCTATTTCATATTTATATATTTAGTTATTGTACTGCATTTAGTTGTTATTTAATATTACTTTAGTAATGAGAAGTGGATATCTCCAGATCCGGAGTAAGCTTCTCGCTCGACTAATTGTAAGGATTAAACTTGTTGCGGCCTTAAACTGTGCCATGAGTAAAGACGCTTTTCCCTCTACTAAATGTTTTAAGAAGGTCTTTTTTAATATCGCGTGAAATCTCTTATAATGCGAGACTGTTAACTCCAGTTCGTTCAGTTTACACATAAATCCGTGCCCGTCTGGAATTAATCCTTAGAACGTCAGAGAAAGTGTATTTTCTCTCTTGAAACCCCAACTGGTACACTCGTCTTGGTAGCGATAACTCTTATTGGATCAGGTGCTCAATCCCCGGAGTCTCTGACTTTGCAAAATAATTGCTCCTTTACTAATGAGCAATCATTCAAAGTTAATAATAAAATACTTTTTTTTTTAATATTTGATAAAAGCGTGGACAAACTGTAGTATGAAGAAAATGTAAAAGTATCTAAACAATCTATATTTCCTTTCGACCACTAAGTACAGAAAAATGAGCCCATCGACAAGATTATAGTTCGAGTACGAGATTTGGCATAAGTTTGATTGCTGTTTACGGAGGACGGGATCCCCATAAACTTTGGGTATCCTTCTTTCTATTTTAGGAAGAAGTTTTCTAATTTAGTATGTTCCCTGTTTCAGAGTAAGACACAATTTTAGAGACGTCACACCGTCCTCGAAAGCTTAATGCTTCTGCTTTCGCTTAAATCCGATTTGTTAACATTATCTCTAAAAGTTCTACAATAATAACTAGGATTTATATTATTTGTGCGGTATTATTAGATAAGTACAAAATAAAATAAAACGTTCCGTAAATCAATATCGAGTCCAATAAAAGAATTATACGAAATGGATTTTGCTTGATTGCGATCATGTAAGAATTTCGCTGTCGAAATTCATTGTAGAATTAAAGATTCACACGATTAAGAAAGATTAATCATTTTAATGATTAATTCGATTTAAAACAGAATAAATCTAATAAAATGGAATAAATTCGATTTGTAGCTATTCTGTCCCTTTAACAACAGGACATTTATTTCTCAACGGATCTGAGTTAATTAAAGTTTTTTTTAATACCGCAACTGTTGAATCAAGATCTTAAAATGATAAATACTTAATATAATGAAATAATGAGTACAGAAAAAGTTATCATGTATTTTTCGCTTACGCTTTATCCTCGTATCTTCAGACGTGAGAGAAGTGTGGAATAATTGAAGAATGAAATTAAGAGGCCGGTAATTACACAAGCCGTTAGGTAGGATAATATGAAACGTGATAAATACGAAGGCAAAGTCTTTTCGATTCTGAATCGCCAGCAAATGGCACAAACTGTACGCGCAGCTTTCCATACGCATACAACACGTGTATTCGCACGCTGTCAACGGGGGCTACGCTGCATCTCGGTTGCGTGCAATGTGTATGTCTCGCGATGAATCGAGCGGGATAAAGGGTGAGAGAACGGTGAGAAAGCGTCAATAGAACAAAGAGAAAAGCCAACCGCTCGCCACGGGTTGAAAGAGAAAATCGCCGAGCGGTGTAATAACACGCGCACACATAAACGACGCAGTGGCGTACGTCGCAAAAAGACGAAAACAATTTTTGCAGCGTCTCGATCGGTGAAAAAACATCGCGCTAGATAATTTATTCTAATTTACGCGAGATTTCAATTTGCGCTATACTGCGCACCGCCCGTTTAGCCAATATATTCTTCGTTTAGTTTGTATTATGAATATCATGAGAGAGTGAGAGAGAGAGAGAGAGAGGGACGAGTAAATTAATATAACGAGCGGTGTAAATTCATGTGAAATGTGCGGTCCGTGGAAACTTAATTTAAATCACGTCGAATAACAAACAGAGAGGAATGTGAAATACGATGCAGCTTTCGATGATTACGGCTGTGTTTGATAGAGTTGGCAAATAAAGCGTAGAAACATGCAGTTGCGTTTGACTCACCGTGCTGATGAGGGGCCGAGAATGCTGAATGCCTGCGTGGTGACATGTTAGGATGATTACCCTGGCTACCTGGTGGCTGCATAGAAGACAATGCACCGAGCGGTGTGTACGATTTGCAAGGCTGTTCCGGTTTTTGCTGATAAAAAGAAATATATAATCGAAAATATTGTATATTTGTACTTGGTTAAATAATAAAAGAAACAATTAAAAAACAGAATTTATATTTCGATAAAAATATGAATAGAGAGATTGATAGATAAAAATATAAACTTTAAAAAATAAAACTTACAGTAACAGTTTTATAACTTTTTAAGATAACTTATCTAAAGTTACGTTACAACAAACAAGCAAAATAAAAATGTAATAAACTCTCATTTCAATATAAACTCTAATTTTTAAATATTTTGTTTTCATTTATTTTAAATATTGAGATAGCTCGTGGAAATTCGTTAAAGGTTTTTTTTTATCAAATTACCAATATATACTTTTCTATCAATAATGAGAGTATCAAAGTGATACTTTCTATCACTCATTATCTGTACTTATTTATAAAATTTTTCTCTAAATGTTTGATAATTTCAACTTTTATTTTAAATATGTATATCATGTAAAAGAAATGTTTTTAACGTGCGAGAAACAGACAATCTCGAATTAAATACAAACCTGATCGTGAAGTTCAGTAGCCACCGCGGTAGCTGCGGTTTGAGTGTGACTGGTAGAGCTGATCCTGTACTGCATACCGGCAATACTGCAAAAACCTTCGTGATGGGTGGATCGGGTTTGATTGACGTAAACACCTTGAAAAGAATTTGTTATCGTAGAGTAAAAAGATCGTTAGAGTTTTCGCGCTTAATCCACGCATGATTAATTACCAGTGATAGTGACGTCAGTGTCCTGGTTAACGATGACAACTTTCTTGGATGGCTTAATAACGTCCTCCGGATCGGAACCTTGTCTTGACTTCTTCTTGTCTATGTCTGAGTCATTTTGTCTACGTCTTTTAATTATCTCTACTTCCGATTCACTGGAGGAGGAATCGCTGCTGCTGCTGCTACCACAACGATTTTTCTCGTCGGAGTAAGAAGCAGCCAAAATGGCAGTGGCATTAAGACTGGCCATCCTTTTGCAAACAACCATGTCCTTCAGGTCCATTACTTCCTCGTTTCTCTTCCTCCTTTTCGTCATTTTTTTTTTACTTGGTTCAGCACTCTTTTCCTTCTCGCAATCCTCGTCGGAGGAGGACGAAGATGACGAACTCTCCAGCATATCCCAATGTTTGCCACGTAGACCCGGTACATTTCTCAGTTTCCTCTTCGAAACGTTCTCCTCCGTCTTGCATTCAACTTTCTTCTCCTTTTCTTTACGCGGCTCCTTCTGCTCCTCCTTTTCCTCCTTCATTTTCTTCGGCTTTTCCTTCTCTTTCTCCCTCTCGGGTTTCGGTTTGCAAAAACCACCAAGGTAGACTCCGCCGGTCTCATTTTCGTAGAGGCAGTGAACTTTAGCCAAGGCATTCAATGATGCGACCCTGTGTCGTTTTGGTCCACTCCAAAAGCCAAAAAGTCGCATTCGTCGCGCACGTTCGTCCGACGGTGAGTTTGCCCGCTCTTTATTCCTGCTATCTTTTTGCCTACTCCTCTTGTACTCGTCGTCAGAATCGCCCTCAGAATCAGATTGAGATGTAACGCCACTGGCACTCTCACCATTCATTGCCTCAACCTTCAGATTTAATTCAACGGTGTTCTTCTCTTCAGCGCCGATTTGCGATTCCTGTTTGGAATTTGCGGTAGACTTGTCTTCGGAAATTTTGGACTGCTTGTTAGATTCCTCGACAGATGCATCCTCGGATGAAACTGATGTTTGATTATTGCTCTCCGTTTGTACCCTTATTGTTTTCCCAGCCTTCTTTGGGGTTTTGCTGCTAATTTTGTTATTACCGCTTTTGATAACCTTTTTATTATCCTGTAATTTTGGTTGAAGACTTTCCTCCTTGCACTTGTCGGAATCCTTGTCCTCCTCAATCTCGCTTTTAATGCTGCTCACTTCTGGCCCTTGACAAGCCTCGTCTTTGCCCGCAATCTTTTTATGTTCGGTCGAAACTTCGTCAAACTCTTTCAATTCAATTTTCTTCTTGGCCATAATCTTCTCCGTTATAGTTTTCAATTTATCTTCTCGCTTCAGAACAGCACTGATCTTCGAATGTTTCTGAGGCAATTTGGCTTTCATGTGTTTAGCCAGCTTTGGTTTCTTCTCTTGCAACGTCTTACTTTTAGCGAAATTATTACTCTTCTTTTTCGCTTTCTTGACTGCGTCCTCATCATCGCTCACTTCTTCATCCTTTACTGGCTTGACTAACTTGATCTTCTTGTCCACCAGTCTTTTAACTACCGATAAATGAGGCTTCTTTGTCAGAACTGTTTTTCTCGTAATGCCCTTCTTCTGACTTTGTTTCGTTTTCGAATCCTTCTTCGTTCTAGGAGAAGAAATCTTATTGCTCGCCGCATCCTTCTCAGAAATTTTCTTGCGTTCAGATTTTTTATCTTTCACGATAGAGTTCTTCGATATTGATTTAATATCAGATTTAATTAACTTGACATCTTTCTTCTTCTCATCTTTACCTCTTTTTTTGAGAGGCAGGGCAATATCGATCTTATTTTCCAGCGCGTCTTTATCCTCCGATGTATTTAAAGATTTTACATTGTCCTCCATATTTGTATTATCGTCCAATTTTACGCTCTTCTTCTTCTCCTCAATTTTCTCCATTTTCTTTTTATTATCCACAGATTGCTTCTCCAATTTCGTTTTCTCCTCACTTTTCTGCAATTTTTTCTTGTCCGCATTCTCTTGGTTCATTTCTTCGTTACTAGTTTTGTCATCTCTCTTATCTGCCTTCCTCTCGTCAATTTTATCAGATTTCTTTTCATTATCCTTATTCACTTGTTTCTTCTTCTCATCTAATTTATCAAATCGCTCCTTCTTTTTCTCCTCCATCTTCTTTTTGTCGTCCAATTTCTTCCTCTCCTCCAACTTTTCCAATTTCTTCTTATCATTATCTATTTTCCTCTTTGAATCTTCCAGTTTATCATTTTTCTTTGATTTCTTTTCCTTCTTTACATCTGGCATGGTCTTCTCTGTAAATGTGCGACGTTTCTTGGCGACTGTTGGCATTTTAGTTGCCTTTTTGGCAACAACAGCCTTCTTCTGTGGCTTCATTATGATTGTATTCTTTACATCTTCAAAATAAATATAAATATGCTCGAAGTTCACAAATGTCCAGTGTTAATTTCCACAACTACCTAACTGCCATTGTAGATTTTAATAATCGTGATATAGCTCGCAAGCTGGATTTATCTGTAAGCAATCCCAATGCACATAAAATGGTCAACAAATAAAATGCGACTACATATTTACAGTTTCAACAATAAAAACACTCGGTGCTGGATCTCGCCAAAATTAACAATTTATCTCTTTCTTTTTTTCTCGTTGCAGCTTTGCGTCGCGACGGAAATTATTCTTCTCGGAAAACGCACGCGGATCGACGGGGGAACCGTCCCGATAAGCGTTACTGCGAACGCTTCGCTTTCATCAACGTGTAATAAAACGAATTTACGTACGATCAAACGACAGGCGCACGCGGATCGGTGCATACGCGAGTGAGACGGACGCACGCACGCACGCACGCACGACGGAAACCGTAATGATACCTCACAAGCGGAGCGAGAATCCGCCGTGCCGCCGCGTCGGGCACTGTGCTGCGCGCACTCTCCCCCTCATCGACTTGTTGACAAATCGATCCCTTTAAATCACACACACACACTGCGCCCGACGCGATTTCGGCAACGCGACAGGTAGAGGCGGAGAGACTCGCGCGAATAGATAATCAAGCCGCGCTCCTCCGCTCCGCGCGTACGCGACACAAAGCGGCCTCCTCGAGGAGCGACGGACGCGAGACGGAGGCCGAGAAAACGCGACTGCGGCTGCGGCAGCAGCACGCCCTTTAAAAAACGGCCGTGAGCGGACGGCCACAAGTGGCCCGACAAGTGTGCGAGAGAGAGAGAGAGAGGGAGACTCACCAACCTGCTGATCGATCTGAATCGTCGCACGCGGAGAGAGAATCTTCACGGACGGCGATCGCGCGCGGCGGTCGGCGCGGCGACGCGATCGTCGACGCGACGGCAGCGACCACGCACCCACACACACCCACACACACACACACACGCACACACGCACGCACACACACACACACGCGCGCTTTCAGCGCGGCGAGAAATCGCGGCCGAAACGCGGGAGAACTGAAACAAAACGCGCGGAGACGGGACGGGAAGAACGGCGGGCGGCAGTAAACGACGGGGCTGTCCGGTGTTTACCTTCTCCGGCGAGCCCTTCCCGTCGCGCGGCCGGACTCGCGGCCGCGCGCGCGCGCACGCTGCCTTTTTAAACGGCGACGGGGACTGGCGAGAGGCGGCCGAGCGAGGCAACCCAGCGACGACGGCACCAGCAGCGACGACGGGGAGCTCCTGGACGGAGTCCTGGTCCCGGCTCCGCGAGTTTCCCGACGGGGGAGCCGACGCGCGACCACGAGCAATGGCGGGAGGCCTTCCCCGGCGGAGGTTACGACGGCCCTTTTTCGCGCGGTCTATCGCGAAACTGACGATCTCGCGTCGCGCAGCGCGCACCTCGCACGACGTCCCTGCCCTTTTGCCGTAGCCTCGTCGGCCATTTTCTTCCTCGCGCCGCTCCCCCACTCTCCGCCCGCGCTCGGAGCCCGCTGTCACGTAGCGCGAGAAGCGCGTGAGTCGGAGGCGCCCCGCGTCTCGCCCGACGACCGCCAGGCGGCAGCACCTCGCGGCCGAGCGCCCGCTACGCGCGCGGCGATAAATCCGCGTGGCATTGACTGCGGCGCGACGCGGCGCGGCGCCTTAAATTATGGCACGTGCGACCGCGCGCGATCGATATCCGTACCATTGACATTGCGACGGATCGTAATCACGAGCTGCCGTTTCGCCGAGAGATATCGCGAGAGATAGAACCAACCGTGGTCTCGCTTTTCACGTGTATATTTGCACGTTCGCGCTTGTTTTGTTACAGTAAAATAATAAGAATATTTAATGTACAGATAGTCGTTGAAGATTTGACCTTGATGCATTTAATACCTTTTATCTATCAATATAGAACTGATATCCCAGTAGATGATCCTGGAGCATCAGTTACATTACATGTATGTTATAATTTCGCACTCAACAGTGTAAATGTAATATAACACTTGTGTTACATTTACATTGTTGAGTGCGAAATTATAACATAGATGTAATGTCACTGATGCTTCGCGTCGACTGGGATGTTGAGCGAAATAACGCGATGTCATTTTCACGATAATGAAATCTCGATAAAAAGCTTAATAAATTGAAAATTTTGACTTTTTTTTCTCAGATAATCAATATTGTGGCTTTTGTTTTATGTAGTTGTGATATATCATTGTGAAATCAATGTTGGAATATCTCGATGTGGCCGATTGTTGATAACCGCTTCGAGGCAAATGCTCCGAGTTCAGAAAATGGCGGCCGTCCTTTTGTATATCTCATTCGATCGCTGTTTAAAATCGCAGAAAGCACGAAAGGTTATTAACGCTAATTGTGAAGAACCGTAGGTCGACAATTTATGCCAAATGCACGATCGTCCATTCTTTGGATATACTTTAGCAAAAATGTAATATGAAATAAGCAAAAATAATCTCAGTCCAGAGCAAAAGTGAATTGCCGAATAGTAAAATCGAGACGATTATTCGCGCGATATTTGATGGATAACCACAATTATTTGAAACTTATTCAATTAATTTTTCACGTACGAGATTTATAGCGAATTCGATTGGTCGCACTAGTACGCACTCACTGCACATTAAAGCTGTTGTACATAAATCGACGTAAGGATGCTTAACATAAATACATATGTATAGAACTATATTAAAAACCGAAATCTTTAATTCATTTTATCGTGTTATTGTGCAATTTTTTTATAAATATTTTTAAATATTTATTGGGCATTTTATTATTTAAGATATTTCAATTTCACATTCAGTGTCACAACGGTACTGAGTGTGCAATAGTGAGACCAATCGAATTCGCTATTAGTAACAATCGGAAATACGAAACGATTTGACTTGCAATTGTCAATATTACCAATTCATTAGTAGCCAATATACAGGGTTTCTATAAAGGCTATCACCACCATTATATTTTGGAAACGGCTGAAAATTCCGAAAAATCGTGAAACATATGTTTGGTCATTTCGAGGGGCTATTTTTTTAAGGGGATTGGAGAGGGTGCTTCCTCAAGGGGGTGACCCCCCTTGAAAATTTTTAATGGAATCCTCTATTTTTTTATTCCATATTCTTATAATTTATCTCGAGAGCTTTTCAAAACACTATAACAAAATAAATTTTTATGAAGAACTTTTCGAGTATGAGATTTGAAAGTCACAGCACCGTTGGTATTAGTATTACCCAAGGTGTATGCTCATGATTGAATTAGAGCTTGATCGTGGGTGCGTTTCACTCGCAACACTTTGGAATAGAGTCCCTCTAGGGACTCTAGGTAATGTTGGCTACTCGCGCCACTCTCGGCAACTTCAGTGAGCTTCGGATCGAACGGAGCATAGGTAGTGTTTTGTGTTTAATCGTTCAAATTCTTGCAATAACAATGGAATGTATAGTAGCGAACGTGGAACACATGAGATTTGACATTGAGATTGCTCTCGACGAACAATATGGGGCTCTTCCTTTACCCTTCACTGGCATGGACAGTACGTTCTTTTACATTATATTTCTATTCACGCGTTAGGGTTAAGTTATGCAGTAATGTCATATTTTATCTGAATCTTTTTCTTCCTTTTTTTTCATAAATTAAAAATCATTTATGCAAACAGTTTTGCTTCCACTTATCGGACGTTTCGGCTCTGTTTGGAAAATCTTCAGCCTTTGTATTCACAAAGTCCTTTGTTACTTTTTAATTTTGTATTTCTTTTCTTTTTAATCTCTACGGATTATACTTGTTTGATAATGCCTGTCTTACGTTCATTGCAAAGAGGAAGATACGGTATGATATTATTAAAATAAAGAATAGATTTATTTTTTTGTTAATATAAAATTTCTATAAGCTTCATTTTCTTCTCTCTTTAATTTACAGAATCAATAGCTGCAGTATGTCAGTTTTATCCGAGAGGCACTTGCACTAAAGGAGCTTCATGTCCATTTAGACATGTTCGCGGAGATCGTACAATAGTATGTAAACATTGGTTAAGAGGTCTTTGCAAGAAGGGTGATCAGTGTGAATTTCTCCACGAATATGACATGACAAAAATGCCGGAATGTTATTTTTATTCTAGATTCAGTAAGTAGCCCAATGCATTATAGTTATACATTTATTAGGAATATTGAAACAAATTATTTCCTTTTCTCAAGTAGTCTATTTGAACAATCAATATAAATATTCTCTTCAAACAATATGTAACATTGAATATACTTAAACTATGATATACTAAATTATATTTAAACAAAATCAATTATTATATAGATGCGTGTCACAATAAGGAATGTCCATTCTTACACATTGATCCTGAGACTAAAGTCCGAGATTGTCCATGGTACGATCGTGGTTTCTGTAGACATGGTCCCTTGTGTCGGCATCGGCATGTCAGACGAGTTCTGTGTATGGCTTATTTATCCGGTTTTTGCCCAGAGGGACCAAATTGCAAATTTATGCAGTAAGTGATACATACACGTAGAAAAAAACGCATCTGTGACAGAGTATAGAAGTATATTTGTAATCTCAACATTTGCAATTTAATTTGTGTTTAGTCCAAGATTCGAATTACCAGCGGTGCAAGACATGCAACCAAAGGAGGGCAAGAAAGTAATGATCACTTGTCACTTTTGTGGCGAAGGAGGTCATAAAGCAATCTATTGTAACAAAATGCCGCCCGACGTACGGGAAGCTCAAGTCCGACAGGAGCTCGACAATAATTCTACGTCGCATCATATGAATATGCACAATGGGCCACCGCCGCCACGAGGACCGCAAAAGCCACTCGAAGAAGTGACCTGTTACAAGTGTGGACAGAAAGGTCATTATGCCAACAAGTGTCCAAAGGGCCATTTAGCATTTTTAAGTCATGCAGGTAGTGGAGGTGGCGCGCAGAATCAGAATTATCGAAGATGATTTTCTTTGTTTTATTTATGTAACATGGATATTGTGATGCTACTTTATTTCATTATTATCTATAAAAATTTCTATCATACAATAAAATAATTTATCATACTTAACACATGTGTCAACTGCTCTTACGATGTTTCAACGATAACTAAAAGCATTTTATGCTTTCTCAGACATAACATCAACATTTAAAAAGTAAATATAAAAATGAAGAAGCACTTAAGCGGATTCTTTAATACTAAGTTTTTTAAAACTATAACAAATTAAAATGTTTACTTTATAAATGATATATGCTTAAATAAGTAGCTATTACAGTTTTGCAGTAACACAGTTCTGTTCGTACATGTTATATGATGCATTTTAGTTATTGCTATATCAGCATCTGATACAGGATGTTATAAAAAGATATATATTTATATAATATGGATTAATTGGATAAAACCTGTATGACCTGCTGGGAAGACATACACTTTACTGGTTATGGATTACCATTTCAATCATCTCTCTTCTGAAATTTTACTGAGTTGTTATATTAACTATTAACTCACTCTTCTTGCATAAATGCTTTAAAATTGGACAATAGGAAGGCGCAAAATGTTACGAAGACGTGCGTCTCAACTATTACTAAGCACGTTTCCATTACAAAGTTTTTTTTTCTAGTCTTTCAGAATTATTTTATCACGTGGTTCGATTTTACTTTACGTAATAGCATTAATCAGGAACAGGATTGCGCTGATACCGACGTCTTACATGCAAGTGGTTTTACGTGGATAATTGTGAAGAAAATGAAAAATGATGTCGATAAAATTCTTTGGAAACATATCTTATCATGTTGTGTTGTACTCGATAACTTCAACGTAGTTAGCGGGGAAAAGTCCGTATGTTCCGTCAGGCCCAAGCCCTTGCCACCAGCCTTCGTCAATCGCGTCTATATGCGTGATTATATCGCCAGGATCAAATGTGATTTCCGTGTCGTCAGCGGCTTGATAGTCGTACAAAGCTCTGGCCTTCATCCCCTCGTTATTCGGATCGAAATATAAGTACGGGCCATCTAATTGGTTGTATATTTCATTTTCGGCTACCTGTTCCTTATTCTCTGCCGCTTGTTCGGGTTCCGGTTGCGGATTCGTTTTCAATTCCTGATTGGTATTTTGAGACTGAGATACCGCGGACGAAGAAGAAATCGTCACCGTTTCTACTGCTGTAGACTTTTTCGGTTCGATCGGTTTTTCCTCGTGAGGCTTTACCTCGGGCTCCTTTATCTGAGACTCTTCCAATGCTTTTCTCATGGACTCTACGTGATTGTTCTTAGGTAGAAATTGTTGTGCCGAAGTCGTCTTCATCTGACCGGCCGCCGAATTCTGTTCGAATATCGCTCGAGCGTTTATTGTTCTTTGAGCAATCAATTGTTGAGTTTCTTTGCTCCTTTGTCTACGTAACTCTTCGCTTCGTGATTTATGATCATCTTCGGCATCGTTGCCGTAGCTCTGCGCAGCTTTTTGATTGCGTAAATTGTTTACCTCCTCGGCACGCTGCTCAGCCAGTTTTTGACGAGCGATTGAATTTTCCTTAGCGGTTACCTGAAACAATATTTCATAAAGAGTGAGCATAATATAAATAATATCTGATATATGTAAAAAAACTGTATATATCATATACACAGTCGAAAAATATATAATTAACATACCTGTTGTTCTCTCAGTTGCGTTTCCTTTTCTTCTCGAGCTCTAACCTCTCGTTCTAATTTCTGACGTTCTTGTTCACTGCGCACTCGTTCTTGTTCCAATCTCTTTTTCTCTTCCATTTCTTCTTTTTCCCAAAACTGATCTCTTTCCGACGCATTTATCTCTTGTTCTGGGATTACTCTGCGAAATACATATTAAGTAAGAGTTGCATTGTAAGCAATAATGGTACATTTCAGGATGTAACAAGATAGAAATATTAGAAACCTGCGATACGTTGTTCCAACAGGACCTGTGTTTCCTTCATTTTCAGTACGAGGTTCATTGAACTTATACGCGGAGGCTGTTGCTCGCGCAAGCTTTTCCATAATTGTGTCCACCTCGACATCATCTTCGGAACGCGCAGTAATCGTTATGTGCGCTCCCTTCAACAATTTTTCTACATCTCTAATGTGATTGGCGCATGTTCCTTTCCTAACGATTGGAGCACCTTCTCCTTGCTGTAGGCAAATATTTCTGTCAGGCAAAAGTCTACAGAATATAAAAGTTTCGCGCATGTTTTTTCCATTTTATGTAAAATATCATGTGAATTGTATTCTATTCTATATAATAATTTTCTTCATATTTACCCAATTAATAAGCAGACACTTTGGTAGACTTGTTTTAGTATCGATAACTCTGCAAAATGCATACATGATGTGACTACTACTCAGTCGATCAATCATCTCTTCCAACCCGCCATCTCCCGTTCCGACTACTTTTAAATTATTAGTCGACCCTTCGTAGCCAAACACAGCCCTGCCAAGAATAGAAAAATGTTTAAACTCTCAATTATGAAGTACAGTAGACTGAATAAAAACTATACAAGATTCACGTATCGTACAATCTTTAAGTCAAAATTATGATTGAATCTTACATCAACTAATAAACTATAGCTATATAAAATCATCTGTCAATCATACATTACGTCTGGGCATTCTAAACAATCGTGTTAATCTAACATTGATCTATTTATTGTTTTTTATTCTATTTTAAAAAAATTAAATGTATTTGATATCCGTATCTTATCCAAGTGAAAGATAACTTATCTAACTGCTTATTATTATATTTCTTCCACGCGTTAACATTTAGAATAAAAAAAAAATAAAGTAGGCGGATTCGGGGGAAAGTACTTGTCGTAAAACCCGATATTTAACAACGGAATTCGCAAATTGTGCGCACGCATCGATTCGGAATTGTGAGCTCGACACCGGCGAGAAATAACCGGCTAACTTAACGAGATCGCACGCACGGTATACGCGTAGGTATGCCAAAGCCGACTCGGTGCCAGACGCCGGATCGAGAAAGCGCAATCGGGGGACTTAGGTGTATTTAGGCCTACCAGTTAGTAGACAATTTATCGTCGACCACGCTGTGCCAGGCGGCCACCAAGGCGTCTTTGTTTTTCGCCAGATTAATTGACATGTTTCTCGCTAAATCATCGAGTTCATAACAGGTTCCGGGGCGGATTCAGACGTATTCGATAACGGGAGGGACCGCACGATTATGCACACGAATAGATGACGAACCACGGTCTGCCTTGGAGTAGCGCTTTAAACGCACCCTACTGGGACAAACTGATATTCAATGTCCAATATAAAAATGCTATAAATGAAAGATTTAATCGGTCCCTCTAATTTAATCCTTTCTGGTTTATTTAAATTAGTGCTCGGAATTAAGATGCACATCTCAAGTCGATTTTTACGCGTCTAATTCCAAACGCTGTTTCATACTGTTTGATTTCCTAAAGGCGAGAACACAGACCTTTGCATAACGCATGAGGGAATAAACCAATCAAAGTCCTTTATTTTCGACCTGGGGATAGAAATGAACAATACTTGTATATTTATATAGATATTTTAATAAATATACAACAATAACAAAATATTTCCTTTATTAGACGAAGACTTATATTTCTCTTATTAATGATTTGGCTTATTAATCATTAAAAAGTCGTCAGTTTTCAGCTTATTTACAACAGGTTCTTCTAATTGACGTTCCGCGATTGATATATCATTCTTTATCTCTGTGATGAGTTCATCTGCGAAAATAAGTAACATAACATTCTTTAGTAACAGCAATCTTAAAATAATAAGTATTTTATAATTAAACTACTTTGAACGAACAATGATCCATTTATACACATTTTATGTCATTATTATTTTGACAGTGTTCATTACCTAAAGAAGAGAAATCTTTTTCTGGTCTTATGTACCCGGCAATGATAACCTTGAGCTCCTCACCGTAGAAGTCATTCTGGAATTTATGTAGCAGATGAATTTCCTGCAAAATTGTAATTGTAATTTTTACTTTGTTGTAATGAACATAGAACTTAATAAGTAGAGTTAATAAAGTTTTATAACTCTGTTTAAATAGTATATTTATTATATATTATGCAATTTAAAACAATTGAGCTATCTTAGATTCAATTACAGCTGGAAATTTAATCTTTTGTACAACACTGTTCAACTATTTTTAATATCATGAATGTAAATAGTCATTTTCAACGTATTTTTGCCTGCTGAACACGAATCCGTTATCCAAATTTGACTATCATGTCACAATTTAAAAAAAAATGGCATCAAAGTAGCCAAAAATTATGAATTCGAAAGATTCATGATGTTATAGCACCTGTACAAAACTTTTTTTTTCAAATTTTGTTCATTCGAAAGTATCAACTTTTAGCTTTAAAATGCATTTTGTTTTATTTCGATATAATTTTTCAATGTCAAGATATTTCGAGTTTTGTGTAACAATCACACAATTGTGAAACTACACATAAAATTGAATATTTACGGTAATAGAGGATGTATTAGTGACGCACACCTATTATAGTATTTAAGTTTAAAAGCATTTATTTTGCACATAATGCAGTATTATTAAGATAAAATAAAATGTCTTTTCCACGTTTCTTTCATGTACAGGAACAAGAGCTGTTTTCAAATTACTATATTTCGAAAGGAAAATTTAAATTAATACGAAATAAAATGTATTTTAAAGCTAAAAGTTGATACTTTTGAATGGCATAAACAAAATTTAAAAAAATATTTAGTACCGGTGCTATAACGTCATGAAAACCTTCGAAATCATCATTTTTGGCTACTTTGACGCTATTTTTCTCAAAATTGTGACGTGATAACCAAATTTGGATAACAGATTCGTGTACAACAGACAAAAATACGTTGAAAATTATTATTTACACTTGTGTTAGAAAAAAAAGTCAAATTTTATCGGACAGCGTAATTATATTATCTTGAAATTATATGTTTCGTACCACTGACTTTTTTTCATTCTTATAATACGGGTTCCAGCCTATGCTTGCGACCATTTTATAAACTTTTCCGTGCAAGGATGCCCAGCCATAATAAATTCCGGTACTTAAATCCTTCGGCAAAGTGTTGACCACGGATTCTGGGAGATTAGCTGATGAGTTACAAAAGAAGAAAAAACTGTGTAAATTCTCTGCAAAATTCGTTCTATATGATATTCTATTTAATATTGATCTCAAATTTTCAACGGTTTTAATTTTTGTCTGTCGCTCGTGGCAAACGCGCCTCGAGCATCGTTCCAACATTGTTCGCCAAATCTATCAGTAAAATTTCATTATACAACTTCTTTAATTATTCTATTCCTTAAAATATCACGACGCGTCTTGCGAATGATGGCACCTAACCCAGATAGGAATGCAGAAAAATTTTAGTGTCATTTTAATTTTAAAGTATAATGTCTAATATATTGTGTAGTAAGTCTAAATCTAACTTTTAAAATCATTAATTCCAAATTTAATTATTGTAACATGTTGCGATCTTTAAAAAATTGATGACTAAAATAAATTCTTATATAACTGTGTAATTAAAGCGAATCATCTTAGCACAATTATTACCAAATACAATTTCGAAAATTAATTTTGTAATTATTGTAAAAATTGTTGCAGCATAAAATTGTACAATTATTATTCAAGTAATAGTAAGAACTCTTTTATCTTTTATTTTTTAAGTAACTTTGCTTCATAATTTTCTCAATATTTACAACTTAAGTTATAAATATTGAGAAATTCACTTTATTTTTTTTTATATTATAATTATAAAATTCTTTTCCAGCAAAAAATATGCGTCTTGCAGAATCACCTTATGACACGTATTGCGAAATATTGTGAATGGAAAGAAGCAATAATTGTGCATTTATTATAAAAGTTTTCTATTTGGTTTCCCTGAGGTCGAGAAAGGGGAAGGCACAAAGTGCGGCAAGCGCGTTTAAAACAAATATGGATCTGGCGATTCAAAACGGCCGGTAGTTTTGAAAAAAAAAAAGACGGAAAAAAGAATCCTAACCTCTAGCGAAGCGCGTTTCCAAGGATGCCGCGCGCACGACGCAGGTTTCCAATCGCGGCCCACAAAAGAGAATTAAAAAAGAAATAGGTTTGCGTGATCGCGAATTTTTTCAACGATTTCAAAGAGAAATGATTTCGTCGAACGTTACTGTCGATATTGACACGTCACAATCGATACTCGGCGTTCCGCCGTTCCGGAGTAGATTAGACCGGCACGTGTTCGATCCGGGGAGAGGTTCGATACCTGTCGGGATGCCGAGCGCCTTCGAGCCCCTGCCGAAGCCCTTGACGATGACGCCGGATATGAAGTACGGCAAGATCTTGCTGTTCATGATCGCTCGCTCGTCCCCGCGTCGTCATCCCACGCCGACCCGCGCCACTCTGTCAGGAGATGGACGAGTCGAGGAGAGTGGCCACGTGCGATAAACGCACAATAATTAATAATATGACGTGGCGTCTTCCTTGTTGATTGAGAGAATATGTGCTTGTGTCAGCTGAACCCGATAGTTCTATTTATCGTGTCTGATGACGCTGTCAATAAACTCCGTTCTGCCTTCGGGCGTGGATAATAAATCCCCCCTTAAGAGATCTGCGTGGTGAAATCGGCTTTCTTCTTGTACGTATATGTCTTCCCTGATCTTTTGCGACTTGACCTCTTCTCGTCAAAGGTGATCTTTCAATTTTTCACGCTTCGTAAGCGAGAATTGAAGAAAATAAATATACCTGGTTTGTCGTTCAAACGTTTGCGTCCAATAAGTTTTATATTTTAATATAAAAGAATCTAGTATATATATATGTAATACATATAATATAGAAGCTCATTAATTGAAGGCGTATAATTTGTATCTTTGGTCATTGAAGTATTTCAATTGCAATCTTTACGTCTCTTACATGTAAATTGCGTACGTAATTTTTTTAAGTAGTAATGTTATTGCTGATGCGAAAGAACACTGGAATTCTAAACCATCTTTCTATGAATATTTATTTTACAAATTATTCATCCAGATAGCGCAGGGTATCTTGGACTTTTTTTAAGAATCCTTTTTAAATTCCTGAGTTATGAAAAGAAGTATTTTTCTATTTTAAAATTCGCTTTTATATCTCCAATTTGATGTAAAATCTTTTCAAGTTGCAAAGAAATTTCATTGGAAGTCAAGAAATGCATTTCTATGGAATCCTTTTTTAAAATACTGAAAAGGAATTCTATTGAATTTATAACAATCGCCTGTGCTCTATTTAGGCAGCCATCTACATATCGCATAAGAAATATTTGCGATATGTTGAATTGAATGACTTAAGAAAATTTAGTTTTTTTTTTTTTCAATAATCTTTTGTACCTCAATATCACGTATTTCACACAATCGTTAAAGGGATGCTGGACTGTTCTTTTTTACCAACAAAGATAAATAATTTTTGCATTCTTGCCAATTTTTTTTGGCTTTACAGAATTAAAGTACGCACTGAAATAAAGTAGGAGTGATAGATTTTATGCTGAAAAAGAGAGAAAAGTTATAAAAACATGCTTATTTACCTACAACATTATGGTTAGATTTGTTGATATGTGAATCCAACAGCTTCGCATAAAAGTTTAGTAGGTTTTAGGCACAAAACAATTATCATCCCTACTTTTTTGGAATGTCTACTTTAATCCTGCGAAGAAGTTTTTTAATTCTATAAAGTCAAAAAAAATTGGCAAGAAAGTAAAAATTTCGAGTCACTCAGGCTTCAGATTGAAATTTTACAAGTACAAATAAGTAATATTAATAAGTAATAAGTAATATTTTTGCGTGTACTTTAATCCTGCAAAAGGATTTTGTATTCTGTAAAGCCAATTTGATAATTAATAATATAATAGGTTAAATTCCGGCCTACATTATCGACCTCGATCAAGTTCGAGCGTCACTCCAGCATCACCTTAAGTCTACAACTTGCTAACGCTAGATTAGAACGCTTCTCGACGTAAGAATGCACCTACTTTTCTCGTAATCCTCTTTATTTGCTATAAAACTATGTTTTTAACAAATTGCAGATACGTGTACGAAATATCATCGCTCAAATTCGATATTCGATCGCTCGAACGACATCCAAAATGGAACGGACGTAACAAAATTGCTCGTGGCCACAGAGAGCAACGGGTTTCCCTCTCGTGGACTCGTGATACGCTCCATATAATGTCCGGTATAATAAGGATAGTTTAAATTAACATAAATTAATTTAAATATCACATAGAAAATCCTGTTACAACCGAGATGCCCTCAGCGAAATTATCTGTAAAGGTTTTATGTCTATGCGATACTGATATCCCTCCTCTCCTCCTCCGTCCCTCTGAATTCAGATTGCGGCACGGACATTGTACAATATTGCCACTGTGTATCCATTTACATAGAGATCTGTTTTTCCTTTTTTTTTTTCCAAAGAGTTCCATGTATACGTATTGCGCGCATCTGCCAAAAGTGATTACACACATACAATACAGTTGTAAGCTCGCTAGGAAAAATAAAATTTGCATGTATAAAGGTAAAGTTAAAGAAGATGAAGTGACAAGTTCTCCTCTCTTCTAGATCTTTGTCGATGAATTCATAAATGTTACAGAAGTTCCGCGTATCTGGAGAATAAAAGACGGGGAAATAAAATGACGTGCGAAAAGGCGTTCGCGCTAAATTCTTCTAGCATCGACACACGTCGAGATGAGCTTGTCTTTGGAACTGAAAAGGAAGAATGCGTTCAAAAATAATTATATTATTTACACGATATATGCAGGTACATGAAATGCAAACTGTGCACTACGAGGTCATCGTATATAAGCTTGCTGCATATAAGCGGATTTCAGTCGAGGACTCTTGAACGCGCTCGATCTCGAAAGTCACGGATGGAGAGCATTTCCTACTTCCTATATTGCGTTCAGTCGATATACTCGTGACTCCGATTTCCGGCGACTCGAATTCAAAGATTAGAATCGGTATAATTTCGAACGTATACAATATCCGCTGCAGAGTAGAAAGGAAGCTTCTTTTCGCATGTTTGTGCTTGAAAATCTCTGTAATTTGGTACAATCATAGAGTTCAACTTTTTGAAGTCTAAGAATGAAAGACTTCTACGTCGATTATTGCGTTTCTATCATTTCCTCATCTAGAAATCTTACAGCATCCAAAGAGCTAAAAATACGGCAAAATTATACCGGCTCCATTTCGTTTGGGAATCCCTTATCGAAAGAAAAATGATCACGGATGAGATACTCCTACAATGCTTTACGCATAATACGTATGAAAGAACTCCCACGGTACCATGCAAGATTAACGTCTTTATTACATTGAAACGATCCGGCAACTCTATATCCTCTTAATAACGGCGTTATTATTATTTATAATATTATTATTACGATTATTCCTCTCTTTTCCGGTCCTCTACGATTCGGTTTAAGCTTTTACAGGCGTGCACATTCACATTCGCGGAGATTATCTGATTCGATGTCTTTTCGAGTTGCTGCATGCGGCATATAGTAAGAATTCTCGTCTTATCTCTTTTTCTGACACGTGACGAATTTTTTTTTTCTAAGAAATGCATGATTTATTTATTATCGATCTAATTTGGGAAAAAACGTAGATTTCCGGATAGACTAAACGGATTCAAGGCATTTTGCCACATGTACCAGCTACTACATTATTACTATTACCCTATTTTCGTCATTATTCGTCTCGTTACTATATAAAAATAATACAATAACTAATAATTATGATATTTATACCACTAATTAATGATCAATTAGCTGAAATGGCCATTCCTCTCTCTTGAATAGGAATAATTAATAAGTAAATAATCTTTAAATCTATCTCCGTAGTTTTAATTTCTAATATTTAATATAAGTGCTTATCATATCTATGTTCAACAAGGTATCCTCGACAATTATTAACGTAACAACCTGCCAGCAGCGCAAGGACTAAATTGTATTTTAACCCTCCTTCTCGCTTTCTTTTATTCTTCTCCCGTCTGGACCGCAACAGTATAATCTTTCAATTAATCTCAAGATCAATGAGTTAACAACACAACATGTTATGCAAGCATTACTGAAATTCTGTAATATCGATTATATTTGGCAAAGCGACATGTAAACTCGCTGCTTAATCTTGCTGTTCGTAGTATATGTATAGGCCCCGCGCGGAGGCATATTCTTTTTTTTTTCCACAGGCATCTAGGCACAACAGATATAAAAGTAGTACACTCAGAAGTATCCAGATTTTCTCGTAGCAATCTATTATTTTTAAAATAGCACTATCATATACATCCTAAGATAACGCGCACCGGCGTGCATTCTTCTCCCTTCGTCTTCACTCATTTGTTTCTTCTCGTACTACAACGAGCCTGTAGTGTTAAAGCAAGTACGTATATATTTATGTATATATGTATATATCATTTGCACATAAATGGAAACGCGTCATTCGCAAGAATGTTAACACAACAAGCTCGCATAGCGCAATAGTATGGGTTACAACATCGAAAGGATACGTGTATATCTTCGATCACATTCCCGCACATAACTCTCATCTGTATATAAAATCTCTTGTAGAATAGAATAGAACCAAATCCATTACAACCGTAGTATCCACAATTAAATCTCGTTTATACGTACATTATCCATATATTATCTTATTGTTGAGACATAGCAGAGGGTAGCACCTCAGAGCGCTGATTCGGTGATGGCGATTCTACAAGTAATGTATTTAGGGCCTTTTTTCGCTCATTACATGCGCGTTTTTTTTTAATAAGGATGCTATTACAGTTTTTCTCTCAACCGCAATGTTTCTTTCTGTTTCGTAGTGAAGAAATAAATACAACGCATTTCTATGAAGAACGAGTTTTTTTCCTGTAAGCTTCTACGAGTACCTATACACTCTGTCTTTGAATCGCACGATATGCGGCGGGATAATAGGATTCTTCTATTAAAAAAAAAAAAAAGAAAAAAGCAAATACGATTTGATATACATTAAGATGACAATACATCACTGATTTCGCACAGTGGAACTTTTAGTCAAATCATTTACGTTCTCTTATCGCCGTTTTCCCCCCAGAAAGAAAGCTAACTTCCGATGTTGCTACAGCAAAACAGAGGATACATGGGAAGGGGTTGTGGTAGAGACTAGCAATTATTGGGATCTGGCGGCGTAACAAGGTATTCATCGGCGCGTTTGTGGTCGGATAATGCCCGCATTGTGTACGAATCCTGCGGTAAATCGCTCTTTCTTCGTAAAAGCGGTTTCACTTTGTTCACATTTGTCATTTTCTTCGCCTGCATAACAAAACGTTTATTTGAGACATCAGAATATCGCTTTACACGCTTAGCACGCTTTATATAATAGAGAACTTCCAAGTGAACAATAGCGGTACCGATAAATATCAATTCATACCTCATTGGCTTTAGCTTCGATTTTCTCCAAGGTAAGCGGAGTTTGATCCGTGTCACCATCCTCGTCAGGCGGTGAATTATCTATATGTTGTGGTGATGTGTAGGATGTATTATTCGTTGTGCCTTTATTTGTCATAATATAGTTTGGATGCCTCATCGCGAGCGCTTCCACGCGCATCCATGCTTCGTCTCGATCCTTTATGAGCTTCCGTTCTCTTTGACGTTCCTGTAAAGTTTTGGATCAAAATAAACGTGATAAATAGAAATTACCAATACTTTAATTTTTCTACAAAATTAAATCGACGTGGAGTTTTGAAGTTATAATAATGTTGATTAATGTTAAATTCTAGATATATATTTATAAATTCTAGATGTCATTTTCATTTAAATACAGTTAAATATAGCTTGACTTATAAAATAAATTCTCCTATTGGGTATCGTTAGCTAAACTCCGGTTAAAGTAAATTGTGGAATTGGCCCTTAGCGGTTAATTTAATGATTCATTTACGCAGTATAAGTAACTGTTTGTAGTACCTGATAGTACTGCGTTGTACATTCGTCGAATACTTTTTGATTCATCTCCATGAAAAGTTTCAGGGCGTTGTAAATTAAACCGTGGATTGTCTTGTTCCAGTGATTGCGGGAATTTCTATAAAAGGCTGGATACATAATCGGTAGGATGACAGAGTAATTGTCCGATATCAAAGACATTATGTATTCATTATTCCAATAATAGAGAGCTCTTTCCGCCACCTGAAATAACAAGTGAGCACAAGTTAGATCTCGGACAAAACAAAATTACGAAATTTCCTACTTGCCTGGAAATGCGGTGATGATACGCATTTGGCTAATTGCCTGAACAGCGGATCCATGACTTTCTGAAATTCAGCTGGTTCAATGACGTCTAGGATCTCTTCAAGCTCGTTCAAGAACATAACTTCTTTAGGGGAATGTGTTTTTGGCCAGAATTTCAGCAGATTTCTAATTACGGGTTCCGTCAACGACGGATCTTTCTCCAAAAATTGAACAACGCAGTACGCTAGTTGTGGATGGTACACAGATAATGACTTAGCTTTATGCAAGGGTAACAGGACCTTTAACAAAAACACCTTGTGCTCTTCCTTCAGTGGCAGGGCAAAGCCGTTTATAATACTGCAAAGGAAACAAATAATCAGTCGAGTGTCTTGTAGAACTTGTTGTGCATTACTTTCTTATTTAACTTATTATTACCTTCCTAAAATTTCAAGTAATTCCGCGATGCCGTTGTGATGTTCCGTCTCATAAATAAATCGATAGAAAACATTATTGATCTGTTTCCTAATGTACGCCCTAAGTCCCAGGAATTTTCCATAAATCCTATGGAGGGTCGTTTTAAGGAAATCCCTCTCTCTCGGGTCTTCTGAGTCAAATAGCTCCAAGAGCTGTAGCACGAATTTTTGATCTATGTAACGTCTCGCTATGGACGGTTGGAAGTCCTGCGATTCCAGCAATCGCAAAAAGAATTCGTAGACGAGCTGCAAGTGCGGCCAAGCCGCCTCCAACGTCGGCTCATCCTCTTCCGGATCAAACTCTGCGCCATTAGGATTTGATGACGGGGGTAGCGTCCGGAATAAATTCACAGCGAACTGCAAGGATTTTCTTCGTCTCGGTAAAACCTTTCACTTTATTCTCTCACGGCACCATTTTATTTAGATTACACTTCGACATATATTCCATGTCTTCTTTGAAAATGTAGAGACAATATAAATGCTGAGAATATTTCTTACATTTCTATACTGTCAATTTTATTATACTTTTTCCTATTACTATCGTTTTCTTCTCTTTTTTTTTATTATTCTGAAGCTATATTTTTCATGAAAAAGTAATCCATTATTATATAAAACTAATCTCTCTCTGCATTTACATAGTCTTGTATTTCTAATCTGCGAAAAGCTTTTACTTCATGTAATTTGAAAAGTTTATGACGCTCTTATGTACACACAGAATATATTAGAATACTGTTCTTACCATGTTCACCGCTTCGGGATATATCGCTTCGGTAATAACGTTTTTGTTTTTGGTTACATACTCGACCATCTCGTGGAGGGCAGTGCGCTTTACCTCCTTCCATTTCAAATCCGACAACGGATCGGACTCGAAGTCGAAGAGGACGCAACATTGCCGCAGCTTCTGTATAAAAAGTTCCTCCCGCTCGTTTCCCTGTTGTGTTTCTGGAATCAGATAGCCGGTGATTAATCGCGCTGCATTCGGCAGCTTGTACCTTTAAGAAGCAAGAACGGTAATAGTATTGCACCCATTAATCATATTAGCCTGCAAGAATTATCGATGCACGCCAATACGCGAAAGGGTGCATTCGAACGTTATAATATTCTTTTTGCGCTATTCTCATTTCTTTTTTTTTTCATTTGAATTATTTTGCTACAAATAGCTTTCCCACCTGCTTAACTGGCCTTCTTGACATTAGATGAGAAATGACTCTCCAACGAAGTTAAATCTCTCAAATAATTTATGTTTCATATATCAGCGTCAAGATGCCGAAGCGAGATTAGCTGAAGCTCTTATTTATTGATATATAATAAACGTATAATATTAATCTTATTATGAAGCTATATCGCGAATATAAATATGCAGAATATTAATATTTTCTCGATTTCGAAATGACTTTGAAATTTTCAGTAAAGAGGCCAAATCAGTTTAATAAAGGATATCTGTTAAGACCGAGAGCCATCCAGAGTGTAATTTTCCGCCGATAAAAATGCAGCACGCGATCAAAATCAATATTCTATTCGCTTCGTGGAACAATCTGATTTGCATAGACAGTTATTTCAAATGTTAATAGACTTCCTTAATATATACTCGGCACAAAAACCGTGCTGTCGCAGAATTTTCATTAGTTAATATTTATACGTGCTGCCAGCATGTCAGCAGCAGCAGACTTTTCGATTTTAAATCTTAAAGACGCCCGGCTTTTCCCGATTAATCGAGTGAATCTTGAAAGAAGATCGATAACGACCTTCAAAATATCACTGCAACCGAGTGGCATTATTTAGCTAGCGTGCTATTCCTGACAGCCTCTGTAATATTTATAGGAGCAATGAAATCGATTGCCGAATTCACTACGAAACCGACCATTCTATAGACATTCAGCCTCGAACAATCAAATATCAAAATACTGATACAAATTTTACAAAAATAAAAAAAAAAAAGCTCTTTCAATGCTTTCATTTATCGATGTAATTTCTCGTTTCGTTAATATTCTTATATCGTCAGGTATGAAAAAAAAGCGCATGAATTAATTCTGTAGTCACGTGTGAACAAAAGTTTGGATGTAAAAACTGAATGTAAAACTGATTTAAACGACAGAAAGCTTTACCGATTAGAAGTGGTTGCAAAGGCTGATAGTGCAGCGCGAACGTCACCGGGTAACCCTTGCTCGAATCCTGGGGCAAGACCGTCGCCAAAGCAAGACCCTGATGAAAGCTGGGGCTTTTAGGCAGAGCGCCGCCCAGAGTTGGGCCAATTCCACCCACGTGAACCATCGCGGAATATTATGTTCAGGACCGATTTTATTACACTCGCACCTTGTTCATTGGCGAACCTCTTCGAACGCTTTGTCTTTGGACAACACACGTTCACGTATTGTCTCAACTTCTTACAGTTTGCAACACTTTAGATTCACTCACTCGGGATAGGTTTCTTTTTGATGTTAAAATCGCAATCTTTCCTCTACCTTTGTGATTTCGCTCTTTTTAATATAAAGCTAATTTAAAGAAATTTTATAGAGCATCGATAATTTATTTAAATTGCTGTACACCTCTATTATTCGGGCATCGTTTAAATGAACGTTTGGAAGAGTTTCTCATTCGAGAAATGAAAATAAACATTCCTCGCAACATGTTAGTATATGTATGACAGTTTACACAAACATATGTTTAAACGCGATTTATGTACGATAACAATTTTCCTTAATTTCAACAATACTAGTGAATTTCACAATGTGTGGAAATGCCGGTAAAACATAAATAACTTTTCTTTTCTAAATTATTTAATTATTCTCCATTATATAAATCACTCATGCATTTAAAATATTGTCATATTAAAAAGAAAAAGAAAATAATTAAAAATTATTTTCCACAATCATAAATTTTCACAGAACTTTCTTATGTTGTAATTATTAAATAATTTTAAAGTCACTTGTTTAGTTTCGCCAATTTCCGGATTTACGGATTTAACCGACTCAGACGGAAACCAATTTCCGGAGAATGTTTTTATTACATAACTCGCGCAATCATCCGCCAATTTACTCAACGAAATGCGACGTATAACTTTATTAAGCCACGGCGATTGTTGGCCTTCGACAAGTCACTTTTACCGGCTTCCCACGTTATTTTCCGCATAGCTCGAGAGAAGGAAATGCGCGTAGTTTTACGCGTTTTGCCAAACCATGCAGAAACGTAACTGTACTTTGATGCAAAGCAATGTCTATTACGTTGCACAGTTGCAAGAACATTTTCACACAAAGCAAGTTTGGTGGTTTAACGTTAGGCAAATATAATTAAATTTTGTATACATAAGTTTTATAAATATAAAAAATAATATGTGCTGAATTATGCACAAATTCGTTATTACTTTTTAACAATATTAATAAATCCAATTAACTCTGTATATAAATATATTTAATATTATATATATTTCCATATACTAAAAGCATTATCAATATTTTATTTAATTAATTGTTTTTAACGACGTTATTAGATTTTCAACTTATCATTTCTCACATAATACACTACAATAAAATCGATTGTCTAAAATTTTATACACAAAAATTCGACAAATCGTTATTTAAAAAAAATTCAATTTTATCGTAATTTCATTGCAATTCCACATTGTATTTAACCATGCTGCACCTATATATTTAATAATTCTGTATATATTGTCTAATATAGCGAGTATTAAGATTTAAATAAATATTAAATCATAAAACTCACCGGAAAATCTCTACCAATTTAAAATTCACTGACGTTATTCCCTCAATTGGAAAATAAAGACTCACAAGACTCACCTTTGACAAAAGCGTATTAACCAAAGAGATTCACTAACTTTTGACCGGAAAATTTTAACTTTTCAACTAATTGATTAATTCTTGAATGTTCCTCACCTTTTCTGTTCAATGCACACTTTTCAACCCAATGATAAATTACTCAATTACCAAATAATCATTTTCTTCAAGTATTTCCGATATTTCCTACCTCTATCCGAAACAATTCACTTTTTTTCAAATGACCTCAAAGTTCTCCAAGCTTCGAGAGCCGGTCGCGCCCGCCCTTAGCCGGAATTCCGGCGATCCACGAATTCGCGACAACAACCCCGCCGACACCGCGGGAGTCCGTCCGCCGTTAATTCCCGTCGTTGTTTAACGCTCGCAACAATCTGTTGCTTCGTCCGTGTCAATCGATCGACCGGGGAAGGCAAGGCTCTTCTCGGCCTTTCTCTCTCCTCGGGGTGTTCGCGCTGCGAAGCCACCCCCGTGAAATACCGGCGAGCACTAGCGGCGCGTCCTCGCGGGTCCCCGGAACCCGGTGACCGCGTTCGCGAGGGGCGGGAGGCGGCGAGAAGAGAGAGAGGGGGGGGGAGGGGGTGACAGGCTGGCGGGTGAGATTCGCCTAAGTGGCACCGGGTTCAACGAACTCGAGGGTCCTCGCCGGGATCTCGCGGGTCATTTCTCGATCGGTCACGGGGTCGATACAACCCCTCCTACCCCTCCCGCGCCGAGATTCTGTGCAGGTGAAGCCGCGGCCAGGTGGGGCTCCTCTCGCGCGGGTGTTTCGGGCGCTGGTCTCTCGGAGTGGTTGGAGGAGAAGGATCGGGAAAGGGATGGCCGAAACGGCGGCGGGGGGATGAAGGAGAGAGGGGGGCGGGATCCGACTGTTTACGTTGGGAAAACGGGGAATCATGAATCCGGGGCGCCTGCGCGACCCTCGTCGCACGCAATCGATAGACTCTGACGTAGGAGGTAGTCTCGCAACCTCGATTGACCGGCATTACATTGGGAAAGGGCAGGCGGACCAATTTGTCGCCGCCCTCCCTTCCTACTCCGCTCTCCTCTTTGCTATCTTTTTCGCGTCTTATCCAACTTTCCGTTGTTTGTTTCCTCACGTTATACGTCTGCGCGTTCGATCTTTGTCCTGATCCAATTGTTCAGTTATGAGCGCTGTGTCATGTGTGAACTAGTTTCTTGCATAATGAATCTTTATGTTACTTGTTGATCAACCCGATTCCAGATTATAAGCTATTTACGGCAAAACGAGTATAACGTACGTAAACATGTTCGAGATATGGCATATTTCTTTCTTATTTTTATTATGACGTGAGTTACCAGTGGCCTAAGCGTGAGAAATATAAAAAAAAAACCGCTAATACTGTTATTTGATCTAAGGAATGCTACCAAGTGGGATTGATCCTACTTTCGTATTGCCGAAGGAATTTCATTCATCTCAAGGATATATTGTCAAGTTTAGGATTAATGCGCGCATATTTTACGACATATATTTCTGATTGAATAACTCACCGGACAACAGTGGCAATTTCTGCAGTTCCCGATTTTTCGATATGTTGAACCTCGAGCTGCTTTGCCGTTTATCCTTTTTGATTACGGGTCCGCCGGGTTGATACTTGATTTTGTTGATAAGTGTAGGCGGAGGCGGCGCGCTACCCGCAGGAGGTCCTCCGGTCACCTTGTTTGCCTATGGCAGATAAAAAGTATTAAAAATAAAATATTAAACTTGTAGACAATTAATGCATAGATAAATATAGTAATTATGCTAAATTTCAGATGATAAACTTGTTCTTCCGATTAAGTGAAGAGTTTTTTTCCGAAGCTGGTATATGATATAAAATATTTATTTAGAACCTTTCATAATTTTTTTATAGATCCATTTTCGTAATAATTTCCTTATAAATAAATAAAATTTTATATAATATTATTGATGTCTAATACATTTTAACCGAAAATTAAAAAATCATAATGTGTATTAAATCTGAATAGGAATCGGGGTTTATTGTATTTAATCTAGTTATTTACCTTCGTATTATTACAAATTATATATACGAATTTACCTTCGTATTAATTCAATTCGGTTATACATAGATGGAAGATTAATCAGATTAATATCAAATGGAACGCGAGGAAGTAACACGAGTTTTCCATGATCTATGGTAAGATATGCGATCTGTGCATATTACGCGTGCAAAAACTGAACGTGATCTCTTTATTTCTTTATTAACGGAATGCCCATAATTCACGCTTATATTTTATATAGTTCTTTTGATCAATAAAAAATTATGTTTTTCTCAATAAAAATGTCAAAGTCCAAATAATTTACCAATTATAATGAATCTTAAGTGAGGAATTTTTCACAAATTAAATTTTCCAGCTTCACAAGGCAGTCTTTAATTAGTTTTAAATAAACTTGAAAATAATTGTTTAATTAACAAGTTGTTTAATTAACAATTGTTTAATTAACATTTAATATTAAATACTAAGAATTAAAAATAACAGAATATTCGTTGAAACATACTTTTTAATTCTTTAGTGCAAATTTAAACAAGAATAATTTATTTACACCAATAATAGGCCAAAATTAGAAAAGTATGATTTAATAGAATTTTTAAATATTGAGAAGTGAATGAAAGAGCGTTGAGCTATTAATTTCATGTAAATATATTTTAACAAAACTTCTAATTAAATTACATTAAAAAGGGCGATCTTAAATAATCTCATTGCATAAAAGACGTATAGATTGTACATGATTGTTGATCATTGTACGAAAGACGCGGCCATGAAGATTGCAAAAAAAAAAAAACGAACAGCGTTTCTTTTAATCATCTTCGATCACAGTTATAAAGTAGGTTATTCGAATGAGCGAGGAAAGTTGTGGACACAAATGCTTTGGTTTATCTTGGATTGCGTTGGTTAAGTCGGCCGAACGAATGAACCACGTTGGCATCCCATAATGAATCCAATCATGGTTCCCTCCTTCTCCCTTTATTATACAAACCGGCTAACTAGTTACGCGAGCTTTCATCATTCACTTTCTCGATCGTTCCGCTTTCGGAGTTTTCGATTCTAACGTCGAATGTTTAATTAGCAATTACCGACTTTTTCAACTGCATTCTATATCGGCTGTATCAGCAATCGAGAGGCTAGACGTGGGAGTTCTCCGACGCAAATTTAAACGAAAGTAATTTAGTCACAGAGTTGACATAAAAAAAATTAGTAGAACTGTGACCTATAAAAATTTCCAGATATTGGAAAACGCGAATCTGATCTATCTGCAATTAAACCTTGTGTAAAATATTCTTCAACAGGAGTTTGCTTCGAAGTTGGTCGAAATTAATGCTGAATGCATGATAAAACATTGCGTAATCAATAACGCATCTGCGCAGTATGATGACAGGTAATACACATACCCAAGTCAAACGCATTCTAAAGAGGTGCAGTAAAACGGAATGTGTGTCCGCAGATTGCGGATAAAAATAGATGTAAAACACGATCTGATGAACTATTACGAAGCTGCCGTCACTCGACGCCGCGCCGGTCTGAGTTTTCATGTCGCTGGACGCTGTATCTTCAGAAGAATATGCGCATGCGATCACGTACGCTTGATAAACAAAGTTGACAGTCCTACACATCGTCTGAGTGAGACCCAGTATTTACTATCATTCTGCGAGAGCTTAAAAGATCCGTAAAACGCGATATAAACGCGCGATAATGCGGAAGTTGTTTCGCGGAATTGTCTTGCGCGACGAAGCGATTTAATAAACTCAAAAGAATGCTCGAGATAAAAAAAACTTATTACCCAAAGAAAATTACAAAACTGTTTATCTATAAAATTTATTTATAAATTATCTATAAAAATTATTTATAAATTAAGAATATATTTTCACTAACAAATCTAAGATCACATTCACAGTATAATTTTTATAGCACTAATCTTCAATAAACTATAGAGAATACTGTTCTACTTTTGCAGTGTCTATTTTGAAATCAATTTTTGTCAATTGATCGGTTTTCTAGCAAATAATGACTTACACGAATGCTTTTACATGAAGGTACGAAAGGTCGGTCAATGTTTAAGTTCACGGTCAAAGATTATCAACTATTACAGCTCTTATTTTAATAAGAATTTCCACCTGAGGGACCAACGTGTAAAATGCATTGCATTTCTTTCATCTTCCTAATGGTATTTCTCATTTCCATCAAAAGCCATTCATTACTTTGAATGAATGTGGTAGCAGTAACGATAAAAGAGAGTGATTATGTGCGAAATACCGTTTGATATACAGTTGCCCTGTATTTCTAATGAAATGATTCATGTTCTAATTTGTTGATGTCTATTTTTTATCTTCTCAAGTTACCGTTAGATTTACCCTCTTTTAAAAGTATTAATTTTTGAAATATGCATTGAATTTAATACAATACTACAAGCACATGATATTTTTAGAACTGTATTTTCTATATGGTGAAATTAAAAAACCTCATTTATTTTGGGATTTACGGAATGTTGTTGCAAACACAAGTAGATAAATTTTTGTGCAATATTTTTAATATTTTCAGGTATTAAAATTTCAGGTATGAAAGTGCAAAATGCATATAAATAACAAAATAATAAAAATATATGTATGTGCTGAAATAATATTTAAATATATGTATTTTTTAAAATTATTAAATATTAAAAAATTAAAAGATTGTCATAATATAGTCAATAAAAGTCAACGTTTAACTATAAATCGAGTTTAACAAATTCAAAATTTCACGTTGTACAAATTCTTTTAATTTAATTTGTCAATTTATAAACGAGGGTGTGTTAATAAGAGTTAGGAGTCATTGATCTTTGCCCCGAAAGGCTCACTGATGCAACGCGATGAGCTTTGATATTTTATAACTTGAATCACGTTAAGTGTATTATAAGACACTTTTACATGTCATTTACAATTGTGGCGATACTCTCTATCGCAAAACAAAATTAATGCGCATTCGATATCGTACACAGTTATCTGTAACCGTCTCATTCCGCGCAATTGAAACTAATATGTGCTGAAAAGTTGTCCTATCTTTAGTTATCGTATCGGTTACATCTGATAAATATACGTCAATCAGAAAAAAAATCTTGCTTTCCAATCGTCGCGACGACGTTAAACCGTGACCACGTACAAAATAATAGAATTATCTTTTTGAAAAGAAATTCAAGATAGCACTCGATAATGTCCAATATTAATCCAATGTTATTAAAGTGGCAAGCTTGTGCAATTATTGCATAAAGTTGCAAGTAAATAAAAAGTGACAGCGTTGCGCGTCGGATATTTGCTAAATAAAATAATAAAATACTAATTGCTACGAATTATTTAATCGTAAAAAAGAAAATAGTAGATAACCACTATATAATTAATATTTTGCGTAAAAAAAGTATGTTTGTTTCTGTAAAATGTGAGCCATATCAAAAGATAAAGTGTAGACTTTATCTACACGATCGCGAATCGATACTTATAGTTAATAATAACAACGACGATAACGCAAAGATATCTATGGAAAAGATCAAGTTCTTCATCAAATTTTAAGTCTTTTCAGCCTTCAGCTGGCCAGTTTACGATCATATATGCGACAAATTCATGTAAGGATGCCACATGTAAATTTATTGAATATTTGATAAGGAGACACGCACATCTCGCGTCCGAAATCGTGGGAAACCTGCCTTTTTCTTGAACACGTTCCCGAAGGCGAGGCCGCTGAACGTCTGCATCTTACTCTGCATACCAGTGCGCGATTTCCGGAACAGCGATCGGCCCAGGAAGGAAATTCACTATCGGCACAGGGCGGCAGCCAGCCGCAGGAAAAACAGTCTCGCGGCGTCGCGGCGCAACATGATTCTCGCATTCGCGGATCCACCTCCTCTCCTCACGGGATGAAGAGGATCTCGATCACACAGCCGTCGAACAGACGTCGATCCACTTCACGCGCTACCGGGAATATCCGCTTTCTTTCCGCCGGCACCTGAGAGTGCATCCCCGAATGCATGCCTGAGAATATTCCGGCGAAATAACACGGGGACGGGGGAATTTTTTCTCGTCCGAGTGTAAAAAGCGTCGAACCGATTTTTCCCAAGAGAGTCCGCGGTATCAGCGGGGAAATTTCGCGGAAAGATTTCCTCTGCGAAAGAAAACCGGGGAAGATAAGGCCTGTGTGTTAGATTACACGCTCCAGGTCGGCCTTCAGGCTATAATTCCCCCCTCTTGAACCGGAATATTCGTAGCGTCCCGATACCTGTCGTGAAATTTCGAGTTCGACGATCGATGGGATAAACTATCTCAGCGATTAATAACAGGTGCACGTGTTTACGCGCCGTCTATTTGCACGATAGATTGCCCTCGGCGAGCAATTTACGCGCGTACGAAGGTGGACGCGTGTACAAAAATAAAGCCGGCGGAACGAAGTATCCGGGCGCGAAGTAGGCCTCCCCCTTATCCAAGATTAGGAAAAGCCGGCCGCGGTCTCTGCATCATGGATCCGGCGCTTCGCGCACATGCGGGTATTTTAGTCGACAATCGAAAGTGACGAGAGAGTAAATATTATCTTTCTGTCGCTGGCCGTCACGCGATGTGTTTTGTAACTCAATATTTCCGAGTACCCATCTTTAAAAAGAGGCTGTGACGTAACTGTGCAGTTAGTACCGATAACGTATCGTCACATTTTTTCGCGAATTGTATTTTCCATTAAGATTAAACGTCCATCCCTGGACTCTCTCTCTCTCTCTCTCTCTCTCTCTCTCTCTCTCTCACTTCGCGTCTCGCGACGTTGTCGAATAATAAAATGTTCCAAGATTAATACATTATTCGTCGCGATTTTATATTCATAATGACGTAACTTTGCACAATTGCGCCTCTTTCATTGACTTTTTTCCTCGTCGCGGCGCGATTCTCCGGGCTTGCGTCTTCCGCGACGAACAGAAAACACATGTATCGCGATAGATAAACAACTTTCGCAACGACAGAGTGGTCTCACCTGCGGATCGAGTGTTATTTATCTCTCATACGCAAAACGTCGGCTAACTCTAGCTCGGCTGTGTCGAACAGCGAGAGAAAGAGAGAGAGAGAGAGAGAGAGAGAGAAAGAGCGAAAGACGTGCGAGAAGCGGGCGTATCCTCAGAGCCTCGTGGAACTCGGGGGAATTCGCAGCATCCCCGCGAAGGGGGATATAAATATTCTCCACGCGCGGAATATTCTCGCGCGGCGGAGCACTCGGGGTTCGCACTACTCGCGTCGCGCCGTGCAGGAGGAACGTCACCTCCTCGTCCGGTTCTCGTCCGAGAAATCGTCGACGACACTGTTTTCTCTCGCGCGCGATCGCGCGCGAGAGAGAGTCCCTCCGGGCGAGAGATCCGTCGCGATGCCAGCGGCCGAGAACGGGGAGGGAGAGCGGGAGACGGAGGGAAGAAGAAAAAAAAAAATAGACGGGCGAGACGCGCGGAGCGACAGCGTCACCGACGTCGCGACGCCAGAGATCGTCCGCGCTTCGCGGAGAGTCCGATTCGGGGACGGAGACGGAGACGCGGACGGAGAACGGAGCCGGCGACGACGACCGAGAGCGCACTGTCAGAGGCGAGCGGCAGGCGTGCACTCGTGACCGAGAATCGCAGCAGCCAGCCACTTGCGACACTCTCGTGTACACACACCGCAGGTTTTGGCGAGCGCGATCGGCTCTCGCGGCACGCCGCCGCCGCCGCCGCCGTCGCCGCCGTCCGATCGACGCCGATCGTTCAAGGCCACCACGTACGACCTTAACCCTCACGCTAATTACGAGGAATTACGTTTCATCTTGCGGTACATATACACACGCGGACGTGTAACCGATCGCGAGATCCTTCCCGATGTTCTCGCGCGATCGGCACGAGGGAGGACCGGCTGAAAGGATTTCGCTTTTGAACCTTGGCTGTAGGTTCTTTGAATAGCGTACACGCAGAAAAATATTCTACAGACGAGAAAAGCAATTTATAATTATTTTGTTTTGTTTAAGTAATAGGTTTCTTCAGCAAAGAATATTTTCTTAATAATAGTTTAAGATATACTTGTCACAAATCCAGAATATGTTTTAAACAAATGTGAAGCTTACACTGTTAAACTCGTAGTGTCAAATTATAGTCAATTTGAGTCATTTTTAACTAGTCTATAGGTCGCCACTGCTCCTACTCAATATTTTATTAATTTTGACTAACATGGAAGTTAAATTTGATAAATGAACAACATATTGAGTAAGGCTTACTCAATATGTCGATAATTTTATCTCATTGTTTTAGTTAAATTAATCGAATATTGAGTAGGAGCGGTGACAGCAACCCATAGGAGTTGTGTATAATAATTTTATGATAATATAGATTTGCGAATGTATAAACTTGCCAAATACTTAGAACAATATTTACTCGTAGGTAGTATACATTTTTCTGGGTTCAGGGAAGATTTAAGGACAAGACACTTCCTTTTTACTTTCCTTTTCCATGTTATCAAATTATATAATTTTTTAATATTTGGAAAACGTCAAGCTTAAAACTTGAAGACGCATAGAAATATACTCAACTTATGATTCTCGAGGTTCATGTTAAAAACACGGACGTATTTTTGTATTATTTAAAAATATGCGATTCATGTTAAAAAATGTAAATTTACGTTTCGTTTAAATTTACTTTTGTAATCTGGTTAAAATTCAGAAACAAATGGCTATTTTTTTTTTAAATGGATTGACAAATCTGTTGGAATATTCGTCGTGATAATTGTCAATAAACGATTGACACGCATCTTTATCCGCGCGATATATTGCTATACAATATTAACAGAAATACATGCCAATAGAACATATGAACGCAGCTAGGTCTTTTGTCCACCGCCGGGCTCGCTTCCCTGTCATCCTTCATTTCCTAACAATGATGATGAAGCGGCTTTGGGCGCCGCGTGACGAAACGACAATGCCCGGTTACTATTTCTGAATACCTGTGGGAGGTGCAACGTATGCACGCATCGTGCATGCGAAAACCACCCAGAAACCGTCGGCTTGTCGTAGTCATATGCGGTTATTAACGCGTGACAAAGGCGACGTGTGTCCGTCGCATATTTTGTCAATGAGACATTCAATTGTTATCGACTCCAATTCAAATTTCTATCTGTAATTCCGCGATGAGATTTTACGTGCAATCTTGAAACGTGTAATGTAAACGTGTAAATTTATAAACTTAGTATCAACAACGATTTTCTAAACTCTCGTTTCACGAAATAACATATC
This sequence comes from Tetramorium bicarinatum, assembly GCA_928718305.1. NCBI lineage: Eukaryota > Metazoa > Arthropoda > Insecta > Hymenoptera > Formicidae > Tetramorium > Tetramorium bicarinatum. The sequence continues at coordinate 25,106,628 of OV788327.1, read as the reverse complement.
ACAGGAAACAGAAATATGTGAGAAGCGTCGCAATTCGAAAAACATAACGTTGTACACACCCTGAAAAAAAATTCTGGTTAAAAACGGACGAATCAGAAAAATCTTGGATTGATCAAATATTCTAATTATTATTATAAGTTTTAAAATATTGAGTTCTATTATAATAACCAGAATATTTTATCAATTCTACAAGATTTTTCTGATTCGTCTGTTTTTAACCAGATTCTTTTTTCAGTGTAAACATAAATGAATTGTTATCAAAATGGCAAGTTAAATAATTTAATTTGTTTAAATGTAAAGTAGAATATTAATCGTCATCCGATAAAACAGCCTGTTACTATATTTAAACAAGATGAACGTTTGCGCAAAAACAGAGACAACCCACACTTGCTCTATGCAAATAATCTTATAATCAATTCATTTGATCTATTTGAAACCATCGATCCACCTAAAATTCTCACATGAAGAATTCTCACATCTGTAATAGTTTTGTTTCCTTCTGCTTGTTATCGATAATTTTATGCATTTCGTAATTCAGCTCGGAAAAAAGTTACCTTTGTGGTCATTACAACATTTTTTTTTCAATATTAAAATGTTGAGAGATATATACAGGAAAAACCGTGTTGGAACTTTTTATATCTCATTAAATGTAATTAAACTCGATCATGGAAAAAGATACGCTGAACAATTCTGTTGTCATAACGTATATTATTCGCTATGCATTAATTTCCCTTTATTGGCCCCTTGAGAACCGGCTATTTTTAATCAAAAATGAAATGAGTGCTTAAAGTTTAATAAACGATTTTTAAAAAATCCCATCTTTTTATACATACATAAAAAAATGTTCTAGTTCTTTAAAGAACCACCGGTCCTCAAAGGTTTAATAACATCCCCTCAATCGTTGAGAATCTTTGCGTAAAAAAAAGACGCTTGTTAAAAACGTTTCGTTATAGACGTGCCGATTCGTAGCGATTAACGTGCTAATGGAGATTACTGTCCGATATCCGGATATCACGGTGTTATAGCGGACGAATACTTCTCGGTTATTCTACGGAATATTTGCAGCATCGCTCTATCACTTCCTGGATATCGTGCCCGGCAATTTTCCCTAAATCGATTATCGCGATTCTTTGACATCGCGCCGCGGCCTATCCGCAATTTGTCATCGCGTTATGGTGACGTGTGCTAAGCCCGCCCCATTATTGCACGTCAATCTAACGAATAATCGTGTGTATAAGCGGCCATTATACACCGCGGCGCGGAAGTCGATTGCGGTTTCACGGGAAGCATAACTTTTGGCCGATCCGACGCTACAGTTATTCCGGCCGTGGCCTATTTTCGGAAACGGTCGTGGAATTCCAAGGTGAAAATATATGCTGTTACACGAATGACGCCTCGCGGATCATCGTCCTTTCCTGCAGCCCTTAAGTGTATATCTATGTCGGCTCCCACGCTCCATCTCTTTCGTATTTTATGAAATTATTCTCGGGCGTTTATTCAATTTTTAATTGCCATATCGGAAAAGTCACTTAAACCTCTCAATCCCTTCTGTTGAATAAAACCGTCGTAATGAATAAAATTTCTACGTTCTACCTGTCTTACGCGTCAAATATTTTCTCATAACTTTCTTTTTATTATTTTTTATATTTAGCATCTATACACAGTAAAAAAATTATATCTGAGCTCATTTTTTTTCGGGACTGACGTTTAATTGATTTTCTGTATTCTTTCATCGAAATCCTAAAAAGAAAGTACCTTGCTTGTCTCCTTATACTTGCTTTTTGAACATGATCCTAAAATGTATATGCTATTTCAAGCCTTATTCTGCAATTCCTCTTTTCTGTAAGTATATTCGTCAATTTTCTCTCATTACAAAATCTCGCTGCTTTTGAAAGAGGCTATAGCTAATTTCGCGCACCTGGATCCTTCGGTAAGCCATCGAAAAAATTGTCGACGCGACACGGAGGTCCCATGGAATGCACCATCAGCATTGACTATTATTAGCGGCGCTTTCTATTTGCACATCGCTTGAAATAAAGAGAGAAAGAGGGAAGGAGAGGGAGAGAAAGAGAGAAAAAGAGAGAGATAAATACCGTTCTTCACCGCATGGCTGGTTTTATCGGGTAGGCGGGACAACCGACGAGATTTTTGTGTGATCTCATTAACGATGTTAAAACGCTGCACACGCCGCAGGAAAGAATCTACAGTCCCCCGAAAATAAGCACGGCACGACAGGAAGTCATATGATTTCGCCACGTCCGAAATTCCGATCGGTTCCCTCTCGATATAACGCGGTATCTCGAAAGACAAATGTCATCATGTAGCTATCCGAGATTTCAGCCAAAACATCCAGCTACGAATAATTTTCGAGTTAAAAACGTTTAGATGGGAAGAAATAGATAAAAGATATGCTTTTTTTGCCAACAAGGAAAGGATAATCTGATATTTTATGGAGGACTACAAAGTTACAAAGGAAACTGATTTGGAAACTTAGGAAACCAAAAACTAAATAGGATTTGAGAAATGATGAATTCGATAAAAAGAGAAAATTAGATAAAAAGAAAACACCCAAAAAAAAAATAATTTTGATATCTGTGAAATCTTCTAAATAGAAAAAATAGAAAAAAATTAAGAATTTTACTCTTACATAGGTCTCAAAAGGATTTCTTTGAAAACAAAAGAAAAATAGTAAAAGCATGATATTTTTCACTTTATTGAAAGAGGAATATAATTTGTTGTAAAACAATAAGTTTAAAATATGAGATTATGGGAAAAATCACTTTAAATGTAAAATACTTTTTTTGGGTGATTAGCAAAATTATAGATAGAGAAAGAAAAGATAATAAAAAAAAAGGACAAAAGAGAAAGAAAGAAAAGCGGAAACTTAAGACAAAAATAGAAATAATGAGATACTAGGCTGTGAAAGAGAAATTGAAATTGTAAAGAAAGGAATAAAATATGTAAGGATAAGTAAATAGATAAGATAGATGAGTTATGTATATACTTTTTTCCAGGATAACGAAGAAAAAATATAATACAGAGTATGGATTGAAGTGTGGAGAGAGAAATATGGAAGGATGAATGCGGTTAAGTATTGATGCAAACCATGTCCTACTTTTTAGCTGTAAATTGAAGTGAATAAAATTTCATTCATTTCATTCGAAAATGGTTAAATAATGGCTGTCGTTGTCATTAAAGAGACATCTTCCTACTGAACTACATGTTTTACGCTAAAATAATAATCTCAGCACACATGGTAATTAAAAATAATAAAATACACTGAAACAAAAGAGTGGTTCTAATAATCCAGTCTTGATAAAAGTTACTAATAACCTTGGTGAAATAGTTTCAACTAAAAACATGTAAGTCATTATAACAAAATAATGTTATAAAAATGAAATATTCATAATTGTTATCAAATATTTTGTTTTATTATTATTATATTTAGTACTAACTAAATATTTCAAAAATTGCATTACTAAATGCATCGTATAAATTTACCTAGAATTTTTTTTTCAATGTACTATTTACTTTTAATCGAATTGGTTTAAATTAAATCTTTTAATATTTAACAGCGCTAATTACATAAAGTTATTTTTGCTAAAATTTACGTTTTATTATCGCCCTTTCCCTCGTTGTATTTGTGTTCTGTTTATATTACCACGCTGCGTTATCAACGTTATTTGATCCGCGTAGCGCGGAAATTTTCGGTAAGGATCCTGTCCGTAAAATTGCGCGTAAAAGCGCCACGACGAAACGGGAGTCGGCGTATATGTACACATATCGGATCAGCATACATATATACGTATATATATATGCGATATACAAAGTGTTTGTGCTAATGCGCCGCGCAAATTGCATCACTTCGAGCGAACGTACAAATGCGTTTTTCACTCTAGCGCATCGCGCGCACGGCCGCCACCGTTCCGAGCACCGTCGTATAAATTTTTCTTGCGACACTTATTTTAGAAATATGTCGTGTCACGTGCGCGTCGTCGTCAGCGTCGTCAGGTGTCGACCGACGTTGCCAATAAAGAAACCAGAAAAATAAGTCGCGTGCGTGCGTACGTACCTCAATTGGCAGCTGATAAACATCGTCTCTTAATAACCAGAACATGTGAGCCTTTAACTTTTCTCGCGCGCATCAGCTCGGACGACGAATTCAAGTTCGACACGATCACGTGGCGACGAATACGTCAAACAATAGCATAAGTAGCCGTAATGATCGTGCGCACGCAGATGTATGGATGTACGTATGTACGTTTGCGTACGCGCGTGTGTATATGTAACGTTTGGCATCGGATCAATGCGTGTTTCGTACCATTGATGCCTCTGTATAATCATCGACAGGACAAGTAAAGGGGGAGAACGTTAGACAGTCCTACACCGGGACGGTTCTGTAATTATTTAAGATTTATGGAAATTCCCCTCGTCGACTTCTCCGCGGAGATTGCTATATTCATCGGCGATCGATCCGCGACGAACGCTATTATTTTGATAAATAAATAAGTATCGGCCTAAATAACGCGCCGTAAAAATAAAGTGGAGTAAAGGAGCGCGATTCGCTTCGGGATCTTCATAGTCGAGACAGAATGAGCGAGGCGAAACCACGTATGTTAACGATGCAAATAAACATTTACGTAACGTCACGTTATCGTTACGTGCAAAATTAACATGCGATATCGATCCTATATCGATGAGATATGGAACGTCAAATTAATGCGCGATCGAAGATAAACTTAATGTTAATCAAAATTATGCAAATGAATAATGCAAAAATGATTTCCTGCGCCAACTGAATTTCCGTAGAGAAAGAGCGCGACTTAATTCTGAAATTTTATTATTCTGCATAAAAATTTGCATCATATCACTAATATCAGAATAAAAAAAAAATCAACATGTTAATTTGCGAGGAAAATATATTTAGTTCAGAAACGCAATTTGTTACGGTATTAAGTAACGTAGTCTAAAAATATCGCGTAAACATATTAATACTGAAAAATTATTTGTAAATATTTAAATTATACAAATTAAGGTTGTTCTTTTTTTAGGCAGACAGCACGTAAAATGCTGAAACGCTGGATTAAAATTAAATTTATAACATAAAATATTGCATATTATATGCAATAAAAGAAATGTATTTATTTTAATAACTAATGGTATTAGTTAGTCACGAAGAAATAATTAATGCTTAATTGCCACTATTTTTATCAATGCAGTCTATTTGTATTAATACGCATGAATGGCCGTGCTTTTGTAATATTATTACGGCGTTCTTTACGAATAATGAACAAAAGTTGTTCGATTAATCGATGTTCTACGCTTTTTTGTTAAAAAATAGATTAGTTTCTAGACTTAATCAATTTTTTGATTCAACATTTCATTATTAAATTTTATTATTAGACTTTATTAATTTGAATAACATGTAACATTATTTAATTAATATGTCTTATAATTAATTCTTTGTTCCTAATTTTTTATATTTAATTCCTTATTCCCATTTACCGTATCTAAGTATTCTTAAAATGATTCTTAAAAAATCTCGATTAATTTAATAGTATTCAATAGCTATAAAGATAAAAATTACGAGTCAGTTGATTATTGTTTTCGAGTCGATTATGAAAAATCTTTATTTTTTAAAAATTGATTATTTGAACGTCAACATTGCACATTCTTATAAGAGTCTTTAGCGTCACAAGTACGCCATCTAGCTTGAAACTGTTTCAACCTCGACGCGATAATTTTCGTTATTTAACACTGCTCCACGAGTAATGCTACGGTTTAAAACTCATTGAAGATATTAATCGTAAATGCCACACTGCGAATACAATACATTTTTAGCTTCAGCCGTAACTAAAAATATATCGCCCTATAGTAACAAATTGTATTAAAAACGAAAGAGAAATGTGGCGGCACACAAAAATATTCTTTCGCTGTTCAAACAAATAAATAAGATTGATAACTAGTTAGATGAACTAACAATCTTCTCATTAATTATTCTTTTACAAGTACTAAAATAATCTTTTTACAATTAAATGTATTTGATTAGGATAGCAACTGTATAAGGAATAATAGCAAAATAATTGTTAATTCAGTAGAAACTTAATTAACGATATTAAGAATATAATACTTTTGTCATCGTACAACTGTGGCATCTGAGAAAGCCATCACATCAAATTTAGAGCAAATTTGAGTACAGTTAAGGCGAAGTCGTTCACTATTCTCATGAAAGAAGTTACGTAACTAGAAAACAAAATATATATTAGACATCATATTTGTTAAATTATATACGATATGCGTACAGTGTGCTTGTGTATCTATTTTAATCTCAACATTTTCCATGAATCATATTCTGTATTTATAAAACATGTGCGAAAGAAAATAGCTTTTGACCGCAGATCGTTTTATCTCTTTTGCTTTCTGCATTCTCACTGTCACACTCCAGACTAATAAATTATATTTCTTTGCAGGATGTTATCTATAACATAATAGCACACTATTAATATTGGTTATATAAATGTTTTTTCACAATCAATAATCACAGCCATAGAAGTTGTTGAAATCATATTAATACAAATTACATAAACAGAGCACGCAATACGTGAATTGATAAATCTAACAGCGCGAGGAGCAAGATATGTTATTTCTTTGCAAACTGTACGCCACGACTCCGACAATCAAAGATAGCATCGTTATAGAGGCAACTTCTTTCAACGCAGGCCTACTTTCAAATTCTTTAAATTCACGAGAGGCTAGATATCCAGAATTCAGAGTATTCGCGTCTCGTGATAGCGGACAAAAAGCAAGTAAAAGATATAAGATGTCGGGTCGGCCATGCGGCCGACCTGTCACTGTGGGGTTCGCCGAGCGCGCTTCCCGGTGGTGTGCCTGTTAGAATGCGAAGACGCGTTCCAACGTGCGCTGTACGGAGTGCGTCGCTCGTGGACACTGACAATCCACGACGACGGGGATGAGTCTCGCAGTGAGGCGGAGGGAGACGGTGGGAGAAAGAGAGAGAGCGGGACAATATAACCTCACCTCGTCAACGGCGTCGACGTCCTTGCCGTTCTTCGTCTTCTCCTTGCCGCTCTTCGCCGTCTCCTGGAAAAGAAGTGGAATGAGTGCCGGCGGGGCGCGTCGCGCTGGAACTTCCGGCGCTTTCTCGCACTCGCGAGACATTTAATGCGGATTACAGAGAAAGAGAGAAGAGGGGAAAAAAGAGAGAGAGAGTGTGACAGCGGGAGAGCGTCGGTGAGAAGAGCACGGGCGAGATAAGAGAATGTTAATACCATTGCGCTCGTTCCGGGCGCGCGGCCGAGTGAGCAGCAGTAGCACGCGTCTTCGTCGTCGTTATCGTCGTCTTCGTCGTCGTCGTCGTCGTAGCCGTCGGCGACGTACGTATACGCGTACGGCGAGAGGCGAGCCGAAGAGCCGAGCCGAGCACGAGCCGATCGCGCAACGCGCGCGCGATTAATCCCGGTCGGTGGCGAGAAGAGCCGAACGGCCGCAGGCCGGAGTCGTGCGGAACAGAGAGGGCGGTCTCGCGTGCGTGCGCGCGCGCGCGCGCGCGCACGCTCGAGCGAGCGGGCGAGCGACTCGGAATCGGGATCGGGTCAAGAAACCGGAGTCACGCTACATCCTCTCGGGTGGCTGAGGAGATTCGCCTGTGCCGGGGTTGTTCCTCTCGGCGCGCCTCACTTCCCCCTCTCCCCTCCTATAGCTTTCGCCGACTCGCTCTGCGAGCGAGAGCGAGTTCTTCTCTCTTTCCCTTCCTTCATATCCTCGTCTGTTATGCCTGTTTCTATTAATTGTAGATTAACTTTGATCTCAATTTAACTTGCCTTTTATCTTTTTTTTAGTTTATAGTTATTTTTTTTTTACTTTTCATCTTTTTCTAATTCTTAGAACTAAGAAAAGATAGAAAGTAAGTTAAATCAAAATTAAAGTTAATCTGCATTGGTAGAAATGGACATTAGGGCCAATTCCACAATTTACTTTAACCGGAGTTTAACTAACGATACCCAATAGAAGAGTTTGTTTTATATAAAACAAATTCTCCTATTGGATATTGTTAGTTAAACTTTGATTAAAGTAATTCTGTTTTGATTAAACTATTTCTGTCAATGTGGATTAACTTTATTCTCGGTTCAATTTATTTTTTTCTAATTGTTAAATTTAGAGAAAGATAAGAAGTAAATTAAACAAAGACTAAAGTTAATTTGCATTGATAGAAATAGCCATCTATCGCGCGCGCATCATCACCGCCACGCCACTATCTTCGTCCACCGGATAGGACGAGCCGAGTTTCGACGCGACGCGCGTTCGCGACGGTCATTGGTCGGATCGGAATCCGCGGACAGATCGGTGATTCATAAACTTTCGCGTGTCGTTTACGGTGCGTTCTCGATCCGATTTAGAATTTCGAGCTCGATTTCTTGAATAAAAGTCGAAGATTTTTATTCAAGAGATCTTTTATTTTCATTTTTACCAACACAGATTAACTTTAATCTCAGTTTAACTTATTTTTTTATCTTTTTCTAATTTTTGAAAATAGAAAGAGATATAAAGTAAATTAAACCGAGATAAAAGTTAGTCTAAATTGATAGAAATGGACATTAGGGCTAATTCCACAATTTACTTTAACCGGAGTTTAACTAACCCAAATAGGAGAGTTTGTTTTATATAAAACAAATTCTCCTATTAGATATTGTTAGTTAAACTCCGTCAACCCGGATTTATAGAGGCCATGAACTATTAACTTAGGCCGAAACTGTAAAGTTTCAAACAACACTTCATTCGATTCCGTTGTACATAATCATACATTGGTCAAAATTTTACGATTTCAACATAAATTAATAGTTTACAGCCTCTATAAATCCGGCTTTAATTAAAGTAAATTGTGGAATTGGCCTTTACACCGACGGTGCAGATTATGCGCGATAAAACATTGGTTGAAGATTTGCCATTAGTTTATTTCGAACTCCCCTTTTACCAATTGCCTGCCGATTTTAATTCTCGTTAAGATTTTTTTACAGACTAATATAATAAGATGTTCCATGTATTTTCTTAGCCATTTAATGCGTTCTATTCCTCTTTTGAATTTTGTCCATTTTTAATTTTAAACGGCATAAAACGTCTTGGCAAGATGGACGTCAAGGCAACGAAATTCCTTGCGCGGCAAACTTTGAAATCGTTTGCGTGATCTGAGAATAGAATCTGGTATATTATTTTTGTAAATTTGTAACGTTGTAGCATCTCGGGCTAAAAAAGAATATACTTTACAAAAAGTATTTTTGGTGCGAGATACGCCGTCGCGCCTTTCTTGATATCTTCATATTTATTTCTTTATCTAACTTCTGAGAATTGTGTTTGCTGATATATTCGTTGATATCTACAATAATTCGTCGATGTATTAATTAATCTAATTAAAGTTAGGATTAATTTGTGAAATTAGTGAAGAGATTTAATTTTGAAGATTATGGTAATAAATTTGAAATAACTGAACAATATTATATCTATCGTTGGAAATAAAATTTAAAATTGTATAGGCTAAAGCGACAACGTGCAAAGAAGCAATTCAAAGATGGGAAGAGAGAACAGGACTGGTCGCGAGCGAACAGAAAGAGATAATTTTATCCTTTCAGTGGCCTCCAATCGAGAGAATGGATAACAATTTGGCAGCGTTAGTCAATGTCGAGTTCGTTTTCCTTTAACAAATTAACAATAACGCGAGCATTGATACATCGATTAAATGATTTCTTTCATATTCTTAGGAAGTTATCTTTGTCGACAAATGTAATAGAAAAGATCAGCGGCATTAATTCGCTGAAATATCTCAGAATCTTGTCTCTGAGCAGAAACAATATTAAAACGTTCTCAGGATTAGAAGCGGTTGGTGATCATTTGGAGGAGTTGTGGATATCTTACAACTTGATCGAAAAGATCAAAGGGGTCAATGCTTTCAAAGCGCTCAAGGTTTTGTATATGGGCAACAATCTGGTGAAAGATTGGACGGAATTTAATCGCCTGCAAGAAATACCTAATCTTCAAGATTTGTTATTCATTAACAATCCTTTATGCGAGGACATGGACGCGGAATCGTGGCGCGCGCAAGTTATTAGACGATTGCCTGCATTGGAAAAACTCGATGCAATACCGATTGTGTATGCTATGAGTTGTCTAATATTTTTTTGTATGCATGCTATATGTGGAACACATGTGAAAGAAAAGTTTCATCCTATTCGCAATTTCTTTTTTTCTTCCAGGCGCGCAGGCGAAGATTAGATTATTAAGATTATTAAAAATAGATTGTTAATTGGAATGGATTTGCGCATCAAAAGTAATATAAAATTTATATTTACAAGATGAATTATTTCAACAATAAAACTGTTAAAAAAACAATGACAGCCTAGAACGTTTCGTCTAGTTAGTCTTACATATAATGACATTTGTACTGCAATGATATTATAATTTCTCTATTTTAATGGACACTTAATAATTTTCGACTTTTATATCGTTGAGACCAAGTTCTTCATTCTGCTCGAAATTTCTATCATATTTTGTGATTTTTAATCTATCGTCAGGTCCATCATCGGATAGACTTTGCACGTAGCTATTTCCAGCCGGATCATCCAAAATCAAAGTTACTTTTCTTTGACCATTCAAAATTTCCTCTAAGTGTGTGATAAACGTGTTCATCCTATTCACAGTTTCCGAGTCACTACTGTCTCCGGTGAAAGCTGTAGAGGAAGACAACTGTTCTCTCATCGCTGCTATGATCCCTTCGACGGTCGTAAATCGACCGCCCAAAATAGTTGGGCCGACCTCTAACTCGAGCTCGGGGATCTCCATATCACAGGTTTCGGATTTCAGTAGATCGCGACTGAAGTCTTCTTTGCCTGTTATCATCACTTCAATTCTAACTCCTTGAGATTCGATCCCGCCGCCGCTTTTCACCTCGTTAGTTCTGTGACCACAAGACTCGCATAGCGTAGCCATTATAACAACTTCTTTAAAGTGTGGTATGTCTTAACATTATATTAAGGAAAAAATCATAACATTTTTTTATTAATTAAAGATATTTTCAAGTACTAGCTAACAACAAGTCAAGATAATTTTTGGCGCAGAGAAGAGTGCGCTGTTCTACGAACTCGGAGATCCGAGTTCAAATCCATACAAATGTTTGTTTAAAAACTTATTACTCGATCGCCATCTTTCGGCGAAAACTAAGATAATCCACCGAGAGTATTTTCTAAAAAAAAAAAAAAAAAAAACCAGCAGTATATCTCTATATTTAATACTTTTTTAAGGATTAGGATTAAATATCAGAGAAATACTGCTGAGTTTTTTCATTCCTAAGATTTCTAATATTTCATCTAAATTTAATCTGGTCGTGTAATTAAAGGATACTTGTCAATTTCATATTTGTCTCGCAAGGACTGTTGCAGTCTGGACAATTGGTAGCAAAGGACAGCACCTCGCCCTCAATTTGCTCCAAAGGATACTCTCCTTCCTGTATGGGTTTGAGCAAAACATCTTCATTGTCAGAATAAATCCCTAATATATGATTCTGCTCTTTTGTTCTTTTGAAATACATTATAGTACATTGACTATCTTTAATCGGCGCTTTTGGATTCTCCACATGACTATTTCCTGAAATATCTTGAAATATGATGGTAAATGGTTCATCTAATATCTTCAGCGCGTATAATTTGCTAATAAATAGATCTATCTCGGTCGCAGTGTCTGGAAATTCCTCCCGGCGTCTGGGCTGGTCCTGTTCCAACGCGCTAATGCTCCTGTCGATTATCCCTTCCACAGTCGTGACTTCTCCTTTCTGTGATTGTGCGGGAATCTCAAAATCCAAATGGGGTATACAAATGCTGGTGTAATCAGATTTAACCACCTGGCGATTCAGATCCTGTGGCGTTGCCACTTGCAACGTAATTTTGATTCCCTTCTCCGCTATTTTACCACCGCTCTGGATCTCGTTATTTTGATAGCCACAGTGCTCGCACTCAAAGGACATAAGCACCACGTCTTTGTAATACGGGATTTTCGTCAACAGCAGTCGCGTAATCCCCTTGTGACAGTAAAATATCGGTTATTTAAAGAATAAATTTTAACAGAAAATGCCTTAAATATTCAAGATTAAGAAGTTCACTTACGTTCTTACCGCATTCCACGCACAAGCTCTCGATCTCCGTGATTTCCGGTTCCAGATCATTAACGAACAGCTCGCAAAAGATCGGCTTGCTCTTCTCATTTTCTGTTTTCTGTTTTCCAGAAGTTGCCATTCTTTTTTTAAATTGGAGTGCTTCCAACTTTAAGGAGCTGTAAGATACATCAATATCTAGACTTAACCTCAAATTTGATATTAAATAATTCTGCCAGTCTTTGCAATAAAATGTATATGACTCTAGGCGGTTTTAATTACCTTCTTAATCAGCTCCACATGCAATCAAGTCTGTTTACTCCGATTTTCTCCAAAAGAACAACTTTTTTTCTTTTTGGAGTTTTCACCTTGGTAGGTAGAGGTTAGGCGCTTTGAACCTTTCGTCGTTATTTGACGCAGAATTTTGTCACCTTTTTGTCTCTCGTTATACAACTTGGTTTATCTTTTCAATAAAATTGTAAATAATTTTCAATTTCAACCAGTTTCTTTAACTTCTTCTTCTTCGGGTAGCTTCTTTTGCCAAAAGAGTGGCTGCCACTTTACAAGTTACGTCGCACAGGCTCCATCGCACGTGCATACATCGATAGTCGCGTGAAGTCAGCTGTCAGTCGTCGCGTTACCGACTGAGGGTATCTCGATAATTGTCAACTCCTCGTCGGTTCGTCCGCACGTCGTTTCACGCATGCGAGATCGCGTGAAATCGTCACCGCAGCGCGAATGCGGACGGACGACTCTTTATTTTATTTCTCGACGGGATCGTTCCGATTTCTCTTCGGTTCCCGTTGCGCTGCGCCGGGACGAGAGTGTCGATGGAATTTTGCGCGGTCGAGCGCGCGCGTCGTCGAAGGTAGCGCGACGGTTGTGCGACCTGTCAAATATCGCGCTAGAGGTCCGGGGAGTATCCCACGACGGCGTGCCGTTACGGCCTGGAAAGTTCAGCTGGCTCGACTCGCCTGACGTCTCCGTCTCGCGGATGTTGCGAGGAGCCGGGTCCTCTTGATGCGGACCGAGTCGCCCGTCAGGATGGAGCAGAGGTGAGTCACGTTTCCGTCGTTCTCTCGGTCGCGGAGGGGTTATGTTTTGGTGTAAACAAGACGATTAACGGATGCAGGTTGTCGAACCCGCCGAGACCGCCGCGTCAGACTCCGCCGAGTCACTCGAGGAAGAGCAGGAGACGCTCCGGCCGCAGGAGCAATCCGTTGGACGCGTGGCCGCAGAACGCCGCTCCGCAGGGCGAGCAGGACGGCGGTCTGGTGGCCGGGGTGGAGTATCCGCCGCAGATGCTGTGGCAGTCGCCGAGCGTGCCGCCAAACGTGCCCGGTAACGGGCAGCGTCTGTTCACCGCGATGTCGGACCCGAGCGTCTGCAGCTACTCGCCGATGCCAATGACGTACGCTATGCAGCCAGTCTCACTGCCAGCGATGTACAGGATGTACCAGCCGATGCCGGTGCCAAACATTCGAACCGTCCACAGTAGACAGAGGCATCACTGTAACAAGCATTCGTCGCACGCTCGTCCCGGTGCCAATAATAATGTCGCCAATGGTTATGAGAGTCTGCAGGAAAATGGAGTCTTGGAGCCCGCTGTACATATCGCCCTTCAAAACGGTGACTACACCAGTCTACCGCCCACCGCCAATAAAGACAGCGGTGTCAACGGTGATGAACTTAACTCGGAACACAGAAGATATTCTGATCCTGGATTGGGGCCTGCTGGGAACTCGGACAGTGACGATTCCGACAGTGTCGAGAGTGGAAGTTCCATAACAACAATTAGTCGTAGCAATAAGCTTGTCCTGTCTCTTATTGAACAGGTATTTGTCCACTTCTGTTTATTTGGAAGCATATTGAATGTTTTATTTTTTATGTGTTTATTTTAAGTGACTTTCTTAATACTTAAGATATAAGATGTATTTAATTTTTTACGTTTATTAATATATTCCTTTGAAATATTATGTTGCAGATGACAGAGCTAAAAAAATGTAACAGCCAACTGTTTAAAGAACTCAGTGAAACTAAGTCGAATTTAGAAAATGTAAAAGCAAAATTGGCGCAATGTAAACACAGTACTCCTGCGGATTATCAACCTGGAATGTTGTCAGGTAGAGAATATTTTAATATCCACAATTTTTGTTACTAGTTTCTCATACAATTTTACATAGGATGACTATTACATTACTTTCATAGAGTATTATATTATTTGTTATAGAACTCATACGCGAAATCAGAGAAGCTAATAAGAATTGTGAGGAAGGTTTAGTTACAAAAGTCAAATCTATGTTCGAAGAGAGATGTAATCAACAAGCGAAAGAAATGGATGAGCTGAAGGTATGTATATTGACATACTAATTAATTTTTTATATAAAAATATTTTCTTTCTATATCTCGTATATTAATTTATATATAGTAATTATTTTTCTCAAGTCTTTAATTATGATATAATTTGATATTTAATTATTCTCAAATTTTGTAACATACTTTTAGAATCTTTAGATACATTACACGCTGAAAGTATCAAAAAATAGTTTTAATTAAATTGTATTTAATAATTACATGCATTTATTAAATACTATTTTAACTCAAATGTTAGTCATACATACAAAACATAAAAAATGTTAATATATAACTATAAATAAAATAATAAGAAAACAATACGTAGAATATGCAGTTTGTGCGTACGCACATAAAATTTTGAGATTATCTTTATTTTTGCTTTTACTCTTCTTGAATAAGTCTTATTGTTATTAAATTGATTTTTTAAATCTAGTATACTAAAAACCTTCGAAACAAATTAATAAAATAGAATTCTTGAGATTATAAAATTAAAAGAAGACAAGTGCGTGTGTTATAAGCTCACTTATGTATATATGGAAGAATATGGGAATAGAAAACAAAAGCAGAGTGAACCCCTTTTTTCTCGTGCTGCTCGTGTCATGATTGAGATACGGTAATATGACTCCGTTCAGTATTTTCGGCATTCCCTCTTCCGGATCACGATCATAAATGTAATGTTTGCGCAGACATTCTTTCGTTCTGTTTGATTAGGACTGCCAGGTGATCGTGGTACTTATCGGTCTTTTTTTCAACTTTCTCTCGGTTAACGTACCTATGCGAAATCTGTACAATGATTTTGTTCCGCTCCTTTGTGTATTCCAACTTATTCGTTTATCCCGTTAATAATCTTCTCGGAACGCAAATTATTCATAACAAATTGGCAGTAAATTCGGTCAGAAATTGCCAGCAAATTAGTATCAACTACGTCCGTAATAAATTCGTATTTTGCTAATAGAGCTTGCTGACATAATCTGACAACAGATTAGCGGCAGAACCCGAATAGAATCTGTCAAATGTAGAGTCTGTTTAATATTTTTGTCGCCAATCTATGTGGCAAGTGTATCAATAAAGCTTATCGGATTTCTGCTATCATTCTACTAACAGAATAATATGTGCTAGATTCAATATCAATTCTGTAGCCTTTCAACCAACAAAATACGTAGCAGATGCTTTGCAGAATTTATTTTCAACAGATTTGGCTAATTAGGTTTATTTAGATTAACATTACATTAAACTGTTTTAAACTGTATTTATAATTAAAATTTTCCCATATTTTGTTTCGATTGCGGTATTTATTGCGGAAAAAGCATATTGCATGTAAAGTCATTATTAAATACATATTTTTTTCATTACGACATATTATATAAATTAAATAATTTTAATAATAGAAAGAACCGTGAACATGAAATGTCGGGATCGCATATTATGAATTATCTAGAAAAATCAATTTCCCCCGTGTACACATGTTATTTTGATGATGTGTAATTGTGGTACACATTAGAATATTGTGTGCATTAGTACAAACACGCAAATGTGTCGTTATATATACATTCGCATATGCGTATTGATTCAACACATAGATGGGAAGATGTTACATTATCTAATACAAATTGTACTTCTACTTGTCATAACTGCATCGTCCCAGCTTGCAATCGTGCATTGTAAAGCGTAATCATTTATTACACATGTCATTACTGGTGACAAATATAAAAGCGATAAACACAAAACTAAAAACACAACACTAGAATTTGAATTTTAAAAAAATTTGCACTTGAGATTAAAGAAATTACAGAGTTTTTCGACGTTTCTTGAAAAATTAGCTCCATAATCTATTCTTGAGGAGCGCATCAGCCGATTAGGGCTTACTGTACGCGCGACTTGACTCTGCGAACAATGAGGGGATGGGGGGAAATGAAGGGAAGGGCTCGAAGCCGTGGAGAGACGGTTGATAAAGTCGGCCGATACCGGAGAACGCAATGTAGACATAATACGAAATATCCGTGACGCGCTAAAAGTGATTAGGTTTCACATAAGGGCATCCGCGGCGGGCAGAGTGTTGCAGAGGCGAGAGAGAACAGGGCTGGGACCTGGGCGAAGGGACGGGAAAGGAGGAAGGAGGGGAGAACTTGGGGAAGGGTGGAGAAGGACGGCGCGCACTTAGTGGCTGTCAGGGGCCTCTCCCTTGGCCTCTTTTTCCTCTTTGCCGTTCTTCTCAGGTTTCAACCATCCATTAGCCTCATCAGCCGAAGCGATGGCCGCCACCGCCATGTCGCTTGCATATTGGCAATCTCGTAATTGAACCTCCGGGACCCTCCATCTCCACGTCCATGTAAATTTTGCTGCACGTGAGGGCCGATCAAGGTTGCCGACTCCTTTCCCTCCCCCCCTTTTTTTTACACACATTTCCCAGCGTGTTGCGTTTACCTTTAAACATCGAGATAAAGTGGTTAAAACAGATGAGGAAAAAATTCAATTACGTTGTCCGTAAAAACGGAGAATTTGAAATAATTGAAACAGCTTTGTCTAGAGAATAATTCATATCAGTCCCGTCTGTAATAAATTTATGCATTCTTACAAAACAAATATATTTATCGTTTAAATTTTTCATGTAAGTGTTATGAAAAATTGATCAAGTAAAAAAAAGAACGGGTTGTAACAAGATCTTATTTGCTCTGTTTAAAATATGTTTTTCTGCTTAAAATATACATATATGAATTTATTGTTCTATGAACATTTCAACAGATTTATAAATGCGAATGATTTTGATTATGATTTTTACGATTTTTTTCCAAGATTTATTTGCAAGGCTTCATTTCAACAACAGTAGGTTTTTTTCGGTCCTGCTTCTTGATATCATTTATCTGTTAGTTTTATCTTGCTTGACGATTAACACCACGTTTCTATTCATATTTTTTTCGTTGCAGAATCAATTGGCGAAGCTTATGAAAGAGAAGGAAGAAAGTGACCAACGTGTCGCGAAATTGGAAGAGGAAGTGACGGTGTTGAAGCTGAGCGCAACGTAAGTAAGCTTTTTAGCATTTGTAAATATTTAGAAGCTTGCTTTAGGTTCTAGTATTTGTTTTGTATCCAACACTGCTCCGACGGTGTATAATTTAAAAGGCGCGGTAAAATACGATACAGTATCCCAACGTATTTGATAAAGCTTGTCGAAAAAACTGATTCCAATTATACATCATTTCTTCATAATTGGCCATGGTTTGTCATAGCTATTTGTTCCTATTTTTAGCTCTATTTTTCGCTCATAATCTCTTACGCACACGCTAATTTATAACGAACGAATTTAACGAACAATTATCGCCCAAAAGAATCGCGTGCGAATATTTATTTTGTCTATTGTTTTGTTTATGATTATTTAAACGTTGCTTAAGATCGAACTCTACGATGTCATCTGGCGTCCGACAATAGCTTCAAAATAGTCCAACGCTTTCTACGATAAAGTCACGTGGCTAAAATAGAAGGCAAGTGAAAGCCGTTACGAATGAAACCTTTTGAATCAGCACTTCTGGATGAACTGTCCAGATATGATTTTATATCATTATTCACATTATTCACAATCATCTTTTCTCTCGTTCCATTTTAATCGTACATCATTTCAATCATCTTTCACTTCATTTCTCGACGAATGCGACCCCCAAATTACTTTATGGCATTCACGCTTCCAACTGAATCGGTTCGCTGTCCCCCGCAATCAAGCGTCGAACTTCGCTTCTGACAAAGAAATGGGAACGGAAAGAAAAATCAATTCTATTCGCACTAGCAACGAAGACCGCGAGATCGCAGTCTTCGAGGAGGAGAATCTGGCGCTGCGACGGGAGCTCCAGGAGGCGCGGGCGTCCAGGACCCTGGCCGAGAACCACGTGGCAAAGTGCGTAGACTTTGCGGTATCCAGATCTGTCACGCCTGTAACTTTTGATACACCCTGTATAACCAGCACCCCCGTGCGTACCGCTCTTACCGATACTCGCTTCCTGCTCCCCGCCATCCCACCCGCATCGTACACGTCCTCCGTCTCTTCCGTTCTACGTTCCCGCTCCGCGGAGGTGGCGGCCCTTCAACCCATCTTCGAGGCGGATCAATGTCAAAATTTCACGACTGACTGCGAACCCGTGTCTCTCGAGGACTCTCCGACGAAGGAAGCCGTGTGCAAACGCGCAGAAATGTTTTTGGCGTCTTGTCACACCGCCGTAACTTCCACGAGCGATGATGTAATCGACATTTTGGATAAAATAGCAAAGTATTCGGGGCTTATTGATAACGGGACTATTTGCAAAATTCTGACTAAGATAGAAGTGGAAGATCACTTGGGGTTCCGCGCGAAGGAAGCGCGCAACGCTATTGAAAACGATGATAAAATAACATCGACCGAGGAGGAGAGAAGAATGATGAGCCTGAGGCCCTTGAATAGTATCCCAGAAGAACTTCTTGACGATCTGTTGAGAACAAAAATTAAATGTTTTCAATCGAGGGAAGAGAATAAAGTAGAAGATCAAGAAATTCTCGAGCAGCAGAAAGATCTGTCGGATAAACCGAGCGAAGCGGATGTTGTGAGCGAAGCCGAGAAGTTGGCCAATGACTCGGACAATCACAGTTTCTGGCAGAAACTGTGCAAGTTCCACAATCAGCCAGGCAGATTTAAGAAGCCGCGGCGAAAGAAGGGAAGTGTGAAGAAGTTGTTCAACGAGACGGACCAGCTCGACGAGGTTCCATGCCAGGATACCGAAGTCCTGACCGATAAGGTTCCACCGTGCGCCTCCGAGAGCAATCGCGACACGGCGGAAGAGGACGAGGATCGTTTTCCCAATGACGATCGCACGAATCAAGCCATCGTCGACGTGCCGGACGTCGTTGTGATCGGTGGCGGCTCCATCGTCCCGAAAAACCTCTGCTCGATGCGAACCCTGACTTCCAGAACCCAAACAGCACCTTCACGTGCCACCTACACCACCGCCTATATCTAGGTTGCGCGCGTACGCGCGGGGCCCCGAGCAATAAAGCCAAAAAGAAAGCCATACACCACGCTGCTCGTCGCCAATATTCGCGAAAGGGGTGCTTCAAGGGGCTTTTCACTAGAGGCTACTACTATGTACATATCGAATAGCACGTAGGTCTGTTATTCACTCGTCATGCATGCTTTTTCGTACACGCTCGTCGTGTTCATGCCCCCCTGGCACTTTGGGAGGAATTACGTCATTCCCGGTATCCAAAGATTCGATATTTTTCAACATGTATACATAAATTGCACATGTTGGCTGAAAATATTAGTTTTGTTATTTTTAGAGAAAAGACTTTTCCCTTTTTTTTATCATTTAAGAAATTTTGTTTCTAATGAATTATATATACATAGACGATTGATACTAAGCTTTCACCTTTTATTTGATTATATAATTACGATTTATAACTTGTTAATATGATTTAAAATAATTAGCTAATGTAGATACCGGAGTAACATAATTCATCCGCGATATTTCGCAGCACTATTTCCATAGCGTTGCATCTTAAAAGGAAATTGGAGAAAGACGATTTTTTTGTTAACTGAAAACAAAAATTGCCAATCTACTATAATTATACATATAGGTATATCGATTTTTTTTTACATTAATGTTTTATATCAATATAAGGAACTGTTTTTTTTTCATAGAAAGAAAGGTAAAGAATAATAATTTTTTAGCATTAACGACCAAAGAGCTTTGCATAGATTTAGCAATTACTCTAGTTGCTATTTCAGTATGCAAACACTCTAATACATTGTCATTATTCGCTATACATGTGCTTATAGAAATTTTAATATATTGTTAGAGATAGCTGATAAATATGTGTGAAATGTATGTAAAGCACAGATATGCACAATAAATACATTTTTTTCATAAATTTTTATATTATTTATATATGATGTAATATACATGTTAACTATATATATAAGTGTATAATATATATATGTTAACTAATGTTCGTTTATTTGTCAGCATGGCATCATTAACTTTATCAGCATGCTTTTATTATTTTGTATTATATTTTTCTTGTATATGTTACATATGTATTTTGTATACATCTGTTTTGTATCTGTACTGCTGTGTGTTTGTTAGTTGCATTGCATATTCTTATCCCCTTAAGCGCCATAAAAAGTTTTATAAAATAATTTATAGCTGTTGCCATATTTTCTGTCATGTAATTCAAAAATTTTATGAAACTTTCTATTAATTTATATTTATATTATAATTCTACAATTTTCTGTAATTTAAAGTAAATATTATAAAAGTTTGATTCGAATATGTATGTTTTTACCCGAAATATATATTTTTTTCTTTTTTATGCTTTTTAGATTTGACTTAATGAGATATTTTTTTTATTTTGTGACGTTGAACAATATAATAATGATAATTTAGATTATATTTTCGTTGAATTGTTACATGTCTCTCTTTCTAAAATTATTTTATCCATCTAAACTATCTCATGTGCAATCCCGTTTGCATGATTCCTCTTCTGCTCCTCGCAGATCTATCAATTTTTTCTCTCTTTCCCGGAGAGATCTCCGAGTGCATGCTTCATCTGGACGGCAAGCACCGAATCGCACCGTTTTCTTCTGTTTTCTAGCCGGCAGCATGGCTTTTCGCTGAAACTTTCGCTTTACTCTCTGCTAAAGAATTTGTTGGGCAAGTCTTTGGGTGCATTAGCAAATGTTTGGATGCATTAGCGGTGGAAAAAACGGCACGTTCCCAAGTCGGCACGAACGAATGTAACGTGACACGAAACGTAATTTGTCAGACTGGAGAAGCTGATGGAGATACTGCGTAAAAAGGTGAACGGTGCCACGGCCACGGAAACCGTAAGCAGGATTTGCGACGTCCTGGCTTCCGGCGTGTGTCTCGTTCCTGAGGACCAGGCCGGTGTACCAACGAATCAGGTGCCGTCATCTTCGTCGTCGGAAGACGAGCAGGACGAGGCGGAGGACGGCGACAATAATGACGATGACGACGAGAAACCGGACACGTCGAGAAGTGACAAGAACTCGTCGATCGCGAGCGACTCCAAAATCACCCTCGTGATAGACGGTAGCGTAAATTTATCCGGTCCGGTGACCGATCTTTGAGTGAGTGCATGTGCCGGAAGCGCGATTGTTGCCTTATAGATACTACGATAAAAGCGTTTAACTTTGAAAACGATTTCGCGAAATCTTTAGCGATTCTGTCAAATCGCTGGCTAACAAATTAGTCGACGTACGTAAGCGATTCAATCTTTCGAAAATGCTTCTTCTCTTGTAAAGTCACCGCGGTGATTTTATAAAAGTGAATACATAGATCTTAATTTTATAAAATCACCGTATTAATTGTTAGTGTGTACTTAATCCGGAACTCTTACATTCGAACTCTTACATACGTATAATTTGGCAAGAACATCGATAATTATTTTCGCTGTAACATATTGACTATACATCGCTTTTCTATAATTATTCGCGCCTTATTCGAATACTAGAGCGTACTGGCAAAGATATTATTATCTTTTATAATCTTATGCACCTCATAGTCTTCATTCAAACAGTCATTTGAGATTGTTTATCCGATCGTTGGTCGTAAGACGGTCATTATACATCTTTGTTAGAGAAAGAGCAGTCACAATGGATCATTGATTGTTATTAAGATACTCGTTCATTAATTCGTATGTATTTTCGAAATAATTATTTATTACTATTAAGCGCTATTCTAATTAAGCGCGTGTAATTTTGTTGGATGTTAATATTGTTACGTAAAATATTTCTAAATAATTAACAATATTAAAATCGACTGGCTCGCATATTAAAATAGATGATATTTGCTTTGCATTTTGATGCTACAATAGAATTCAAATGTAATTGAACATTTTTTCAAGACTTGTGACTTTAGAAAATATTATTGTTTTTTAGATTATTTCGCGTAGGTGCGTATGTGACGCTCAAATTTGCTTGTTACACGACAAATGTTATATTTTCAATCTATACAATAATGTTTTTTTTTTGTTACGCCTTTTCCTTGTATTTTCCATCTTTTCCTTTTTGTTAATTTATATAATTCTCTACAATAGTTAGTATTCCGTTAAGCATTCCATTAAGCACTCGACATAGTGCTTTGCAGTAATCTCCGGAAATAGTTATTTCGCATACACATTACAATTTGCAAACTATATTTTTATAATGTCCATAAAGTCCTTCAAGTAATATAAGTCGAGAATTATACACGTAAAACTATGCTAAAGAGAATTAAAGTAAGAACGATATTCTTAATTCTCACTTATTTCTGAGAAATAATTGGGATTGCAAAGGGTTAATATTTTTCTCATACCTCATCTATTATCTTACCACAGTGCATCTTATCTTATCTACTGCTCATTAGTACAGATAAGCCTGCTCGACAATTACCATTGTGTGAAAATATGCTTTTGGGACGTAATGAAAAACGTAACGTGAGTCTTAAAATTTCTTCTCGTTTATGCTTTTTGATTAAACAAAGCTTAACGCGGATATACAGATTTCAATATTATTAGATTACACATCGTAAAAATACTCCTTTCAATGTATTTTCAAACATCTTTCACGTCTATCTTTAATTATGTATCTATTATACTGTATATTTTGATCTCTTGTTTAAAAAAACTATGCTCGATATTTAATTCTGAAATTAAGCACGCAAACTAAAATATTCTGTTAGTACATATATCTTATATCTTTACGTAGATCTACTTTGATTTCTGTAGACCTGCTTTGTATTTGATAGCAGCTATGTTATTTCTTCTTAGTCGTTTTCGTATATTTATTATAAATTATAAGTAGATTCCGCGTAAGTTTAAGAAACTTTTAAAAAATGCTTATAAATTTTTTTGTCATTAACTGTTATGCACGAGAGGTAAAGAACTACGTTATATTGTAATTGAACTAAAGAATATACCGTTAATTGGCACAGTTACCTCATTACTGTACGATTTTGTATAAAAAAAAATAAGTTTTGTACCCTATACGGTGCGCTGTAAAAACGTATGAATTAAAAATCTTGGCCGAAACTCTCAAGATTAAGAGCTACGAATTTTATCACTTTGATCAGAAGAGTCTATTTTACAGTTTTCCGTCTTTGAACTCGCACTTAGCCTACACACAGTTGCAAGTTTGTACATGCAAGTTTATTTATCCACCTATATCATGTCTTCGCCGGTACTGTTTACACATAGATATTTTTATGGATATTCTGCGGTTTATTACGGCAACTATTCCTATCGATATATCTCCCAACTGGCAATAAATACGTAGACGTAGTTTTACGAGTGATAACACACTCTAACCGCATATCGTAAGCAGATATCGTGTCATATTTTGTATAACTTTTTGTAGAAGTCGATTGAATAAACTTTGCAATATTCTTCGCGTGGGCTGATTGAGATTTTACACCGTAACGGAGTAAGAAGGTTTCGACTGTATATAGCATAGCGGTATATCATGGCTCCATAATTGGGCACTCATTATCCGTTTCACACAGATCAATAGAGGTTAATTTGTACTAAACTTGCTCCGAACTCGAGATAATAAGTTATTGCTGCGATAAGGTAAATCTATACGAACTTGTTCGGTAAGTATCAGACTGTATCGCGAGTCTCACATGTGCCTCCATGTAAGATGTAATGTCCGTTTTTGTATATTTCGCCGCTGATACATTTTATTGAGATATTCCTGCGTTCTGTTAAATAGCTAAACTAAAAAAAGGATTAATAGGAATTTATGCCGTCAAATTGTATCCTTTATTCTCGAAACTAAGGACATACTAACTAACATTGAAATGTATTGCTTTCAATTTTTTTCTTTTAGTTTGAATATAAAAACATGATTTAATTTCTAATGAATGAAATCATATTCTACTTTAGTTTTAAGGAATAAATGATTCGAGCAAAAACAAAGGAAGAAATAATCAAAATTCCAAAACATTTAAGTTAATTTTTGATATCAGAAAGAAAATTGCAGCATAAACTCCTATCAATTCTT
Organism: Tetramorium bicarinatum; assembly: GCA_928718305.1. NCBI lineage: Eukaryota > Metazoa > Arthropoda > Insecta > Hymenoptera > Formicidae > Tetramorium > Tetramorium bicarinatum. The sequence continues at coordinate 25,082,101 of OV788327.1, read as the reverse complement.
CTCAATTCACCGAAATTTGATCATTTACAGGGTAAATTTATTATTAATCATTGATAATATTTCATGTAAATCTCAATTTTATCAATCTATTTATTTGTATTATGTGAGAAGAGAAAAAGACGTCTTTTGAATGTTTCGAACGAGATTATTAATCTAAAACATTCGCAATATGTAACGCGTATACGATGAAACACTATCTTCTCTAGCAAACTCGAAGTGCCATTAGAATCGAGCGTAGCTCAAGTTCTATTTTCGATTATATTATTCAAGCGAAACGTTGTAGAACAGCGTGGAATGTATCAAAATAATCTGAATAAAATTACATATTTATGAAACAATTCGATTAGTGTAATTATTTATGAGAATCTTGATTAATAGCTGTAATATTGATAAACTGAAATAATTTCATTAACGCTAATTTAGAAATGCTGTGTCTGGCAACTTTTCTCGTATAAACATATTTTCGACATATTGTTCATGTTAGAACAGTTGTCGCAGTTTTTCCTTCTTTGTTTATTCTTTCTTACGAACGATATTCAATTGTTGTACCGTAAGATTCCATGAAAACCATCTAATTCGTTCCAATTAGACCGGCACAAAAAAATATTAGATTTAATTTTCCAATAACGCGCGCAGTTTTTCTTTATTTTTCCGAAAATTGTAGATTGTTCACCGATTGTTATGTGCACGATCCAGTTTTTCTCTATTATCGTGAATAATGATTTCCCTTGATGAATTGCCAGGCTGCTTTCTCATTTTTCTGATGGCTCTATCAAAAGTGTTTTCCTACTCGTGTTCTTCGCTTATGTACGGGGTATCCTCCGAGTGTTGTGATTAGAGGGATCTGGAAGATGTTATTCTTGCGTATGGATGTTTATCTTTACGCGCTGCGCAGCCTCCCACGAAGATCGAACTGGAACAATAAAAGGTCCAATATATCGATGGCGTCGATGTCGCTTAGATCCGGCCTGGGGATAAGCGGACGAAGATAAATAAGGTAAAACGCGATGCAAGTCTTTTCCCTAATTTTTCTCACGTATAATTTTTAAATTTTGGCGTTTAACTTTAACGTTTCAAATTTTAGTTCTCTTTTTTAACAGTGAGCTTTTAATAATAAAATTGTAAATTTTATTATGCAAGTTTAAAAAAAAAATAATAAAAATTATATTCTTACTCAATTCAAATTTAAAAATTCATGCAATTGAGAGAAAATAACAAAAAATATCAAACAAATATATTATTTTTTTAATTTCAAGAATAATTTCATAAATTATGTAATGACATACTATTTCTGTTTTGTTGGCTCATATAAAAGTTAAATAATACGATTCTATTGTTTGCTCAATACAGTATAAAATTGGATCAAATTTGATTTATACAACAAAAAAGAATATAACTAAAATTAAAGGGATATTTAGTTTTTAAAGAAAAAATTCCACAATATTTTTCTTGAATTTTTGCTACATCTTAAAAATGTAGCTCGTGCTTTTATTATCGTTTTGTTGCGTCTAGACTTAATTGCAGGATTTTGTATCTTGCCTTGAAATAATCTACCCTTTATATAAAGGACCCTTTAAGTTTTTAGAGACGGAACTCAGCAAAAAGCACCGCCCTCATAAATCGATTATCATTTTACAACGGCACTTTTTCCACAGTCTTCCTTTCTTTCGGCCGACCGATTGAGACCGTCGGTTTTCCGCAACCAAAAAGGATATATTAGTAAGTATCTGGCGTTCGTATACATCCGGTTTTACTGCGCACCATTTGTGCCGAAGTATCTAAGTTTTAGTTTTTGGTGAAGGATTCTTCTGCGGGATTCACACGTACCTAATTATTTGTATCGCGGAATAACGTAACGCTTTGTTGAAAATAGAGAAATATTGAAGCAGATTTTGCCAAAGGAAGATACATGCTTGAAATTAATTGAATACCGCAGCAATTATGCAAGTTTCCCAAAAATTTCTCAATTTCAAGCGTTTTTACGTCAAGAATTATGGATGATATCGTTAAAGAGAAATTCTTCGCGGGGAAGATTGCCGTGTATGCGATAATTTGGGAACCCTGCGTAAGTCATCCAATTAGCCGACGGACGGCTCATTTTTCCGGAGAAACGTCCACGACGTAAGAGTCGTAATTGCGGGCGGCGATAACGCGCCTTCTCGTTACTACAACTCATAATTTCTCGTTCCGCCCACTTCCGGTACCGGGTGCCTACGCCCGCTAACGCGACGATCGTTCAGAAAGAGAAAGAGAGAGAAAGAGAGAGAAAAAAAGAAAGGAAAAAACGACGAGCGATCGATATTTCGCGAGGTAGCGTTTGCTCGCTCGCTCGTGGGAGTGCGGGTCCTCGGATAATTGAAAGCTGCCGGAAAAATCGTGCGAGTCATCGCGGTACGGAGGTGAATTGTGGGGGTGGAATTATTAAAATTGACTCGACGGAAGTGGCGGTTGGCTGATCGGGGGAGGAGGGGGGAGCCAAAGGGGGGAGGGAGAGTTGGCTGCGGCCGCTGGTCGAGAAATCGCTGCCAATTCGAGGCGTTTGATCGGCGGCGACTCATCCACCACCTGCCTGTCTTCCAATGGTCTCTCTCTCTCTCTCTCTCTCTCTCTCTCTCTCTCTCTCACTCATCGATCGACCTCGACCAATGCTCCGCGCGGACACGGCTCGTTAAAAATGACCAAAGTCCGTGTCCACCTCCGCACTTAACGCTAAATGCGCCTATTGAATTCTCGGCTCTTAGCATTCCTTGTACGAGGGAAACAAAGTTCGGAATCATATGAATGTACTTAGCGCGAGGTGTAATTCTTTTTTTAGAATGTTGAGGTCGACACTCATCATTTTACAAAACCAGGAGAAAATTATTTTTTATTTAAATTCTAAATATTGTTCGAAGATAAAAGAAACATTGGACTCGTATTCATAAAAAAAAAGTATTTACATTCAAAGTGATTTTTCTCATAATCTCATATTTTAAGTTTACTGTTTTACAGCAAACATATTCCTTTTTCAATAAAGTGAAAAATATCATGCTTTTATTTTTTTCTTGATTTTAGAAAATCCATTTGAGGCCTATATAAGAGTAAAATCCTCTAGATCTAGAAGATTTCACGTATATCAAAATTATTTTTTTTTTTGGGTGTTCGACTATTGTGATTATGTGATTCACATATTTAGATGTCAGATATATTCAAAAGCAAAGCAAGAAATACTTTGGATTTATGTTTAAATATTTAAGTTGAGCTCAAGCGGACTTTGCTTTAGCACAATTTTCATGTGAAACTTACCATAATTACCATAATATTTCATATTCAACGTTCTACCAAGACATCTAAAGTTCATTGTCTTTAATAATTGTGAAAAATGGCGCTCGCTAATTTTAATAGAAGAAAAATCATTTCACGAGCTTTAATATGAAATACGCACCGGTAAGCAAAAATATACATAAAAATAGAAATCTATTTGCGATTATATGCTATTAATAAGTTAGACGCGCCGAGCAAACAGAGCAAAACTTCTCGAATTGGCCTGATGGCCTGCTTGCAACTTTTATATCTCGCAACGTTTGCATTGAAACGGTGAAACAGAAATTTAACGAGAGGACGATAGACGGGGGCGCTCTTGTTTGCACAATCGATTCGCCACATACGTGCTTTTACGCGCGCGTTGCAGGAGAGAACGTCCTTCCCGCTCGGAAAATATCAAAAACCTTTCCGGGTCCGCTTCTCAGATGCGAATGTTACGGAATGTTGCGTGATCTTTTTAACATTTCATTGTTCTAATCGAAATGTTCGAAACATGTAATATAAAAATCAAGGAAGGAAGACGAGGTACTTCTTCCCTTATTGTTTCGAACTATTACATTTTTTTCAGTTCATCAAAAAATAAAAGCAAGATTATAGACATTTGATCTTTTTTCTTACTTTATGTATAGAATGGAAATGAAATGGACTTTGAAAATCAACTTTTTTAAATATTTAATGCCAAAGTCCAAATCATAAAAACAAACTATGAGTTGAAACTATGGCTAGTATTCATAATCCGATCTTAGATATGAGATATTGGCTTAAGTTTATCTTCGGATATCCTGTAGCTAATGAAATAGTCTGTATATCTAAAATTGAACTTAGGACGATTTTAAATATAAGAACGGACTATGAATACCGGCCTATCAGTTGAAATTATTTGAAAACCTTGGCATTATTTCCTGAACCAAAGCCATACGTTATATTACAAAATAGTATATGGTTCTTGTAGATATCTATGCAAGTATTTTATATAATTGACATATCTTTAAGCAAAAGAGTTAATGTGAAGATAAAAATAAGAGTCTTTAATGATTGACTTATCAATTAAAGAAGAATAATTTAAAAACAGATCTTATTAATAAAAAGTCTTATTTTTCTACTAACAATAAGTCGCAATCAAGAGAGGTCAGTGGAGGCAATTTGCTTAATAATTTAACGCTAGGTCATTACAGTGTCTTTGGATGCATAGTAAATTTTTCGGCCTCTTAATAAAGAAAAGTCTAATAGATAAATAATATATAAGTACATCATTAGCAAATAATAGCATAATAAACATATAACAGCATATAAACGAATATATAAAATTAACATATGTAATATAATTTAATGTACAAGTAATGTATCGGCGAATAAAGATAGAAAATTGATCGATTAATAATGACGCAAGAGCCGTGATGCCCGACATCGTCGCCCGCAAAGATGTTTAGAGTGGCTCGCGCGTGGAATTTTCGTGATTACGCCTATCCCCGGAGAGCTTTTCCACGGGACGAGGGTACAGTCGATCGTGGCCGTCGTCACGCCGGGGGGAATGAAAACGTGCGACGAGTCTATTATTTTTGCCTTGGGCCAATCGAGGGTGCGCCGCGGTGCCCGGGTTTTCGTCGGAGATAGGAACGGCCAGCGAGATTCGGGGATCGCAAATCTGGGAAATCCACGGCGAGGCACGCACAGCACGTGACTATCCGGTCTGCGCCACGTTCGCTCCCGATAAAGCACACACATCGAAAATATCGTTTTTTAAGTGACTCAATATGCCCCGTGGCGCTTTCGCGTCTCCGCAGCTGTTTCCCTACAGTTTATCCGCGCAATCCTTTCGGCAGCCAGATTCGCAACTTCGAAATTCTTCAAGATCTTTCTTCTAATGCTATACGCGCGACCAGTCGTTATTCGCGAGATACAGAAACGGAAGCAACGCTCCGCTCTTTTTTATTATATTGCGATGGAATTCTAGAAAACACTTTCTTATGTACTTCAATTTCAAATTAATTATCTTGACTTTTTTATTTTTATGTTCAAGTGGAAAAATTGAATATAATTTAATATTAGTTTTGTAATAATGCAAAGGCAAAAGATAAGACTGCATTTCTCAGGGTCAATATTGATCTATCGGACCCAATATCTCGACAAATATTGGTACGCACGGACTTTGCTAACAATTTTAAAACGGTTACTTTGCTTTAACGATTTTGCAAACGTAACAACGTTCAATCTTTTTCGTGCGTATGCAAGTTGACAGACAAAATGATCAAAAGTGCATTGTAGCATGCTATTATACGTTGACTTGAATCCTATCGACTGCGTACGTCTGCACTTTAATTACATGTCAAAAGTAATTATGACGCAATTATGTAAATATGCATTTTTCACGAAAATGCATGTAAAAATGTATCGTTTAAATCTAGAAGCATTTATGGTACTTAATATACAGTTTTCTATCAGCTTGTACAAGCTGAATTTGTAAATATTACTCTCTGTGGATGAATCCCATTTTCGAATGCAAATTACGATATCGTTCGCAACGTGAATGAATCGCAAATATCCAACGGCTATTATCGGATAATTGCCGTTTAGAATTAATTAACATTTAGAAGCTACCGATGCTTTACTATTTGCTGATTTTCCGAACAATATTGATATGCAGTTCGCTTTATGCCACCCCCCCCCCCTCATTATTTTCATATTAATCGACGTATAAGTATTATATCTAAACACATATGTGTGGTGATCTTGTTATATTTAATGCATTTAGATTGCAAGAATAAAAAAATATTGAAATTGAAAACCTTCACCTACGACCTACATAGTTTCAATGTGTTTACTAATGCTTCATTTTCTAAAGTGATTTTGGAAACGTCACAGGATAAATAATATTATAACATTAAAATATTAAAAGATTATTATGAGAGAGAGAGAGAGAGAGAGAGAGATTAATAATATTTCAAGATTATTAGAAAAAAATTTGAAATTAGCATTAATTTCATAAATACTGTGTATTTTTCAATTCTCAAACAATTCTCCCAAAGGTGAGAAGATTTAAATTGTTTGCGATTTTTCTTTTTTTCTTGAAAAATTGGCTTATACTGACGCTTAACAAAGTTAATATGTTTTTTAATGTTTTTTTCGCAAATGTTGTGACAACGACTTAAGTTCAGTTAAAACACGTCTGTTTACACTGGCAGCTTAGTCAAGTTAAGTCACATATAGTCGCATTTATTTGTATTCTCAACATCTGGTTTAACATCAATTCTGATTTATTCCGATACCTGAAAAAGCATTCTTACACTATTTAAGAGAAAGAAATGCACACAAGAAAAAGGCGCCAAATATGATCCCAATTGTTCTATCTATTACAGCATAACTTGAAAAAATTTGCGGTTGAAGTTACAAAAAAAGAATTTTCATCTTTTGAAAGGAATTTGTTGTGTCGATTATGATTCAAAAATATTTATGATTAATATATAAAATCTAACAATATATATTGAAATCGAAACTTTGACGCAATATATATCCTATACTTTATTGTAAATATCTTTTTAATTATAACCAACACGACAAATTCCTTTTAAGGGGTAAAATTTGTAGCAATTTATTTTTTATTTTAATAAAATTTCTCGGCAAAATACGGCACAATTTACAGTTATTATATGCAAAAATATATTAAAATAATTTTTTTGCAACTTTAATTGCGAATTTCTCTAAATTGTGATAGAGCAATTTGAAACAAGATCATATTTAATATTTAAATCATGGGAGATGGGAGATTTAAATATCATTGTCTTTGTGCTAAAAAAAAGTCATTTTTGTTGAATGTGTTGTACGAATGATTTAGAAATAATAGTATTCGTCAGAGTGAAGCTGAACTACTCCAATTAACATTGAATCGGTATCCACTTTCGAGACCATTATCCCTCACTTTGTGCCTTTACGTGTTCTCTTTTTCACACTTTGCTGCGGAAATTTTCGAGTCGAAAAATTGACCTACATCGCGCCGTGCTGTGTTTGGAAGACGTGCCTCGAAGATAGATGTACCTGTTTTTCTTCGCACTATGTAAAACGCTGATTTCTTGACACAAACGCACCTGACTTTATTTTTTACGCGAAAATATCGACTTCTCGACACGTGTGAAGTTGGAACAACAAATCTGTTGATGTTATGCTTTCCGCAATCGCGCGCGACAGGTACAATCTTCTTCTGTCCATCCAGGATGTCCATCAAAAATATTTTTCTAGGACAAACCGAGATCTGTAGATCGAGATTTCCAAAGACTACGGAGAGTCGGACAAAATTGAAGACATCCGGAGTATCCTAAATTGAAAAGGACTCTTTGTTCCTAGTAAATCCAGCGTCAAATACTAATAGATTTTTCCCTAGAAATCTCTAAAGTTCTCACTTTTAGAATAAGTGAAAGTTCTCGCAGATCGGATTATCGACAGATTATTGATAATCCGATAAACAGATAAAAGTTAGAAAAATTAGATTTTATTAAATAATTATTTAATAATTATTAAACAGATAAACGCATTAAAAAGCTCTAGAGATATATTTCCGTAGAAAAGGAAATGTCGGAAATTCGTGTTCTAATGTCGAAAAATAATTTGGTGTTGAAAAGCTTAAATGAAAATGAATGGATGAGCAAATAGATACAGAGGGATGGAATCTGAGGTGAAAGATCTTCGTCTCCATGAATATACGATCGCCCTTTTCGCGGATGTAGGAAGCGAGCGCCATTCAGACAGCAATACAACACATACAGAAAAAAGAGTGAAAACGAACGAAGGCCCGAGAGAAGGAAGGGCGGCATAACGTTCTTGTGTGCCTACGAGTTATCACCGGCGTTAATAATACAAGAAGAGCGAGAGAAAGAGAGAGAGAGCGAAAGGGGACCACCCACGTGGATCCAGGTAGGATCCTTTAGGAACTCCACAAAGTCGCGTCGGTCCAGCCGGTCGTTCCTGCGTTCTGTCACCCTCTTTGTCCCCCTTATAAAAATGACAAAACACTTTTTATCAAGCTGCTCCGAGGCCTCGGACTTGCACCTTTTCCGGCTCACGAAAGTTAAACAATCCCAGGCACACACCACACTCGATCGCCAGGTAATATACCCAATGATCGAGCACGAGTATATTATGTGGTTTACATAAACGTTTAATACGTCACGGAATTCAACCATGTAAAATCCAAGCATTTCATCTTATTTAGCCATTTCACACTTCTCGAGAATAAAGGTATACGAAAAATGGAAGAGCCATTTTATACGCCATTGCGTACTATTCTTCGAATTACGTGAGCAAAGACAACTTCTTGATAATTATTGAGATACATACTTAAAATAAAAGCATTTTTTTTAATTTGTCACGCGAAGAAATTATTTTTTTTTATTATTATACGCAATATTTTCTTCAATTTTCGCGTCATTAACATCGGTCCTTCACGTTTTAAAGTGTTTCCGAGTATAAAATATAATATGTGATTGATTTAGTATCGATGAATAAGCAATAACATATTTGCGGCATACGATTACGTTATAATCCATTCGTGAATAATAAATGAATCGTTAATCAACCGCGACAAGTAAAAATTAAACGGGGCAATTTCGGCCAGATAAAATTTTCAAATAAACCGTCCTAGGGCTGGCGTATCACAAGTTCGCGTAATTACGCAATATAACGCAGTTTCCCCTGACTGAAATAGCAATGAAAATGCAATTAAAAAAATTCTACCTCAATAGCATATAGCACCAATGACTTAATAATAATTATACAATGTTTAACAAATTTGTTAACAACTATGAATTTATCTTGAAAAATATCTCTTTCAACAGTTTCACGTATAATGCAAGAGTTGGCATTAGGAATTACATTCAAGTATAGCAAACTCGACATCAACGATTAACTGAAAAATTGTTAAGCTATATTTTACTGAATAAATTTACAAATTAATTAAACTAATGAATTTAAATATTTCGCGTAAAACGTAATCTTAAATTAAATTTTTCCTAAATGAAAGAATTCGCTTGAAATTTAATCAAGAACAAGCCTTCACAGACTATTCGTAATTGAAATTTAATTTCCTTTCCCTTTTCTCTAAAAAAAAAAACCTGTATTTAAAAGGTCCATTTATTTCATCGTAATTTCATAATTAGCCATCTGTTTGAATTGTGTCAGAGGAAAGGTTTTCTTAAAATATATTTCTTTTATATGTGCAAAATTATCTATTCGTTTTTATCTGTGCAATATATCTGTGCATTCAATTAATCGCTGCGTTTACGCACGGTCGTTGAGTGCTCGATCGGGCCGATGAAGGTCTGCGATACGCGATAATCTAGGTCAAATAGCAAATCGTTGTTTAATCGTAGATTAAGGATTTGTACTAACCGAAACAAACAGCTCTCTCTCTCTCTCTCTCTCTCTCTCTCTCTCTCTCTCTCCTCTCTCTCGATTGCGTGTGCTCGCGTTCCAAGGGGCCCAGCGGCGCGGAGGGAGCGATTTGTTATAACGAAGAGAACGGCGCGCCCGGCACAATGTAGTCACTTGTTTACAGGGACAATATTTTCATTCCGCAAACAATTCGTGGCTCGATAAAGACACGGTGTACAGGTGGGTGCTCGGCGAGGATCTAACGTTGTAACGAACGCGTCGCGCTGCTCGTTTGTGAACGTGCCTGTATATATATATATATATATATATATATATATATATATATATATATATACACATATTGTGTATACGTGTGTGTTTACGAATCTCTCAAGTAAAGTATTAGCCGACTCTAAACGCTTGAATCATCGAGTTGTATGCCGTCGATTCCTCGACTTCGCGCGGCGTCGACGGAACGATATCCCGCGATTTTCTTTTCGCGCTTCGGGCTGGATTGGATCATAAAAGCTATGAGCGAGTCGCGCTGCTGCTCACGGGATTTCGCTTTTTACGCAAACTTATGTGAAAGTTATTTAAACAGCATTCCACGTGAACAAATAAAGAGCGCAGGCAAGGAAAGACTCCAAAACACGTTTACTCCTGTCGTTTTAAAAAGACTCCACCGTTTTTGAGATGTGATTTATAGCTTTCGAAGTTATAAATTATAAATATTTTAGGAATGGCATTTGAAGAATTTTCATACTTTAAATCACAGAATGGAAAGGAAAATCTGTGAGTAATTTATGGTCTACAGACAACATGAAGTAACGATGGAGATACATTCATCAGTGTCGAAATCGATAATAGAATCTATTTACACTATTCGACAAAAAAAAGTAGACTGAAACGAAAATAATCATTTCTTGTAGTTTTTTAGACGCTGAACATTTGTCAAATTGCTCCATCATGTCAATTTTGAGAAAGTTGCAGTTAAAATTGAACAAATGGGCTATTTTCATGTATTTTGTCATAACTACGATATATGACGTGCTGGAGAAGTTTTCTTGCAATCAAAATTAAGTATGTTGTTAGGACTTTTAGCTCTCAAAAAGAATTTCTAGTGTCGGCTATGGTTAATTTACTAAAAATAGCCCATTTTCGCAACTTTAATTGCAAATTTCTCAAAATTGTGACGTGATGGAGTAATTAGATAAACGGATTCGTATTCAGCGTCTAAAAAACTACGGGAAATTCTCGTTTCTGTGTTCCAAAAAAAGTCATTTTTTGTTAAACAGTGTTATGGAATCGATTATGGAATTAATAAATCATTGTATCTTATTCAAAACAACTTGCAAATAAAATTACGATCTTTTGACAGTATTTTTAAGCAGTTGTTCTTTTCTATAAGTTATAATTTATACAGAGGAAACTGAGTAATACTTACAGATATCTTAAAGATACATTGCGTATTAATGCGAAAAAAATGACTCCTAATGAGAGAGATTTACATAGAGATCAGCGATAAAAATTTTGTCGACAATGCTTTCATTGATATTATCTCGTCAAGACTATATTTGATCGGTGTATACATTTATTGATATAAACATTGACTCACGTACATATTCGTTAACTTTTGTGTATCGTTTTAATAAAGAGTATCTTTAATATTTCTTTTCCAAATATTTTTACTCGATAAATACAAGTGTATTTTCACGCTGGTTGTATCTTCTTTGTACATCCGATTAGGCGCGCAATCTATTCCACTTTGCGACGATCGAATTTCGTCTGTTTTGCAAAAATTTTGCTCCCAATACAAACCGAAAAATTCTGGTAAAAATAGAATGCACCTTCGGCGAATGCGTACGTTGATGAATGCATATTGCCCCTAAAATTCGATGTCAACGAAATAGCTCCGACGAACATATTGTCGGCGAACTCTTTGTCGGTAGCTTTAACGGGTTCAGTCACTAAAAAAAAAAAAAAATCAGGTATACGCACAAGGTATACAATCGCGTATATGCGCTTCAGGTATACGATAATAAAATATACTCTCAGGCCCTGATTATCAGCAACCAGTAAGGTGCTTTTCAAAATTATTTGGAAAGCTATAGTTAGTTCTATAAAAGAGATTTTTCTCTTATACACTTTCTCAAAAATAAATATATGAAACAATTTTATTCTCGCATTCTTTTATATTCTTATCTTTGACTTTTCTTCTGTAACGCGACGGCCATATGTGCGGGTTAATTCTATAACGTGAAATCATTTCTATGTAGCATGGATCCAAGTTTAATTGTAAGAATTGTATAACTATAAAAATATTGAAAAAATATGCTATCTAGTCTAACGGTCGTTACGTGCTGTTTCTCCCCGTCGGCTAATAGACGCCATGTCGGAGGACGCCGACGGGATCGATCAGTAAAATGACGCAGCTATTCAATGTCATAAACTTTTTTTAGCAGCTTTCAATACGATGTACGCCGCATAAATTTTCATGTTTTTGCGTTCTTTTACAAGGGATGATTACACTGTTATAAAATTCTTTCAGTTCCCATATTTTTTCTAATACAACTGCATTTCTCCGACATTTATTAATTTTTTAATTGTTTAAATGGCGAGTTTGATATAAATCAGGCATGTTAAACTTGGATTAAAATGAGCTACTTTCAAAAAAGAATGAATAAAATGGTGATAAGCACATTTTTTCACTTGTCTTAAAATCTGTATAAATTCGATAACAGTAAGATTTATAACTTTTAAAGAACATGTTTAAAAATTAGCATTTAAGAAAATAAAATATTCAGTGCACTTAATTTTATTGAAAGCATTGAAATTATTTTTATGACACGACGCACTTTTCAACTCACTTCTTAAGTGCCACAATAAAAACAGCTGCGACTCTAGTACAAGAAAACAGTAGAATCCAATCCTAGATTCCAATTCTTTATTTATATAAAGTATTTAAGTTATATATTTTAAAGATATTTTTATTTTCCGATAGAAATATTTTTATTAACTCCGGACTGGTTTAATAAACAAATTACTCTGCATTGGTTGGATGTTGTTTAAAAGATTTGTAGTTGATGGATTAAAACAAATTTGCAATCTTTATTCTAATATGAAACTTTCTATCTCTTTTATTGATGGTAATTCACGGAGCTACATACATAGTTTTAATACTATGTTGTATATTGATTAAGAAGCGTTTTATAGATAATTTATAAAATTTCTACGTTTAATTTGTGCGATGTGAAAGAATATCATATTCATGATTTTTGAGAATTAAAATGGAAATTTATTGATGACAATCTTGGACAATTTTCATTTTCTGTCAATACTGTAGAGAACTTAAGCCCTATTTACTTTTATAATTGGTCAGATTACCTGCTATTTCTTTTAGAAGTTTATCTTATCTAAATTTGTAATTACTTAGGATGTGTTTAAGTTATTTACAACTCAAAAAATGTTATCGGGACAGACATGACGTACTTTCTTTATTCACGTCAGATGGGCAGAGACATTTTCTAAAAATTAAGAAAAACGGCTGTTACGTCTAATAATAAGCTGTCAATACTTTGAGATACTTGTTGTGTAGACAATAAATGACATACGACAACATTTACGCAAAGTAAAAGATCTCGCGCGAATAAAGCGTTGAAAAAATTTCAATGACGTCAATGAGAATTCAAATAAGCTCGTGGGTGGAGAATGTGGGCAAACATATAAGGTCGTAGCATTTTTTCTCTTTCCTAAAGAAAACCTGGATACCCTTACTTTTTATTTATATGCTTCATAAGATGACAGAGGAATTGAAAGACATCCACTCGATATAGAGTTAGAAAATTTCTAATTTACATCACGAATAGATGACAAGAGGGCTTTTAGATGCAAAAGAGACATTTGACAATAATTGTTGGAGATCTTGTAATTATATACGTATATATATTCTCATATCCATATCTATCTTCAAATAAGTACATAAATAAATATCGAAGAGTATAGAGATCTTCATTTGATATCTCTGATAGTGAGATCTACAAGTATAAGATAATAAATCTGATGATACACACACACACACACACACACACACACACACACACACACACACACACACACACACACACACACACACACACACACACACACACACACACACACACACACACACAAACATTATAATATAATAAGAACATAATGAGATGAATGAGAAAGCGTATGTAAAACGATTGATTTACAATTACGATGTGCAAAATGTACGTTGTACTTATGTTTATGTACGTTGTATTCCAAACTTTCGATCGTGATGGTTCCATGACGACCCTCGTGGACCGACCGATGTTTTCTTCGCGGTCTCCAGCTGACACTATCGCGAATAGTTCACCTCGTCACGTCAGATTCACTTGTAGCTCAACGAAACAATATCGAACCGTCAGATCAACGCTTCGACTCCAAATCCATGCATTTACTGTAAGACAATCCCGGCAAGTCGGAGGGAAAAAGGCAAACCGCGTGGAATCGATCGATCGAATGAAGCGAAAATGCGCGTCGGCGAAAATCGTTGGCGAGAGGAAAGTTCGCGTAAGGGCGCGTCGCGTACGCACGCACAGACGGAGGTGCCGGTTATCAAACGCGTGGCGGACAACAACATGACATGAGAGAGGAGCGGCTGAATCCGTGCCGCGGCGCGGCGCGGCCGTCGCGGCCCGGCTCGGTTCGGCACGGCGCGGCACGGCGCGGCGCGGCGCGGCACAGCGCGGCACGGCACGGCGCGGCACGGCGCGGCGCGGCGCGGCGCGGCAGCGTCGTGGAGCCAGGCGTCTCGCGTGAAATTGCGCAAGCCAGTTCCGCTCCGCGGGCTCGATCTCGTGCGTGCGGGCCACGGTGCATGCGCGTATCACGTTTCGCTCCGCCGTCGTCCGCGGTGTCGGAGGGGAAAGGGCCGCGGAGCGCCACGCACGATCCGTCGACGTGCAATTCATACGGCGGATCGGGAGGACTGCCAAGCGCGTCGGCACCGCCGTCAGATTGGTCGAACGGGGCGCGAACGGCGGTACGCCTGGCGCGCGATTGGCCGGCCGGGCGACGTCGGGCGCGGCTCCCGCGCCCGGTGGTGGGGTATATTTGAACAAGAGCCGCCGACTCAAGAGTAGCGGAGTACACTCGCTTACCGGCCTCCATCCACAACACGGCACACAGAGAGAGGAGAGAGAGATTCGTCGGTACGCGAGGCGGAGTGTGTGGTGAGAGGTGGTGAGGCGGCTCAAACAGCGGCCCCGCTCGATCAAATAACCGACCGCGCGCGCGACTGATGAGCGGCCGTCACCGTATAGTGGTTGGTGTTGTTTCGCGCACTCGTTCACGTCGTACAACACGCGAGCGAGAGCCTGGGCTCTTTTCCTGTCGTCGGCTTTGCCTTCGCCGTGCCCTCCATGGTGTTGGGGTAACAATTACCCCCCTATCTCTCCCGCGGGGGGTACTCACTTTCGCGCTCGCGTCCGCTCCCGTCCGCTTCGCGCATCGAATGCGCATCGTCTCGCGAGCAAACGGACTGTGCATTGTGTTCCGGGAACAAGAAGAAGAACGAGAAGTGAGAACGAGGAATTCGTCAATTGCCCTTGGTCTCGTTTGCCCTGCTGCGCAGCGCGCGCGCGCCTTCCAGAGGTTCACTCGAGATACGCTCGTAACTTTTCCTCTCGCGCGGGAAAAAAGAGTAACGTTCTTGCTTCTGCTCCGGTTGTGACAGAATAGAGTTTCGTCGACACAGTGTCGTTCAGTGCCCTTCTACCCTGGGGAAGAATATTTGGTGATGTTTGTCTTTCTGGTGAAATTAGTCCGTCTTTAAGTGCGAGGCAATTTCCCTAGGTAGTCGCCGCGCGTCTTCGTGCATCTTCTGTGACTCCGAGGATCGTCTCTTGTGACTTGTGACTCGACAGACGGTCAGTAGGAGGATCCCTTGTAGCGCCGATCGACTTTGGATTCATCTAAGTAAGATTAAGGGAATACCCGACTGCCAGCAGCCGTGGTACCGCGGATTTCATGATTCCCGCTTGACAACGACGACGCGACAGCAGGCCACCCCGGCACCGGTGAGCTCTATGACCATGCTTCAGTCGCAAAAACTGTACGGCGATGCGGGTGCCATGACCAGCGCCGCGATGTCCAGTATGGGCAGCATGGCGCCCACGTACAGCTCGATAAACTCGATGGGCTGCGTGCCGATGGGTATGTCGATGGGAGTCGGAGTCGGACCGAGCTGCAGCCCCCAGGGCGCCGGCGGCTTTAACATGAGCACCATGAGCTCGGCGATGGGAATGGCGTCGATGGGTGGCGGCGGGATGAGCGGGTACAGCGGTGCTTCCATGGGCGCTGGCGGTGCCTGTATGAGCGCCGTCGGATACGGCCCGCTGACTCCCGGCGGGGGCACCGGCGTCAGCCGAGATCCGCTCTCCTTGACGGAGCCGGACTCGCCGAATTCAGCTCTCCAGCGTGCTCGCAGCGACAAATCTTATCGGCGTAGTTACACGCACGCCAAGCCGCCGTATTCGTACATCAGCCTGATCACCATGGCGATACAGAATGCACCTCACAAGATGCTGACCCTCTCGGAGATCTATCAATTCATCATGGATCTGTTCCCGTTTTATCGGCAGAATCAGCAGCGCTGGCAAAACTCTATCAGGCATTCCCTGAGCTTTAACGACTGTTTCGTCAAGGTGCCGCGCACGCCGGACAAACCCGGCAAGGGATCCTTTTGGACGCTACACCCTGACAGCGGCAATATGTTTGAGAATGGTTGTTATCTACGGCGTCAAAAGAGGTTCAAAGACGAGAAGAAAGAGCTAACCAGACAAACCAACAAGCATCAGCAACATCAGCAGCATCAGCCGACTGCCGCGGTAGCGGTGGCGTCTGGCGCGACCATCGCCGGCCAGCACAGTCCACCCACTCACGAGGTCACGCCTGGTTCCAAGAAGACCGGCTCGTCCATCCACCATGGCGGCCCACAGCAGGACGACAAGGACCTGCACTCGCTGGTGCACCATCATCATCACACGACTCTGCATCAGCACCACACCGCTCTCAAGAGCGACACCACCGACATCGGCGGCCTCCTCGGGCCTGATCTCAGCGCTGCGCACGACGAGCTCACCGCGATGGTCAGTCGCGGCATCCACCCGCAACTGTTGTCCGACACGGCGAGCCTGCACCACGGCATGACCGGCAGCCTGAAGCAGGAACCGATTTACGGCACGGCGGCTAATCATCCGTTTAGCATCAACAGGTTATTACCGCGCGACACGACTGGCACCTCTCCCGGCGCCCAGGACACCAAACCGCCCGAGATGAAGATGTACGAGCAGCTGCACCAGAGCTACGCCAACTTCGGCTCGCCGCATCATCCGCACGCGCACTCGGCGCCGCCCAGCCACCATCATCACAACGGCATGCACGCGGGCACCAACGCCGCCGGGCCGATGCACATGACGAATCATCATCATCAGGAGTACTACCAGAGCCCGCTCTATCATCACGCGACGAGCGTGGCCACCACGAGCGCACCCCCGCCGCCCTCCGTCGCCACCGCGGCGCCGGGCTTGTGACATCACGCTACCCACCCTTACGCTTTGGCCTGAGTCGCTGCCGCCGCGGCTTACGTCGCGACCGCCGCCGCACCGATACCAACCCCGATGCCGGATCTGCCCGCGATCACGACGTCCGCAACGAACGCGGGACCGACGTCGCCCGCTACCTCGTCGACCTTCTCGTCGCCGTCGCGAGCGCAGCCACGTCGACGCGCGCGTCGTCCTGACAACGACGACGACGTCGTCGACGCCGTTGTCTGCTGGCCACCCGACGATGACGACGAGTACGACGACGAGAACGAGGACGAGGAGGAGGAGAACGTCGTCTACAGACGGTAAACATTGCCGAGAGGTAGGCTTCGGGGTATTTTCTTTCTCACTGACAATGAGAATTACGGTTCATCGTCGTGAAGGTCGATTTTTTTTTTATGTTGTTTCTGCGCAATGCTGGGCAAACGGGAATATTACATTTTCGAGAGATTATTTTTATTAATTGTGATATTCTCATTAAACGCTATTACATATGAAATATATGTAATGCGAGAGCAATCGTTGTCATATTTTGTGTAGGTATATACACACGTTATGCAAATTGTTTATCCGAATCTTGGAATATTCTCTTAATTATTATTCTCTTTATGAAGAGTTTTTCAATATTTAATTCATTTTACATTCTCCTCTATTCTTTCTTTTCTCATTACATTCTCCTCTATTCTTTCTTTTCATGTGTCTTCTTTTGTTTAGATCGATGCTTGGATCATTGTATATTAGTTAGTGAACAAATTCCCGCATTAAATTACAGTAACGGTAACAAAAGTTTAAGAGATGAAAGGAAATAGAATAATCCATTTACCATTTATCATAGAAACAGAATTATATTTTTGACGGAACACACAATAATTAACGAATATAGATTCTTTATATAAAAATTAATTTTTTTACATAAATATGCAATACATAAGAAATAAATTTATATATTTGTGTATTTGTATTTTATATAAGTTTATATTTTTATATATTTGTGTCATCATTGGCTAAAATTATATATGAGATTTATTATACTTTAAGTTTATTATTTAGTGCATTTTTTAAGCTATTTCTGAAATATTTAGTAATAAGAAAAGATATGGATCACGTGAATTCAAATATTTTTACTAATAGAAACAATGATCACGTTCTTAAATATGCCCAAAACTTTAAAGAGGTCACAAGTACATTGTGCTGAGAAAGAAAGCACAGATAGGGAAATAATATTTACATGTACGATCTATTACACTTGCTCATTTTATAAACTTATGTCCGTTACTGTATGTTGTCACTTAAACTCACAATGACTTCGTAAGCATCGTTTCAAGTACAATTGCAAACAACAGTCGTGATAGAGGAGATTAAACCCACTTTAAACGACATCTTTAATTTCGTGAAAGAGTTGTATTCATAACTTTTTAGTATACAATACCAAAAACAGTTGTGCGATAAAAATGTATAACGTATAAAATTGTAAATGGAATTTTACCATAGTTCCTAGAGCAATTACGTATACGATATTTCGTAAGAAAGCATCACGCGACTCGATGTTTTTCTTCTATTGCTGAATGCTTGTAGCTTATCCAGAATGTTATCAATGAAAAATTATCTTCATTTCATCATAACCCACCCACTTATCTACTCTATCGAACAAATAGGTATTCGGAAGAAGTATTTGAATAACCGAGAGCACTGAATCATCCGTATTTCCGCGTTTATCATAACTGAACCGTTCGATATAATCATTTCGATGTATTATACAAGTACTTTTTATGATACGCTCGCGTGACATCGACATTTTCTTATACAGTAGTAACAGTGCTCTTCGATACGCTTTATTTCTTGTACGTCATCACGAGAGATGCAATAACCTGGCACTTAAATATTTACGGGTAATCGTCATCTTTGAATTGAATTTGCAATGGTCTCGTTCAACAAACTTAATAAAAAAAAAAGCGAAACCGCGTGAAAAGAAACGCGAAAGAATACCAAAGATATTTTATAAAATATAAAGATATTTTATAAAATAAAATTAAATTTAATAAATAAAATTAAATTTAATTTAATATCGAATCTTGATCTTATTATTTGATTTCATTGTCTTTTTATTATAATTGTTTCAACATGATTCATCTTAACGATTAGGAAATTTATAATGATTTTGTTTTCCTTCTCACATACATGGCCACGTGTGTCTACTTATTCTTCATAAATAATTTTATTATAGTTTTTATATAAGATTATTTATACATATGTAAAATCAGTTTTTCAAACGAGACTATTACATATATATTATATGCATATATTTCTAATGTAATATATACACATATATATATGAGTCATTTATATTAAATTGACGACAGCGTTTCATATAAGAAAAACGCGATTTTTTAAATGTACGGAGGATAAAAACACGCAAAGTGAAAGGAAACAAATGAACTATAAATATTTCACTTAACATGACAATCAATGATTTACAATATATCATTATATAAAGATTAATATTTTATGTCCGAATTAGGACGTAAACTGAAACAAATACGTTTTCTGTCTCTATGTCGAGTTTGATCTTTATAGATTTAATCTTTTATAAATATATTTTACATCTACAATCATTGTTTGATACAATAATAATAATTTCCAATTTTTATTACCTACGAATTAAACTTTGCATACGAAATTTTGCTAAAAAATTTTCAAAATGTAAAATATCAAAACTGTGACTCCAGTATCATTAATTGTTGTTAATAATATCCAGCGGATTTTATATAAGCAGATTTCCAATTAAAAGTTAATAAGATCTATGATTGCAAATTATCTACGTTCTTCGAACAGTTATTAATAAAACTCTGTGAATATCATTGATTTCTCTTTATTAACTATATCTCTCTCTCTCTCTTTCTCTCTCTCTCTCGTTTGCTTTTTTTATCACGAAAGGCAAAGATATTTTATGATTCATTGAATCGTGTAATCGCCGATAATTATTAACTATCCGTCAACTATTGTCTTAATTGACAATCGTACAAATTTGTTGAACAAGACCGTCACGTCGGTATAATATCAATTTCAAGATGAAGATGTAGTAATATGCGTGTTATAGCGAATACCTCTTCGAAATTATCATTTACATTAGTATGATTCTGTCTTTATTAAATCTGTCATTGATTTCGATTCTTCTACATTTATTTGTTCTGTTATTATTTTCACATTTGTTTGTGCATAGCGCGTAACATACAGACTATGATCAACATAGAGTTTTTATCGCAAGATATAAAATTAAATGAAATTTTTTTCAAGAACAGATGATAAATTTATTGCTTCATAAAAATGTTATATGTCGAGATTGGTGCTCTCTCCTCCCCACACACACACAATAATTTATTAGATCTGTCTCATCTTACCTTTTTTCAATTTCACATTTTAAACTATCAAATTAAATAAACGACTCTGCATAAGAGAATAATAAAGTAATAATATCACGTATAAATAATGGTTTCTTCCTCGCGAAGCTTGGTTTCTAATGATCGCGCACACATATCTTGTATCTAATAATACCATTAAGGCAATCGCTTAAGGGAGTTCAAAAATCGCAAACGATTCATTACGATTGCTTATTAGGATTGCAAGAGCCCCGCGGCGATGAACCGATCGGTACTTGAAAATCCTCGATTAATATTAAAGGCGGGCGCACCCCGATGAGAGGGGGTGCCTTGTTGCGGCAAGGGAGCGGCGTAACCCTCGAAAAGCAGTGCCAGCGAAAAAGTGAGAGCGGTGTCGGATGAGTAAAATTTGTGATACTATACGTGAAAATAAATATAAATTAATGTACGCATCGCGCGTCGCGCAAGAGAGAGGACACGCATATACATATATACATATATATATATATAATATTCGAGCACTCTGCGTGGCCGCATAGTCCATGCATTTTATGCATCCCCAGTGCCCATCATGTGCACACGGGCATGCATTCACAGGAGGTATACGAACGCGCGTGTGCATCGTAAGCTGAACGTCGATAAATAATAGTTAATTCTCGTTTGAGAGCGGAGAAAACGTCCCGCGTTTTTTGTATAATATCTGTAGATATTCGTATATATCGTAATGCGCATGATGTACAATATTACATGTTAAAGAGAGGTATATATATATATATACATATGATATGTATAGGTATATAAATGGAATCTTTATCAATATATTATATTAGGCCTCCTTTAGGCGATCTATTTAACACGTGACAAAGAGTTCGAGACATAATTCTCTGTCATACTTACATTTAACATGCCGTGTATTCTGATATGGATTCTGTATATGTGTATATTTTGACTCTTCAAACATATTTTCTGTATTGTACGGTACAAAAAATTTTGTCTTGAATTCTGTCAGAAAATATAGATTGCTTAAAGTGAGCTTATATATATATATATATATATATATATATAATAGATCATAAGAGAATGAATGAAAGACAGATGACGGGAGAGAAAGCGAGAGGAAAAGCGAATTAGGCAAACGTGATATTTTGCATTATGTATTTCGAAAGCATACTTTTATACTGTCGCACACGTATTCGCATAGTGCAGGCGATAAAGGACTTGTTAAGATATTTTGCGGTCCTGCAAAAGGATATATTTAGGTTTATAGCTAAATTGATATGATATTGTATATACTATTTGTAAAATGGCGCGTGTAAACGTTCCTGAAAATATACTGCAATCTAAAGTCGAATAATTCTATTCAAATTGAATTCTATTCATTGATTTCAATTGAATTATACGCATATCTCGAATGCATTGTGATTCTAGAACGAGATATGATTATAACATAGCCATAATGCGATTTGCAAATTAGTCAGCTATATTAGGTAACAATTAACATTAGATTAGTTTCAGAATTAATTCAGAATTATTATGCATTGGGCAATTAACTTGAAAAAATATTCTACACGAAATAAAAAGTAAAATTCATTTTAATAACTCCAGAGATCGCGCGTCTGTCGTTAATCTGTTGAATATCGGCATAATTTTTGCGATCACCGTTTTATTATGTTAGCATTGCAAAAATAGTGCAATTCAATTGGTTTCTTACTCAAGTTATAACCATTGAAGGTTAAACTTGCGCAAATACAAATGACACAGAATTTGCTCGATAATGTTGGATACGCGAGTGCCATACATCGATGCAATTTCTGCAAGTCAACATTCGAGTGCAGAGGGCTAAGTCAAGACAATCGAGCGGCTTAAGTTGCGTTGTTGAATGTAGAGAAGAAAAAAACTTCACAATTAACGCGGGAGCACAAGTGAGCGTGTGTGACAGGAATCTTGTGACGACTCCATGTAAACTGCGCATTTTATTGGTCACGTAATTCGCTAGGTCATTTGCAGAGCTACTTTCATATTCAGTCTATGAATATGAAATTGATGAAAGCTTTTACCATCGTCGCGGTTGTAGTCTTACTCCTGATCGATGAGAGAAAGTGAACTCTTGTCTGCTTTCATTGGCGAATCGCTGAAAATCAAATGCCACTTTGGAAATTTAGATAATAGCTCGTAATTTTGCTGATTTTCTCATATTTTCCATTCATACGCCCTGCTATCTTACTTTCTTTTATAAATTTTTATCGAATCCAATCATCGAGTAGATATCGCTTAAATAGGCATATGCGCTGCAAGATAAAAAATAATACGGTGGTCTTAAAAGTGAGCAGTTTCTATGTATTAAGACGCATCTGTAACATTGACCTTCCATCATTTTTGGCGAAGGCAATGAGATTAGAGTTAGAAATTTTCTAATAATAATGCGAATTAGAAAACTTCTAATAAACCTGAAAATTGATGGATGCTTTTGAAATACGCAACCTAATGTAAATCTGTAAATAATGAATTACGCGAATCACAGAAAATCGCTAATTATTGTTATCACCATTATATTACTATCACCGCTGCGATTACATTTATCCCGAATCTATTAGGTTAATTTTCTACATTATTTTTTGTTTTCATTTTTTATTTGATAAATGTCAAAATTTTATATTATAATTTTATTTAGTACTAAAAGCTTACTATTTTTGGATAAAATTAAAATTTGTTCATTTTCACATAAATATCGAATCTGTGGTTTCAATAGTAAAATTACAATGAAATAAATTAAGTATCAAATTTGCAACCAAACTCTCTTCGCCTACAATATTTTTATGCGTAAGAATCTGGGTTCGATTGTAATGGAAAACAATTACAACACTCGCACACGAGAATATTACAAATATATAAATAAGTATATGAATAAGATCTAAATTTTTCGGAAAAGTAATACGAGGTGAGTCTCTTTCACAAAGACATCGAGATTTTCGATATAATTTTGCAACGTAGTGAAAATTCGGGAAAAAATTTTTTTAAAAGTAAAATTGTTACCATCGATCCCAGGCTCTTCTGCTGCTAAGAGTGCATCGATCGAAGAGAGAACAAGATAAAGGAGGAAGCGAATCCTGCAAGGAGAACCTCTCAAGGCGGGGCACGGACGAAATGCAAATCTCAAAATTACGAAATCTCATGTTTAACACGTTTTCACTATCCCTTGAACCGTTCCACTGCCGAGAGAACATTCTTTTATTCTCCTATCGCTGCGACATATATCTTGTTCAGGAAGTGAAATACATTAATTATAAATTAATTACTAATTTCAATAAGTTCAGGCTTCGGTGATACGCGAGAATGATGATTTTCATGTTTATCCGCGAGAATTGGCGCGCGATAGATTTCTCAAAAATTGCATTATAAATTATGCCGATTTCAATCTTCGATTGTACTTTTCAACCCTTCGGCGTCGTTCTCAATCGAACCTGCCCATGTCTGATAAATATATGTCGCCCAACTCTCGAGAGATTAAATGACAAAAGAGAGTGAACGGACGAGTGAAAGGAGAAAATTGTGCTGTTGTTAGAAAGAGAGAGAGAGAGAGAGAGAGAGAGAGAGAGAGAGAGAGAGAGAGAGAGAGAGAGAGAGAGAGAGAGAGAGAGAGAGAGAAAGAAAGAGAGAGAGAGAGAGAGAGAGAGAGAGGTAGATTGTATGTGTATGTGAGAGAATGAAAAGAGCGATAAATCGATGAGAAGGCTGTAAATGTTTCAATAAATTTACGTATTTCTACGAAAACTGAACTATTGCTGTCTTTTTTGCAAATTATTTTCCTCAAAATTTACGACAATCCTCTTCCACTTCCTTTCATTCTTACTGATTTTATTATTCTGTTATAATTTAAAGTAGGGGGAGGGGGAAGGAAGGGAGGGAGAGAAAGGGGAGAGAGAGAGAGAGAGGGAGAGTCGCATAATTATATTTTTATCCAACATTGATCTTGCGGTGAAATTAATTAAAATACATTGAATACCGAATGTTCCATATGCAAATGATATGTAAACAGTTGCATTAATTGTTACTTTTGTCAAAACAAACGATATTACATTGTCGATGCTGTATATTCAATTCATTAAATTCATTTCTTCAAATGACGAATATCTCGGCATTCCGGTCGGATAATCCGTTGAGCAAATTGCGATCATTATAATATTTATTTGTGATTAGCAATGGCATCTTCGTCTGTCTTTATCACATTGTACATCCAGTGAAATATGTTGAATATTATTTACGATGTCGCATTAAATTAAAAATATTTATCATAATCTGCCACTGTGTTACGCGTTATTTTCAATTGATTATTGTACATTTATGATATGTGATGTGCATATATGGTTCTCGTATGCAACACATCTTCAGTATAAATAGAACAAAAATGTGGCAAAAATTAATCAAACTTACAAGTTTATTTTATCTATTCAATATGGAATTTTAAACGCTACGTCGAAATCATGAAATTAAAAAGTCTCTAAATTTCTGAGTTATTTTAAATGAAATAATATCTATTAATTAAATGTTTAATTCGTATAATACGTGAACCTCTAATTTCTGTTGTACTATTTTCTACGTAACCCTACCTCACAGTTCATCCAAGATAGCGATAGCTACTGTAAAAAGCAACATCGAGGAGCTTTAGACAACGCCGTGCCAACGGCAAACAAACCTTCAACCGGGTTATCAATAGCGATCGATTGATTTCGGGCATGATAGCGCAAAGACATGTATGTGGAAGGCTTGAAAAAGATAAGTGGGCAGATTAAAAACGAGATAGGCGTGTCGGCACGTGTTCGGCCGGCGTCTTTTCTGGTCGAAAAAGAGTGGCAAAAATCTATCACGATAATTGCACGAATAACCAACACTCTTCATTCAGATATTTACAATGAATATAAAATAAATTAGACGAGAGGAAAGAGTATGCGCTTCAGATAAATTTTAAAATCAATCACATCTCACATCTCAATTTATGACTCGAAAGAGTTAAAAATAATATAGACAATCCCTAAAGTGTGATGTTTTATGTTAAGTTGATGATTAATGTAAATTTTGAAAAAGAAAATTTGGTAATCTTCATTTCAGTTCGATAGAAAAGTTCGATAGTAAATAGAATTTGCAGAGAAAACTTTCATCGCAATCAATCAGATGAAATAGTAAAGTAAGCTGATTGTGAGTCGAATTCTCTATTCTGACGTTTAGTTCGAAAACTTAGATTTTTTTTTGATCAGCTCTTTTTGTGTCAATTATTCAATAATATCTGAATTCACGCATTTATTAAGCGTCGCGGCGCGTTTCAGTGTCAGTGTAATAATATTTAACTACGATTCCGGGACATTTACGCGAGAGCACACTCGATTCGTACTCATTGACCTAAAGCTTTTTGTTGGCTAAGTGCGATCGAGTATCTTGTGTAAATTTCCTAATCTGTATATGCTGCAATCTGTTCGTTCAATGCCGATTTACTGTGCGGCTCGACGGGCTGTAATCCGGAGTGAAAGCCGGAAATACTGATCCGGCGTTTGAGGAGATTAATTGATCGTCGAGCGGTTGGAGAGAATTAAAAACTTTAAATTTTATGAAATAAAGCTCCTCAATCCTACTGGCATAACATCTTGATAAAATCAGACTTTATTACGGAAATTAAGATATTAAAATTGGGCAAAATTTCACTCGATACTGCAAAACTAACATTATTTTTTTCAGTATAAAGAAGATACACATTAGTCGTTTTAAATGCACGAGCTCTTTAAAGACAAAATTAAATAAATTTGTAAGAAAGAGTAAATATAACATATGCTTTCTTTTTATGTACTTTGATATTTAGTACAAATTAGTTATATAAATTTACTCATGCGTACGTATCTCTTTTATTGTTACATTTGCTCTTAAACGATTAAGAGGAAAACATTTATTTCGGACAAATTTGTCTTGATATAAAATGTAAATAAAATCTTTGGTCGAATTATTTCATTATTGATCTTGCTCTAGAAATCTTGATATAGTGACTGACTTATTGACTTCTAGAATTTGATATTCCGTGAGCTGCTTCCGTTAGTTATTACTTTCTCTAGAAAGATAGTAGAATTTCGAGGTGTCTCCGTTATCTTATCTTCATGCGTTCATGCGTCATTCCACAAAAATTTCAATTTACGGTTATCTTAATTTTATTTATCTGAACAAGCCCTTATAAAATAACATGTAGTGAAACTTCACACGTAATTATGTCTTCTAACGTGTTAGAATCTTTATTAAATTTCGATAAATACATCATTAATAAAATTACAGACACAATATATAAAATAATATACCAATAAATACTTTTGTTTTTTATTGTCAAACTGAGAACATGATTCATTTACAAAATTTTAGATACTACTCCTGTATATTTTTTCTTTCTAAAACAAAATACATGGAATTTGCAAATTCCAGATAAATTGTAGTGCTTTACTCGATCTCGATTTAGGGGACGAAATACTATTTTGGGAGGTCGTTAGTTATGCGTTTCATGGTCGCGGCAACGATATACGTGCATGCTAATATCGTCCGAGCACAGCCGCGGAAATGCGCGTAATACGTGCGTCGCGTTCGCGAGTGAGCGTTAGGATTATCGTGGGCGATAAGGTGACGCTGCGGCGATCGTGCCTACCTACTATATCTCGGTGCTGTGTCCCAAGCGCTATCGCGCTCGCGTATGAGCACCGTAAACGAGTCTTAGTTAACGGGCGGCTATGCGGAGGTGCAATCTCCCGCGGATTATTCGACATGATACAGGGACAGATATACACGGAGAGGCACTACAAACCTGTGTATCCGGCCAATATTTGACTAAATCATGAACAATGTTTGTACACACGCGCACTCGCGCGCACATGCGCTGGAGAACGCAGCGCGAGCGCGCGCGCACGGCGCATAACGAAAATGCACGATACGTCGCGTTAGTACAGCGACGCGTTGATTCGCAGCCTCGGGGATTATCGGCGACCATGTTATGCTCCGGAATATTGACGGCGAAGGTGTCCATTAGAAGCGACACTTTGAGATAAGCATCGAATCGGTAGACATTGCATTATAAGACAATATTGACATCTTCCGAAATTTTAAAGACGCGGAAAAGACGCTACGTCGGAATATAATGCTCTTGCAACAATAGAAAGCTCATTTCTCTTTGTATTTTATTTTTTTAGGTAATTTTACTACGAAACATAAAATCTTGGGGTTTTTGATTATAATTTTATTTACAATTTTTAGATTAATTTTGTTAGAGTACTTCTATTTGCAATACTTAAATTAAAAGTAATTATAAATTTGTGGCGATTCAATTGTATTTTTTTTAAATCGGGAAATAATTAAATTTAATTTGTGCAATGATTTTATTTTTGTTGGAATTAAAGAGGATTCTAAGATCAAACTCGAATATTTATATTGAATTTCAAGCAAACACTGACAAGCGTAGGTACTTTGCTTTGGATGTAATGATCAGGATTTGCGAAGGACAATTTTTAGCTACTGTTATCTATAGATACATCGTCTGATGCACCATCTGATGAACGAGAACATATTGGCGTAAACATATCATGCATATATTTTAGACACTTAATATGGCAAGGCATTATGCGAACACTTCACTTGTATTATATTTCGTATCCCGGGGACTCAATGTAAAACGCATCGTAATCATTAGAGACTCTTAAGGCGGGAATTGAAGATACCTATATACCCCGGAAGAAACGGATATTTCTTCTTTGAGCTATCAAGGAGAAGCTCTTTGAAAATATTGACCTCGACTCGTTTCGATCTCCCATCAGTAAATTGAATGTAGTTATATAGGAAGAAGCCGATTCCGCAAAAACGTAAAAATTTTACACGTACTTTCTCGCGGCGCTATACTTGAACTATTCTTGCCTCGAAAGCGAAGCTTTAGAACTGTTAATGCGCGATACGAGTTTAATCTTCAGACAATTTCAAGTGATGCTTAACAACGTCTGACAAAACTTTAGGTTTAACGTCTAACTTAAATTACCGTGATATTGTTGTCATTGTTGTTAAATTAAATTAAATTTAATAAGTCAAAATTTGATCAACACCTCCTTGAAAAGTTTCGTAACTCCATATTTTTTTTACTGATGCATGAAATAGGTCCGGCCTCATACGAGGCCCAAATACACGAGAGGCTTAATGAACGGAAGGGTTAATTTCACTGTGCACGGGGTTGCATCGGCCGCGGGTGCATGTATGGCGAGCGACGCGCCATACGTTCGATATATTCTCGCGTTGAAAACCAGGGTGAGCATGAAGGGGTGCAGGGAAAGAGAGAGAGAGAGAGAGAGAGAGAGAGAGAGAGAGAGAGAGGGGGTGGAGAGAGATGGAGAAAGAGAGATCAACACGGAGAGGGAGAGTGCAGGGAATTGCAGGGAAAGCTAGCTGGAGGGAAGAAGAGGATGCAAGAGTTGACTGAAAGCGACTGGGAGCGAATCCGGAGGGGCGAGGAGGTGGAGAATACTCCGACGGGCACTATCGACAAGGAGGAAAATCATCCGATCATGTGCGCGCGTGTATCACACGTACGTGCATTCGACCGTCATCTCTCGGTGTTTTATGCCCGAGTAATATACAGTCGACGTATGCCGCGAGACGCGCGAACAAAGATTAGCGGAGAGGAACGAATTTAAAAATAAAATTTGATTACGCTCACGTGTGAAAAGTTTAAGTAAATGAATGAACTTCCTCGATTCGCGTATCTGCATTAAAAAAATGCATTTTTACAGAATAATATATGTGTTTGTCGCTCGTGGCATATATAGCAATTAGCGAGTGCTAAAAATATGAACTTCGCGAATATGACCTTTCTATATAAAGTTTAAAAACATGTTAAATATTTACAAATTACAAATATTTAAAAAAATAGCAATCATACTTTTTTACGATATTGCTGATTTTGATAATATTTCATTACCGAATTTATCATTGCTTTGAGTGAAAAATAAAATTAAAAATATGCTATTTTTTTCTCATTAAGTTATTAATTTTAGTTAATTGTTGTGTTGAATTTTATTAAATAAAATCTTGCGTGAAATATACTTGCGTTTGCGACCATTTTCTTCGCGGTTTTTGTCATGTACGTTCGGGTTTCGTCGAGTAAAGCTCTAGATGAAAACAGTCGCCTTCGTCCGGCTTTCCTTCGCGAATCTGCGATCCTACAAGCGATCAGAAGATTTATTCTTGCGCAATGATTAATTCGCCGTGGCAATAATTCCAGGATGAATTTCGGCGAAAGACAAAGTCTGACCATCGTTTGCACTTTCGGCACGTGATCGCCGAGCTACGGTACGGACGACGAGGAATCGTTGCGGCTTAAGGACGGGATCTGGTTTACTTAGGTGCGCCGGCGAGAAATTGAAATTTTCGTAAACGGATTAGGGAAGCGGTCACACGACAAACTCCTTGTTAATTAGAATATAATCCTGGTCTTAATGGGACACCTGCTACGTAATAAAATCAGGTACAGCGCACGTCGATCGTTAAGTTACACGTATGTCGCGGCGATTGTACGTGTCCACATAAGCGTAGGTCGGACGAAACGATTTTGCATTAACAAACACGAACAGTCGTTTCTATAAATAAAGGTGACGTCGTTATGTGATGTGCACGATGCTAACAAATATGTTGCGTGTAAATTTGTACAACATGTTGTGATCTTTGTGTCGTATTGTTAAACAGACGCGAAGTAAATTTTATTGTGAAAATAATTTATATATTTATGATGTACAAATTGTATTTTTAGAAATCTTTATAAAAACGCTGAGAACTTTTATAAATATTGCTGGGAAAATATATATGAAAATACGTTGATTTCTTAAGGCCATCTTAGATATCATTTTACATTGGCTAACGTGTGTTTTGAAACGAAACAGTAACGGCGACAAGTATCGAGAAAAAACATTTCGCAAACATTGAATGGTTAAATCGATTAAAGTTACGGTCAACCAATTCAATTCCACTCTCTATACTCATACTATTGATACGACGATTAAAGTGCATACATTATTAGCGAATTTTATAGGACATACCAAGGAAATAAAACGTAAAGCGTTTTTGCGCTGAAATGGTTGCTTGAATAAAACTTTATTTGAATAACGCTCCGCTCTGGTTTTAACTCAACCATTTTGTCCTTAATTTCGATCAGCTTGTCCGTTATCTGGCCCCTCGCCCGTCCTTCCTCTTTTCTTTCTCGTCGTTTTACCCTCCCTTTCCCATCACAGAAGGGCAGACCTTATTGCCAGGGGTGTATTCGAATCGACGAAATCTGATCATTGGCGTTATGCGATGTCGTATCGGATTTTTGCTGGAAATAGAACGAAACGTTATAATAGGGCCATTCTTACCTATAGAAATTTATATTTTTCGTATAGAAATTGATAAAAATACGAAGAAAATAAATGAGCACATGTTTTAAAAACAATTTATTCAATGAAATAAAAATTGAAAATTTATTAAGATTGTTTCGAAATTAAATATATCACATTTCATAATATTTATATAATGAACAATGCACTATTCTGACTTTAATGAAAGACAAAAATAAGTGACGATTTATCGAAAAGTAATAATAATTTTCAAGAATATAATTCTTTCTTTTTTTATTTTTTATGTATTAGATTTGAGCAATATTTTACATATGTGAATTAACTATCTCGTAAACTTTAAAATAGATAACTTTAAAAATTTTTTTAAATATAACTAGAACAAAACACGGATTTTCCACTTTCAGTAAATCATTGCGTGTTTTTGGTTGCTTGTTTAATCTGTAACTTCAGTCTCGTCACCGAACAACTCTTTTCTCCACCAAAGTCGTTTCGCCTTCTTTCTGTTTTACGATAGCAGAGGGAGGGACTTATTACCGTTGGTAATAATCGGAACGACAATATTTGGTTATCGCGACGATGGAGTCGTTTCGCCGAGGGTATCAGCTTCGAGTTGTGTTAACATTCGAGAAAGAAACACTATGTATATAGGAAACCATTTGCCCTCGCATTATGTAATTCCCACTCGAATCTTTTTAAACAGATGCTCATTTGATGATTAATTTAGGATCGTTTGTAATGAAATTTGGCATCGATAAGAGTGCTAAATATTAGGATCGGTATTCACATTTTTGAATTTCTCAAATTAATTCGAAAATGATTACATACTCGACCTTTACTGGTTATTAATACTTTTAGAAATAGTAGTTTTTAAAAATCAGTTAACTGTATCTTTCATAAAATAAGAGAAATAATAATAATTAGCAATACGAGCAATTAATATTTGTAAGTATTAGCGTTGGCAACAGTTTAATTTTTTGCATCAATTTATAATTCTTAATTTATCAATTATAATAGTGTAACTCTATTTTGATGTCTTATTTTACATTTTCAGAGCCTCAGAGTATAATTCTCAGAGCATTTAATTCTTTGAAAAATTTATATTAAATTGTATAAAGAATAATATTAAAACATTTCTAATTTTCTAAAATTTAAAGGATGTATACTATATTTATATGTTTCAAAAAAGGAGTTATTTTATAACTAAAACGCTGAATAATGAAATTTAGACATTATGCAAGCTGAAATCAAGTATTAAATGGACCAAAATCTCTTTCCATTCTCTCATCATTTTAAATCGAATGGAACTAGGAATTAGGGAGACCTAAATCAAAAGTGCAAACAATATTACAGCCATATAATTATAACATGATAGTTATAAAATTAATAAATGTCAAGACTTTTAAATTGTGAGTACGATTTCAAGGCGATAATCCGGTATGCGTTTCTCCTGAAATAAATGCGTCTGGTTAATTTTCTCGGTCGTGACCCCGGTCTCCATGACGCCTTTTCCATCGTCGTCGTCGTCGTCGTCGTCGCCGGTCACGTCATCGACTATCTGGCCGGCTCCTCTTCTTTCGCCAGTGCTTTTTCGTCGTTTTCCTCCTTTTCTCCGTCGTCGTGTCGGCGGGAAGCCTCGTTGTCGACGAACGCGCCACGTAACGTTGCCATCGCTACAGCGGGGTATCAGCTTGCCTTCTGGTTGGCTGAGAGCGAAGGCTGCCCTCCTGAGAGCGGTGCGGAGTGCAGGGTACCCTGGGCCGAGGTATTGACGCGCCGCGGTTCGACCGAGAGCAAGAGAAAGAGAAAGAGAGATAGATAGAGACGGAGAGAGAGGGACGAAGAAAGAGAGGAGAGCGAGAGCCGGAGAATGACGTTGGCGGAGAGGCGAGGAGGGCGGACGGCAGGAAAGGGAGGGAGGCAAAGAGAGAGAGAGAGAGAGAGAGGGAGAGGCACGCTGGAGAACCCAGCACGCAAGCCCGTTCAACATGGCCGACGCACATCGTACCCACACGCTTCCTCTCGCTCGCTGATAACTGCACTATCTCGCTCCACTCCCTCGTCCTCTCTTCTCTCCCCTCTCCCCCCTCCCTCCCCAGAGCCCACTGCGCGTACGCTCTCTTCTTCAGCCGAGTTTCCCCCGGCGTTCCGCGATCTCTCTTTCTCATCTTCCCTCCTCGTCCAGCGAGTAGAGATTCTTCCTTCCAGGCATCACTCTCTCTCTCTCTCTCTCTCTTTCTCTCATTTCCACGGTGCCTCCTGCTGCCATCCTATTTCTTGTACTCTGTTTCCGCTCGTATATACCATGGTATCCTACGGTACCCGTGTCTCTCTTTCTCTCTATCTTTTTCTCGCACGCTGCTCCACACACCTTGCGTAATCCCCCCGTACATTTCTCTCTCTGTCGCACTCTCGTATCTCCCGTAAACTCCCGTGTCCTTCCTCCCGACTGCTTCCACCAGATTCACGCAGATGCACTTTGTCTCAGTTCCTCTTCTCTTCACCGACTCTTCTCCATTCCTTTACGTTCTACGCTTCTTCGCGCACACAGAGATAAGGCATCCCTTCATCGAGGACTTCGTTTCGGTCCGCCTTTTATTCCTGCGTTTGCACGCTGTCCTCGTTTGCCTCATTACGCGAGGACATAGTGTATCGAAGTGTAAAAAAACAACGCCTGCGCGACGATATTGAGTAGACCAAAACGAGAAAAACAATTTACAACGTTGATGATTGAGCGATCCGATTACCGGAAATTTTGCGAGCTATTTTATACCAATTATATATATTATATTAAAACTATCATATAATAACATAAAAAGCATAAAGAACAGTTCATCTGTTTTAAAGATTTTCCGTGATAATTCGATGATTAATCCATTCAAGAACCACTTATGGATTTATAAATATCTTCAAATTCTTTGTGCACATTTTGAACAGTATTTCGAAGAATTTCAATTATCTGTTAAAGTATGGGATCGAGGCCGTGATGGATATAATCGAATAGAGATAGATAATAGAATATATGTATATATTAAAGATAATATAGATATTATAATAGATAGAAGATATTAAAGATATTATAATATATCGAATTATTCAACTTATTTATTTTACCATATAATATACAACCTAATAAAATTTAATTAAGTTTCAATTATTATTTATTTTTTACCGAGTGAGTTGTAAACAAAGATAGAGCGTCATATGCTAATAACATAATGCACTGTGTGGTAAGTTAAATGACAATTAACAGAGACTAACGGTAAATAGAGTGATAATTAAAGTTTTATATGTAAATCCTCGTTCATTTTCAGAGTTCACATTCTGTCCATAAACCAGGCGGTAAACTAACTGTCGCTTAACACGAGAATGCATACGGATATTTATAATTTCCTTATACTTTCCCGCGATAATCAATTATATTAGAAAATGGTCGCTGCACGCAATGTCTAATCGAACTTGCCAAACGCGGAACGTTAAATCTAAATTCGCATCCGATATTACGCGCGTCCGCGTCATATTTTCAAAATGAATTCGGCACACGTAGATCCTAATTTAGACGGGACGCGGATTTATTGCGAGCAGCCTGCCGCTGTCGCGCGCCGGGGCGCTTAAAAATCCTGTCGGCCCGATAACACACGGATAAATCTCAATATCCGCGATCCCGTCATTAATGCCATTTTAATGGCGCCGCGTTTTCAATTTCACGCACGGCCGGCACACCACCACGCCTGCATTCCCGCGCTTTTCCGCGCGATTCCGATTGTTATTCGGTCGTTGGTTAATTTCGCGAGCCTCATCCGTTTTCACCCTGCGCCGAACGGAAAAACAAGTCATGAACGCTGCTGCTTCCGCTGCCAATGAATGCGTCACTACTATTCAATGTGCGTTTCATTTTACAGATATTGTGTGATAGTCATGTTATTTACATAAGAAAGGTCAGAAAAGATAGAAAAATAAATATAAACCTTATCTTGTGTACAAGTTATAATTCTTTATGTGTATTTCTCTCTATGAAGAGAAAATACTTAAAAAGATAATAGATATGCAGTTTCATTATCCAAAAAGAAATATTTTACATTCAAAATGATTTTTCCATGATCTCATATTCTAAGCTTATTGTTTTACAGCAAACATACTCCTCTTTCAATAAAGTAAAAAATATTGTGTTTTTTTTCTCTCGATTTCAGAGGAATATTTTTCAGTTCTAAAATCTTTGATTTAGAAGATTCCACGTATATAAAAAAAAATTTTTTTTTGGGTGCACCGAGAAAAATGTTTTGCATTATGAACCAAAAGTTTTGTTGATATGTACCCACGAAAATTATTTAGTTACTGTAAACAAGCACAAAACAGAACTGTTTAGAGAACAAAACTGTTTTCCAAAACAAGTTAACAAAATATAAGCAAATAACATATCTGTTTATAGTAACTGAACAATTTTCTTGGGTATATATCAACAAAACATTTGGTTTATAATACAAAACATTTTTCTCAGTGTGTACACAAAATTATAGCTTGATGTATTAAGTTTTGTTTTTTGTAAAAAGATTAAATTATATAGTGATAAAAAGGCCAGATTCCCATCTTACGATAACAAATCTATCATCCCTCCCAAAAATAATTTCGATATACATGAAATCTTATAAATCTTAAAGGATTTTACTCCTATATTAACTGATTACTCTTACATCAAAAGGATTTCTCTGAAATCAAGAGAAAAATAGTATAAACAAGAGTATTTAAGAGAGAAAAAAGTATTTTTCATTTTATTTTGAAAAAGGAATATGTTTGTTGTAAAACAGTAAGCTTAGAATATGAGATTATAGAAAACATCACTTTGGACGTAAAATACTTTTTCTTGAGTGTATGTATCTATGCGCGCAGTATTGAGACAAAACATTAAATATTTTTTAGTGTCAATGACAATTTTACCAGTAACGGTACCTTTCGTCAAAAAGAAAAAAGATTTTGGTGTTCTGATCTTGTTAATATGATTCTATTAACAACTTCTCTTCAGTTCTGATTAAAAAATTCATATTTGCGATGAATTATAATATTGAAGTAATTTTAAGCTCAACCTGAAATATTACCCTAAACATAATGCGGATTTCGACGAGCTTGTAGTTGGGGAATCGCCGGTTTTGATCCTATTAGGAAAATAATAGCGTATAATTAAGGGCGGTGCACCACCACCATGCAGGTTTTTATCGTTGGGGTCCGTTAAGCGTCAACACTTGGGGTTCGTCGCGCGAGAATGCAACATGTGTGGTTGCTTTTGATCCGTCACACCTGATTTCACCACCCCGCTGATTTTTACGCCTAACGAATTGTAGTCTGTTTAACCTGCATTTAATCGGGAGGGCCGCGAAAGGCGCCAGCTTAAAAATAATCTCGTCGCTGGCGAACGTTTATGCACCATATGTGCATTAGCGATGATCGGCAAGTGCATTAAAGTGGTGGCTTCAAGCGAAAATCACATCATGCTTTATCGAGCCCTGATAGGAATTTAGCCTATGACATTGAGTTCTTTATATAAAATAAGAAATCAAATTTTTTTTTCGTTTTTTGTTCCATTTAACGCAGAATATTTTTTACATTATGATCGTATCAAAATATTCATAAATTACATCTAATTATATCTGTATAATTATTGTATAAATATTTATATTATATTATAATATAATATTATCATAATTATTGTACGCTGAAAAAAAATTCTGGTTAAAAACGGACGAATTAGAAAAATCTTGTAGAATTGATGAAATATTCTGATTATTATAAGTTATAAAGTATTGAATTCTATTGTAACAACCAGAATGTTTGATCAATCCTACAAGATTTTCTGATTCGTCCATTTTTAACCAGAATTTTGAAATTTTTTTTCAGTGTATAAATGTTGTAAAATCAGAAAAGATGTTACATTTTGACGGACACTCGAAGATTTGAATCTTTTTTAATAATTGTAAATTCAATTCACTGGAAGGCAAAGCGAACATTTTGTTTTATTTGTTAAGCTTCTATCTCGAGAAGAGAAGAAAAAGTTAATATTTTCACAGCAATTTGCACAAAGTATTTAATTTGAGTGAAATTCAAGTCCGAGATGAGGATTGAAATATTTGAGCAAGTTCCGTAACAATTGTGTGATCTACCGCTTGATTTTATCAGAGCCACTGCGTTAGCGGAGTCATCCTCATTCCGCATTCCGCGCAGTCTTGCCGATCAATTCGCTATCCCTTATTGTGATTTTCTAGAGCGAATATCCGTGCGCATGACGACCATCGTCATCCCCATGGCTGGTCATTGTCCAGCAAATCCATTTGCCGTATAGACCGGCACGTCGCCGAAGGCTGCGGTTAAACTAGACGCGCATTAGTACAGCTAAATAATCTCGCACACTTGTGCTATTGGCCCTACGTCTGTGGATTAGATGCATTATGCTTCGA
Source organism: Tetramorium bicarinatum (assembly GCA_928718305.1). Classification (NCBI taxonomy): domain Eukaryota; kingdom Metazoa; phylum Arthropoda; class Insecta; order Hymenoptera; family Formicidae; genus Tetramorium; species Tetramorium bicarinatum. Next base: position 25,044,617 of record OV788327.1, on the reverse strand, counting down.
GTATTCCGTACCACGAAACCTCGCCAATTTCGCCGATGATCGGGCGCCGTCAATTCCAAAGAACGATACGTCGGTTTACACACCGTTGGCTTTACTCGCAAGCGCGTATCGCGGAAGATTTCCGTGAAAACTGTAGAATTTCGTGTTTAATGGATAACTCTGTGCCGCGAGCGAGATACCGACGATTTGTAATGATTAATATGCCCGTCCGCCATCGATCTCGTACGGCTGGTAACTCGGGAATTTAAAATTAATTTAAAATCCAGCGCGGTTATTTCGCGATTTGTAAATTAATTCGGTAGGATTTGGCTCTCGACGCCAGTAAATAATCGTTTCAATATATACGTCGTTGATTTTACACGAGAAATGTGTATGTTAAAACAGCGCACAGCATGTACGTGCATGTAAAAACTGAAAGTAGAATAATAAAGTAATAGCATTAATGAATCTACTGCAGCCAATAAATAATCAAGTTTATAATTGTACTTATGTGACAGATATATAAACGTAGCTTTAAATTATAATAATCACATATGGTAATATCGTGATTTAACTTCTAAAAAAATATGATCACTTTATTTAAACTTCCTTTTTAATTAAAAGATATGTATAATATGAATAAAAAATTAATTCTAGCTTTTTTGTTATCTTAATGCCTCATTTATATTAAATATAAATATAAGTCTAATTTTTATTTTATTTATTACTCTTAAATTAGATTATTTCGCTGTTATACTTTTTTCAAATATTTATTACACCATCTCAGAAAATCATACCTATAAATAGGGTAAAGGCACGCAATATGGAACACCGCGATATCTCGAGAAGTAAGTGGCGATATTTATCGGACACTATATAAATTATTTCTTTGTAAACAAAAAACAGTCATATTGTGTATTGAGTATTAGTCAACAATCTGTCGCTTAAAGAGAAGCATTTCTGTCTTTCAAGGTTAAGAAAATATTTCAGAAGCTGATTAAAATAGCTAGTTATTTCAGAGAAGATAAGTTCAATAATATTTTTATTGCATAACATTGATAAATTAAACATTGATAAATAATCGATATCACATATGAATCTTAAGTAATTTTGTTGTAATTTGACGTTTGTTTTATTCAAAAAATTATTCCTCCATTTTTTAAATCAGGTGTTCTATATTACGTGCCTTTATCCTACATAAATATACGTGAATATTCGCAGTACATTGAATCTGGATTCATATAGATTTGTGAAATCTGAATAACTGTGTGGATCGTCCTTGCGGAACTTTATATGAGCAGAGAAATAAATATTATCGCGGCATCTTCATCGTACTTAACAAATTCAAACATTATAATCGTACAAGATACGATTCGCCGAATCGTGATTATAAGAATAATTCGCCGAATCGCATGATTTCGCTAATGTCTTGATATACTTGCGAGAGGCGAAGAAAGGGAGAGAGATGCAGTTTCCCTGAAACGCTGCGCGTATGCCGCACAATGTGGACGCGCGGCTACTTTGGAAAATTAATATGTCAAGCTCGCTCGTCCAGCCGGGCGGACGCCACTGGCGGGAAACTCGAAGAAGAGCCATGCTGGACGAGGAAGCGACGTGGATCGTAACCATGTCCTGTATTTACCAATGGGGAGCCCGTGAGTCGGGGGTGGACACCGTATAATTAATCACCGCTCATCCATCACGCGCTTCTGACGCACTCTCCGGTCATTCCTTAGATAATAGATTCGGTCGCGCAGGATAAGAGCCTTTTCGAGCACGATCGAGTTTATATATATTATCGGGCTTTAAAAAACTCGGAATTATCTACCTAGAGCAAGATTACGAAGAATAACGATTTGATGACCTGGTAGAACACGATAAAGCATCACACGAAATAATTATAACGAGATCTCTTCTTTGAACTGACAATTCCCCTATTTATGAAATATTATTAAGAAAAAATTGAAGTTTTAAAAGATTTTTATTTATTTTTAAATATGATAGTAAACACATATTTATAGTATTTTAAAAAGTAAAATATAAATATTGGACAGTTTCCGATTTTTTTATCAACAATATAATCATTTATGAAATTTATTTTTTCAATTATTATTTCAACAATATAATATAAATTTAGCAGTATATTTTTTATAAAATTTATAAATCACTATAAATCATATGCAGGTTTAAAATCAGCTCACTGACATTTTCCATAAAATTCTCCTGTAAATTCTCTTATTAATTTTATCAAAAATGGAACCAATAAATTCGAGGAATAATCGAGGTTTTAGTCTCGCGTATGAAAGATATATAAATATATATAGAGAGTAGATATTCGGGAGAAAGAAATTAAAAGGTTTGATACTATTGGATTCGAATCGGCCGCATGAGCGACGTCGAGATCGATGATAATTAATTCAAAAGTCGTACTTACTAATTATCGCACGCGAGCACAATGTGTGATTCATCTCGTCAAATTTGCGGCCGATACGTCAAATCTGAATAAAGCAACTGGAATTTACTTGCGCTCGATAATTTGTGTGCACGGGGTAAATATCGACTCTACATTTTGGTCGGTTAAAATAATCGCAATGCGAAATGCACGATGATTATTTTGAGGCATAACGCGATCGCCGATTTCGAATTCATCGACATCGACGAAATCAGCGCAGCTCGCTCGCGCTCGTTAAAAATATTCACTGTTTACGTTTAATAACAATTATTTCCATATTTCCGTTTCCGGCTTTTAATCCGACGTCGATGCGATAATTATTCCTATTTACCGAAAGGCTAGATGATCGAACGTACCGCGATGTTCTCGCGGAATTTGCATTCTTCATTATACATCATTGTATTTGTACGGCAAACATAAAATATTTCTGCATTAATTATATAACCACTTACATGACTGAATAAGATAAATTCTTATGTTTCTAAAATTGTAGAAGAAAAATTGAAATCTAAGATGTTTCTGATGTTCGACATTTAATATGTTAGCTTAGTAATAAAAAAAAAGTGCTTATTTTCTTGTGATATAAATTATTCTTTAACTCGGAAATTATTTCGTAAATTATATACAGAATAGTTTTATGTATAAAAAAAGAGAATATGCAAAAAGAACATAGTATTAACTATATTTATAATATTTTGAAAAGATTTAATCGGCAAAATTTTTCCGTAAGTCCGTCGACATTTATATGCAAATACGCGCAAAGCACGAACCCGTTTGGACGCAAAATAGAGTGTATATACGACACATGTCGATTCATTGATTCACCCGAGCCTAAAGGGACTACGCATCCTTCCTGCTCAGGAAACAAACAGCGAGATCATCGCTCGTGTGGAAAAACGCCTGCGTACGGTCCGACAAAACGGCCAGTCGGTAGATTCAACTGACGCGTTCGCTCAGTTAAATGCTGCTATATTCCTGCTAATTCTTCGGACAATCCTCACCGATCCCTTCTGCCGTATACCTTTCATCCCCTTCTTTTCCGCCGCACCCCAACACGTGCGATTCGGTAACGTCTGCTATGCGATGATTTAAATGCATTTCGATTATTTAGAAGTACTCGCAATTCGTCGTATTAATATTTATCATATATTATTGGAGGATATTTCGTAGCGTTTCTTTCTGAAAAGTTTATTAATTTATTTTTAATATATCGTAATTAGATTTATATAAAAGTATTAAATAATATTTCAAGAAAAATTGAAACGGAAATTTATCAGTTTTTATTAACGTTTAATAAGAAAGAAAAGAAAAATGAAAGAAACGAGAAATATGTAAACATGATCTTATATTTCAATCATGAAAAATGCTTTTAAATCTTTGATATTTGAACAATAAAATTTCTATATTATATAAATACGGTAATTGGAATAACAAATTCGAAATAATCTGTTTAACTTTCTTTTAATAATAATTTCATGTTTAAAGAAAAGCAATAAATAAAAAGAAAAGAGAAAGAGATTAATATTAATATTCCTGATATAATTTTAAATAATTTTCATGATTACATGAGAACTTTTAGAATTTAAAAATATCGTACTGTTGACATTATCAACACTTAAGTCAATCATCATTTTAATTAAATTGATATTAATATTAGGTACATTTCGTTTTCTTACTCAATGTAATAACTTTTGGGAACTCTGTTAGACATGCGGGGGTAGCTTTAAGGGTGCAGCAGTACGACGCTTACAATTGAGGTTTCATGGGGTGTTTTATACGCTCGTATGCCGGGGATTATTCTATGCTAACCCTGTCGGTGTTAAACGGTATGATCTTAAGCCTTGAATGCTCGGAATCGGCCATGGGGGCGTTTCACGACGTGACAAACAGCTATATTAGCCTCTATTGTGCCATGACACTATTCTCGGTCCAACGTATTTCATGCTAGAAACAATTGCTGCAACCATAACATAGTAAGTATTGTTAATTGTTGTGTATGAAAAAGATTAAGTTTTCCAAAATCTTTAATGATAATTATAAGTATTATGTAATCTCATTCAATTAATCAAATTTTTATGCAAACAGTAGATATTATAACGGCAAAACTTTAAAAATATCGTAATATTTACTGCAAAAATTAATTTTTAATCCCTCCCTTCCCTGCCCCCCCCCTCTCTCTCTCGTTATCTGTATTATCTAACTTCAATATCTTCGTTATTTAGAGTTTATTTTAATATATTTTTTTACTATATATATGTATACTGCCGCCAAACAATTTTATTGTAAATCTCATGTTATAATATGTTCAAAATTAATAATTTACACTTGTGTAGATAAGCATAATTAATAATTAAAATAACGATTTTATAAAAGATATTGATTTAACAATCTATTAGAAACAATATTTATTATATAATTAAATCCTACTTTATAATTTTTTAATTTTATCTCTTCTTTTTTTAAATTGTCATCTTAAAATGATCCTAGCCTTAATTATCCTTCTTTAAATCGTCTTATCTCTATTCTCCTAAAACTTAAGGGAATAAGAGATTTCTTCCGAATCCTAAGAAATGCAACACCGTGTCACACGTATAATTAGAGTTGCAAGGGAATGTAAGTACTATTTTTCTCAGCGCGTAATGCCACGTTATCACATAGTCTGATAACGATTTCTGACGGCATTTATCTTCTTCGAATTGACGACAAGTTGCATCTTTTGTTACTGAGAAATATAACATGTAAAATCCTTCAAAAACCTCGTTTATTTAATAATCTAATTTTTTTTAATGAAAAGGAAAAAAGATAAAGCTTATGTGCTTTACATGACGTAAAATAGTGTCGCTGAAGCGCTCATAAAAGGAATTTATAATCCCTTTAAGATAAAAAGTATTCTTTATCTATTGATAAAAAAGATATTTCAGGAATATTCGAGGGATATTCGATAAAGTTTATATCTGAGCATTTTTAATAAAATAAATACATGAATCTCCTCTTTTTTTCTCTCTGTACCTTCCTATCTTCTCTACTTCTTCCGTTCTCATTCCATGACGAGTAACGATGTAGGATCGAGTTCGCATCACGATAACACATGTTTGTACAATGATAACTCGCCTCATACCTGGCGCCCGTCTCCTGAGACATCCCACCTTATGTCTGTATCAGAAATAATGCACTCATTGTTTTCCGCTAACGAAGGACGTCTGCTAGACGATGTTGCGGAAGAACTTCGTTACCTTGATAAATATCATAATTATTATTGATATATAATGTATGTTAATCAATTCAATGTTTTCGTCGTAAACATTAACAGCATAGCTGCACCGATTTCGCTGTAATTTCGCAATTTCGTGCAGCCGTCGTACGCAGAATCGGCATTGCCTCTCACAAGGTGTGCGCGCATCTGGCTAGATTAAGAAGTGGGCGATAAAAGAAAAATTGGTAAGTTCTCGGATGTCTTTGTCGAAGCCGCTCTCTCGCCGCGCTGTGATATTTTCAGGTAAACGGCCAAAGTCGCAAGAGCGCGGGCGTATCCTTCCGACCCAGGTACCTCGCCTCAGGTACGTGAAGTACCTCCGGGAACGACGAAATGGGCACGATCCGGTGTTTGATCTTCATTGCTGGGCAAATAGCGGCACGTTCGGCGTTTCGTCGAAAGGGTCCGATATGCGCGCGGCTTCTCGAGTGGGGCCCACTTCTGCCGACTCTTCGTCGCGCCGCTTCGCCACGCCATTCCCCGCACTTTCTCGTCTTTCCATTTCTTCGAAAACACATCCGCGACCGCGTAAAATGCATCTTCGCGTCGGTAGCAGATCCAGAAAGTCTCCCTCGTGTTTTCAACGTATCAAAGCTCGCTTAATGATCTCCTAATTGCGCGTAATAAATTATGCATCCTTGGAGAAAACATTATGTAAATATATTACTCCAAGTTCCTCGAATATTTTTTACATCACATGCTACATCACGCTCTTATTTATATGATTAATGCTATTTAATGTTTCCATTCAATATACATAACTATTTTACGAAAATTTTACCTTCTATGCATTTAATGCACGAAAATTTGGGACAAATGCCACGAAAACGTAGTAATGTAAATTTACTTTGTGTGTGACAAAATACTTTTTGCCGATACGTGTTTGCACATTCTAATCCTAATTATCCGTGTACTCGGACAATCCTAACGGACTTAGGTGTGCGATAATATTGAACAAATAGCGGTTTAATCGCGTCGGTGAGAATGCTGTTTGTATAACCGATAGTAGATCATTGACCGCGTTAATAATAAACTATTATTAACTTGTTATTCAATGAATCGATAATGTGTCTGATATTCATGTTGTTTAACGTAATTAGTTGCCCTTTGTCAAGATCATTTCGCGCATTGATCTAAAATGTTTACCCGGTAGACATAGATATATTTGAACTTGGCGTAACCTACAGATACGTATCCCAGGCTGTGGAGTAATTCGATTTACGTTGCGCGATGTAATTTGCAGTCCCGCGCCATAAATTCCAAGTATTGACTTTCAAAGCAATCCCCATATTTTACGTAAACATAATTTATGCGAATAACCAGAAATGCGTTTTACTTATTCGTGTTCATATGTCCCACTAAATATTGTTAATTAGCAGCGATTTTAATTATTTAATGCCAAACGTGCCGCAATTCAATGAGAAATTTCACATTATCATTCCACATCGACGCACATACACACATCTGAGAAGTATATTGTTATAATTCAGTACGTTTGTTATAAATCTCAATAAATATTATTGTATATTTACAGTCTATCAGATTTTCCAATAGTTTAATTATGTTGTACTTCGATTAATTTTTTACTTTTTCTCACCAAGTTTCTTGCCATATTTCCCAACAAATAATTTAACGTTCAAATATGACATTTAAATATCTCCGCGGATTTAATGAGAAATAGTTATTTGGATTATCCTTTCTTGTGTTCAACGGAAGACATTGTTTGAAAAAGGTACGTGCGTCTGAGCAAGAGTCGCAACATCCCGGATCTTCTTTCCCGTTGCCGAAGAGATCGATCGGCAGATTTGTCGAGAGACGTATAGTTCCGGCATTCGTGCTTCCTTCGTTTTATGTAATTTCCGTGCCAATATTAACACGCTACGTTCCGCCGCGCCATCGCGTTCCACTCTCGACTCGGCTCCGTGTATTGGCTTGTATGTCCTTCGCAAACAGACCAATCAATACCAATCTCTTAAGTTCCCGTGACTGCACGGGACGTTCCATTTTAAATGAGACGAGCGCTTGTCGCGCTCGCGATTAAAAGGAAAAAGAGAGAATTATCGCGCGATAACGCATACCGAAGAGCAAACGTTCATGCGTAGCACGTGTGAACTTTTTTTTCCACTCTCCATTTGATAGCGGATTTTTCCGATCTATTTTGGACTATCCATTTTTATCTCCCGTGACAATTAATGCCGTTTTCGCAATGATTTTCAAAAATGTGAGATTGAGAATTGTTTTAACAGAATTAACAGTATTGATAGTGTTAAAAATATATCAAGTTGCACAAATATATATTGTAAAATTTTTAGAAATTTTACGAATGTGAAATATATAATTATTAGAATAATAATAATAATCTAAACATATATATATATATATATATATATATATATATATATATATATATAATCTCTTACGTATCATTGTGAAATGATGGACGTGACAAAGAAAAGAAGTACATTGACAATATAACAATGACGCGGGAAGCTTGAAGAACTAAGAAGATCGTGCAGAAATATTTCAACTGGGAGCTTAAGAAAGATGGCTTAAGAAAGAGGGTTGATGACAAGGTAGGAACATACTTACTCCACACATTCGTTCGTATAATCAATCATAACGACAAAAGAAATATTTACACTGGAAAATATTCTGCTTAAAATTGGACGAATTAGAAAATCTCGTAGGATTGGTCAAATATTCTGGTTATTATAATAGAAATTCTGGTTATTGTAATAGAACTCAATACTTTATAACTTATAATAACCAGAATTCTTATTATAATAACCAGAATATTTCATCAATCCTAATAAGATTTTTCTGATTCGTCCATTTTTAATTAGAATTTTTTTCAGTGTAAGAGTAATAATAATATCTAACACGACAATACTATTCTCTGATAAATAAAAACGATTATTACTATTAGCTTTCTAGATAGCTAATATTTAAATGTTTTAATGATTTCCTAATATTTTCTAAAATTGCAGTTATCCGACTGCAAATGATTGAGATTTTTATTATCCAGATTTTTATTATCCAGGATGTACGGCGATATTAACGATGGTAAATGGGATCTTGCAAAATGGCGGCGGACGAGAGAACGCGACAAAGAGAAAGAACATGCAAGAGGAAAGGGAGAGAGAATGAAGGATAAGGACGAGAGAGCATAAGCCACCCACAGAGCCGGCGGTGTCCGACAAAGGCATCTTCGCGCCACTTGTCCGATCTCTCCGATCTACGCAAATAGACACCCCCGCGGCTGGCTTTTAACGGTCTCCAGTTTCCGTGCTCTCCGTTTCTTTCCCACTTGTGTTTGCCAGCCTCCTCGTTTCACCCCCTTTGCTTATCCGCTGCCGATACACCTGCGCCAACGACGATGCAACTATAGTCGGCATCGTCGTCCTAAAGCTGCAAACCGCAAAACTCAGCGTCATTGTTTATCCCGATGCGAGGGAAGGACCGGCACTAACATACCGTCCGTTCCTCTTATCTCTCCTATTCTCGTTGCCATTGCTAGGAGAAAAATGCATCCGTTGCTTGCGTGTCTGATTTGAGCTTGATTCTAGTTCATCCTGGCGGAAAATTCACTCTGTGTCCGACAATGTCTAGTGAGGACTATTTTTTTCTCTGGTGCAGGGAAAAAATATGAAATGAAGAAAAATGGTATTCGGTCGCAAACGTTTACGTGTGCCTGCGCAGCCGAGTCGGGAGTATTAGTATTGTCTCAGCTCGCTCTCGCGTAAATCGATATCGAGAGTTTTTCACGATTATTGGCACGCTCCATAACAGACTCCGTAAGTAAGGACAGACTTCGTCATTCAGAACGATCTCGATGTTGGCACCGCTGATACCCGGGTATATTTAGAAAGGATTCAGTTTTATTTGTCGATATTAAAGTCGGCTCCCTCGCGAAGGAAGCATCTCATTTGCTGATATCTGACTGTCAAAATGATTCTGCTGCGCAACAGTTTTCATACGTTTTCACTTTCAATGCTCGCGATATTTTAATGATGCATGGCGATGCACATAATATTTTGAATATATGTTAATTAATATGCGGAGCTGACAAATGCAGTTAGAACATGAAAATATGTAAAAAGAGTTTTAAACATTGAGATAATATTTAATTTCACGATTAATTCAAAGTGTAGGTTTTTAAGATTGATGATAATGTGTATCATTTTGATAATATTAAAATAATATCTGTTATAAAAATATTAGAGAAAATACAAAAAATATTTACATAAAAAATAAAATATAATAAAATTTACAATGTTATTATTTATATGAAATTATTACAAATATTGTTAATTTTGTTAATTACGTAATAATTTTTTTGGAGAGATTATAAATAGTGCAAAATACTTTATCAAATTATTAATAAAGATTTTTAGCGATAAATTAATTCTATTGATAATTGAAAACAAAATAGTGAAGTATAATTGTAAATGAGAATATATAAAACATATTAATAATGATTTATACTTTCATCACATTCAGTATTATTCTTTTAAGGTACAAATTCATAGGAAGACTACAACTCTTTTCAGAATAAAAAGTAAATTTAAATTGGAAATAATATTTTGCTCATATAGCATATGTGATATAAATATGTACATATATCTTTTTTTAGTTAATTCATCGATTATAAAGTAAAATTGTTGTCAGATGTTAGAACATAAAGATACAGGTAAACACGATAAGGACACAGAGGGGGAGAAAGGTCGCGATTCTCAACACTAATCTATTTTAATAACGTCCTATGTGTTCCTGCGCCATGGAAACGCAGTCGTAGCGAACTGCAAACTTCCTTGAGCGGACGTCGAGAGTCGATATTTACGTACCAACGAAAGCGTATGGAATCCAGGAAGCGAGGCGAAAATTTCCGGGGAAACACTCGCAAATCGTTGAACGCGTTTATTCGCCGTTCCGGAAACGTGATTTCGCCAGTAATCGTGATGTACGTGTTATCGCGGGCACGTACACGCGCGGTTCCAAGCCGCGCCTCCTCGATTCCAGCTTCGTAGGCGCTCCCGATTTTATTGGAAGTCCTTGAATAAATGTACGATTAATTTCGTACTTCACGCCGGACAGCACTTAGAGCTAAAATTCGAGCAAATGCGCGTCTTTACGGTTTTGATTATGTGTAAAACAGATAAAGAGATTTAACTCCATTCTATAATTTGTTATCATTTTTCTATCTTTCTTCTTTATTTTCTTGACTAAAATTAATTTCATAAATATACAAAATATATAAACAATAAAGGTTTCATCGCGTTGCTATTATTTTTAATCAAAATCGAGATTTATTCGGCATCGCCATTTGCCATTTGAAAAGCCAATGACTGCTGTATTTACGGATTATCCCGGACACGATAATGGGTTTCCGACCTCTTCTAGATAAAAAAATGTTAACGACACTTTGCTTATTCGCGCGCCGAGGCGCAGACACGCTGAGCGAGACAAACGGCTTTATGGCGTCTCGAGGGTAATCGACGAGATTACCGCCTTGTATAGTTTTCATTGATAATTAATCGATAAACAGAGCTTTGTTTGCGTCCGACCTACATTACTTTGCGATAATGTCGTTACGTATTAGCGATTGCTTTCTCCGATTGGATTGAAGCGTGTAGCCCCGATGATCCACCAATCGGTAGCCAATCGACAAAATTTTTTAGATAAACTTATAATGTACATGCATAGATATCGATTTATGTTATTCTTTTGCACCTCGAATTATCTCAATATCATAATGTCAACAGATATAACATTGTCTTAGTTCAATATTGCAGATATTTCCATGAAATAAAATTTTTCTTTAGAGTACTGCACATACTCCAAGTCTATATATATCTTATATTTAGCACTAAAATAAATATTTCTTGTCGTGACATGAGAATACTATCATAAATACTTTAATAAATAAATTAACATCAACGGGAACAACAAAAGAATTAATATTCACCGGTATTTCTATTCCTTTTTGTATTAGAATTTATATTAATCTTCCAAAATTTATCTCACAATCAGCGATTCTACAATTTTCCGATAAAATTGAAGAAAGACTCCGTTGATTTGCCAATGGAACGCGGAAGCATATGTAGCGCAGTGATTGAGAGATACTCCGACGTATGTCAAGCAGCCAAAGTTACAATATCGCCAAACAAAATTCAATAAACCCTTCGGCAGAACGAAGCGTCACTCCAAATATTTCCAACTCAAACAGCCGTTCCAGTAATTCCCTCCACTTATACCGCTTCGTATCAAAGGTAAAGATTGGTTCAGCCAAATAATGGTATAGCAGCGAACTGCAGCCGGTAACGCGATCAAAACGTTATATATTGAGGAATCTCCGGCCCGGGAAAAGACGCGGAGAAAAGTAAATTGCCGGAATATAGAGCATCCGGAAATTTGTTGATATATATATACATATATATTTAATCGCAAATATAATATGTACTATATACATCTCGAATCTATTACGTAACATTGTTGAGGATGTGACTATTGCCTGTTTGCACAAATTGCGGTTTTCATGCCTGTTTAACGACACATGTCTGCAGGTAGATGACAAGATAAAAAGATGTGGAAAGTCTTTTGGCTAACACTATTTGATGACACGTTATAAATAAGTTACTACAAAAAAAACAGATTGTTGATCAATTTTGCTCTTCAATAAATAAGAAATAAAAATTCATTTCATCGCTAATTTTTTATTCTCAGTTTTGACATTGCAACTGCATCATCCTGACCGTACAAACTTAAAATAACTTGCTGTGTATGTATTATATCTTGAAATATACTGACAATATTAAAAATCCATAGTTTGCATCGTTATACATGCTACAGATTTTCCATCAATACATTTTAGAACGCAAAAAATGGACAATAAAAAAGACATGAAGCAGAATTCTCGCTAGATCTCTTTAAGAAAAAAGATGGAGTTTTACGAGGCTTCAAATGTGATGATAGATTGCTTCAAGTAATGAGACGAGTCGCCAGAGGAATATTCTCACGTGTTGAGAACGCCGGTATCTCACGTGTGATTGGGGCGGCAGGTAAGTACGATATGAGTGCGATAAGTGCGATAAGTGGCCGCGGGCGGTTGCCAATTAGTCGCGCGCGCGTTGCGGCGGGTCGACGAAATTTGTGAGGGAAATCTGAATGAACGTGCCTCGAATCGCGCGCTACGCGGTTAATACAAATGTGTATTACCGAGCAAATAAATAAATATTTGGTCATGAGCGGAGCAACTCAAATATGTTCAAGCAATGTCAGCAGCATCTCTGCCGTTTCTCTCTTTCCAGTCTCCCTCGCTCTCCCGGGGCATCTCCCTTCTCTCGCTCGCGTTTTCTCTCGCTCCTTCTCTTCCTCTCTCCCTCCCCTCCCTCTCTCTTTACAGGGTATTCCTCTCTCTTTCTTTTTGAGACCTCCCGCCTTCTTCTTAACATCTTTCTCTCTTGCTCTCATTAAGTACGTCCCTTCTGCCCTCGCTCCCGTGTTCCCTCTTATTCTCTCTCTTTCTCTGCTTCTCTCGTGGGGTGTATATGTGTAACTACTATTATGTCGTCGTCATACACGCGACGCTGCGCCACGTACAAACTCGCTTGGCTCGTGTAGGCAAGATGGTAGTATTCGAGTACAATATGTACCTAGTCTACCCCACGGGTTGACTCTCGGTATTTGATTCTTGAATCATTCTGTGTACGGGAGAAGCGGTTAATCGCAGGTTAAATATTTTGGCCGATCGCAGTGTTTTCGATGCCTGACGTCCCGACGACGATCGTTCACCTTTCACGAGTGCCAAAAACCGCGGGAGAATTGCGTTTGGGATAATTGCAGACTAAGTTACCTGATGATATAATAATGAATGAATATTTTAACATTATAATTCGAAATGTATAACTCGAGTCTTTCTTTATAACATTATATTACATTATATTTTTATCATCATTATTCTTATCTGATTCCTGTATTAGCTGAAAATTAGTGACACTTTGTAATTATGCTATTATTGTAATTATATAACATTGTGATTTATATGTGACGATTAGCTTATGCATAAGAGTTAAACTTGGAATAATTGTTGGAGTAATTGCGTGGCATTGGTAAAACGATGAAATAATATTTGTTGGTCTTGACTCTTGAAATCGAAGATCAATTAATGCTGTGCTAGACACTTGTGTAAAGCGGCATGCACTTGTGATCCCGTGACAACGTGTGGCTGAGCTACCCGAATTTTCGGCCGTACCGTATGACTATAAATAATTCTGATGTAAAGCCGCGGAGCTGTCCCACTTTGCATGACTACGCCGAAAATATTGTATTCACAAAAAATCAATTTCTTCTTAGCAATTTCTCAAGTATTCATCGCCATATATGAATAAATCTTTATTTTCTAGAATATATGTTTGAATGATTGAATGACGAGTAAATATGACGCAATAACTTATATACGTTTTTTATTCTATTCGAAATAGATTCGAAATAGAAACTTGTATAAAGCAATAAGTAATCGAGATATAAAAAGAAAATTATTTTTATACATGTTTGAGCTATTATCTTTTTCTTGAAGTACGTTGAATATTGCAATAAATAGTTAGACTTGTAGCCTTTTAAATATTTTGCTTTTATCATCAAATTACACTAATCTAGATACCATTTGGAACATTTTTCGTTATTCCACTTTTTATAAGTTTTTCTGTTACGTGCTTATCCTCATATATTACGTTTACGTAACTATAAATATCTTATTTTGAGAGACGGATATTTTTTCGTATATTTGTTAAGAGATTATTCGTCGTATTGCTATATGAATTACAGCGTAATAAAACGTTACGTAAGCGTACATTTGGTGAGGTATCGTGTCTCTGTATGTGTGTGTGTGTGTGTGTGTGTGTGTGTGTGTGTGTGTGTTGCTTTATATCTCTAACACTTTTAACACACCACCTCGTTACAGAACATGAAGTCGGCGAAATCATCTTGATGCTCTTAAAAGGGCGTAGCTTTCGTTTCCATAAATAACACGCTCTATATGTAACGTGTAATGATATTACGCTCATCCCGTGGATTTCATTATCGTATATACAGAGTGTTTCTAAAGTATGAAATATTAAAAAAAAATATTATCAGAAATGTATTGTATTACCTATATAATTTTACAAGGTGTGAAATGTCGTTATCAGAAATATTTGCTCGCATTCGTAGCAGATTGATTATCCATGTCAAAATAAAAATAGCATTCAATGTTGAATTTATTTGTGCATTTGTTAATGCACTGGGAGGAGAGGGTGAAAATTTAAGCGAGAAAGCATTAAAAAGAAATTGCGTTTTCCTCTCGAAATAAATTACCGCCGACGCTGCTCATTTTCGGTCCACCCTGTACAATCTGCCGACACGTACAACGCCGTTGTCGCTAAACGTATCAGCCTTACGAACTCATGATATCTATCCTCTAGGTTCATATCCCACCCCATAAATACATTACCTGATAACGCACGTTGCGCCGCGCCGACGATAAGATATCCGGCGACGAAACGTTCGTGCTTCTATTACGAAGTAAAATCCGTTTCACGGCGAGAGGCACGAATTTACATCGCGGCGTTGCGCGAATAACGGCCCAGCCTGTGTGCCCGGGATTTATTACTTCGCGAGATTGTTTTTCTTCTTTCCATAATAACAGCGCGCGACGCTTTACGCAGGATTTCGTTGTCGGACGAGAATTTACTGTCATGATAGATCCCTCTGTGCGCGGAATTTATTACTTCGGAAAACAATCCCTGGGATTTTTTTTTACTTTCTCCTCCAAAGGACAGTGTATATTGCGCTTTGCGAGGGATTTCGCGCTATCGCAATTGAACTTTATTTCAGAAGGAAATTGATTTTTGGAGGGCACCGTAATTCGGACGTCCGAATATTCTGTTCAATGAAACCGGATTAACGGACAGTGGACTTTTGTAATCCTGAATTAAATTTGGAATATAAAGTACATTTAATATCGTTATGTTCACTTTATACCAAATGCATCCTTCATACGTTGTAATGGATATAAAACAACAATATGACATACTTTCCGTCTACTCCCTTAACAATTTTAACGCATCTATTTAATCAAGATCAGAAAATAATAGGAAATTAAGAAGCAAACCGAGCGTAAATCAATTCTAATTAAATAATCAGGAATGAGAGCCAATGGACGCGAAAAAGCGGCTAATAGAAAAGACGAGGAGATACTAAAGAGGGGGCTGGGGAGTGCACGGTTTCAGAGAGCCGGGGTAGTTTCTTCGTTAATTTAAGAATTTGCCTCGTTAGTCAAATCACATCCACCTCGTTGCCTCGACGACAGTTGATACAATTAATTAAAAGCAGTCTCTCGGTGCGCGCCGACGGAGTCTCGCAAAATTGGATTAGGAAACAGCTTGAAAACTTCTTTTCGCCCGTGGACATCGTTTCTTCCGGATATCGATGACAATTAATTAGCACCGTGATTATCGGACATTTAATCGAGATCTTACGAAATTACTCTGATTTCGTTAGATTATACATGATGTCAGAAAACTACTACACGACGATATAGAACAGCGTTAAAAAAATGTTTTCTATGAAAAAACCTAAGCTTTATCGAGATATTAAAAATTATTTGAATTATTTATTCAGGCATCATTATTAAAATAATGTTCTTATTAATGACGTTAAGATTTCTCAGATATAACTTAAAATGCCTGAAAACTCGTTTGAATAAAATGGATACATAAATAATGTATAAATGATTAAATTATATAAAAAATTAGATCAGCAAGCAAAAATCTAATGTCTTTATTACTTTCGTGTAAAGAAATTGAAGAATTTTTGTAGTAGCAGAATATTTTTGAAGTGAAACGATTTTTTGATCATTTTTGTTTTCCCGTGACGACGTAATGAAATTTACACTAGGTTCTCACGAGAAACTGATAGGCAAGGAGATACGAAAGAGCTGCATACTGATATTATAATCTCGTCAAGGTGTAATCTGTTGTGAATCACTCTGGCGGACTGTGGCACGATAATTCTCTCTTTTCTTGTGCACACAAACTGCAATAACGCTTTCAAATGATAAAGTTTTTTTTCAAAAATGTTATTCAACTACGTTGTACATATTTAACCATATTTAATCGGCCTGCATCTTCGCATAATACATTAATATGTATACGTTATTTTGTACAGTTAATATAAAAATAAGATTCAGATATAAGCAGTTAATTTATTCTACAAATAAGATTAGAACATCTAATATAGCTTACGAAAAAATTGATATATTTTCTGATTTTTTATTTCTCTCGACACTACGCAGCTTTTGTCTTTCGCAGGCACACCGACATGCACACGGTTCTCGCACGAATTACGAGCTGAAGGGTATAAATCGCGGAACGCACTGCAAAATTAACGATTTGTTCCGGATTGAAATAATGGCAGCAGCATATTCGAGAATGCACATTCCTAACGTTAAACGTTGCCTCGTGCGAGATGTCAGACCTTCGATCTTTCCGCCTTCATTCTTTTTTTTAAATATCAACACATCGGAATATTTCTCGACGCTAATTAAATAATCAATGATAGCAAACAAACAAAAATAAAAATTGAATAAATATAACGCCTTTTCAATAATTCAAATAATTTTTTTAATGCAAAATTTGCGATTATTAAATTAAAATTAAGCTTACTTACTAAATATGAAAGCAAGAAATAAATATAATTTATTAGCTTATCGCTAATTATTTAATCATTAATCATTCCGTAAATTTATTTGTTAAGTTTTTGTTTAACTGTTAGCAGAATTTCCTCAATCAAGCTCATGTAATCACTTTTTTCACGTTAGTCAGGCTATGATGTGTCTATGCAACGTGGACGAAGACAGAGAAGCCCGATCGCGCCTCGTTGTCGACTTTTTTTCACGTTCTCATTACGTCCGGTCTTCGAGGGAGCGGGCGCGTGGTATGGTGTAAAGAGCACGTAATTACACGGGGCTCGGCGATCGATTCCTCGGATGGGTAATGAATTTTTTACGACGTTACCCTCCGCAACACAGAGGAAGATTCATCCGCGGACGATGAGGGCCGTAGCTGATCGGGCAAAGCATCGGTCCGAATTGAAACGACGTTACATATGAATCCACCTCGACTGAAGTTACGAACTTCTCTCGTTCAGGTCTTCGCACACCCGCTAAAACGAATTCACATTTCGTTCTTGAGCAATGCGTAAAGTGAAACGTCTGTCCAGTTAGGAAAATAAAATAATAGAATTTTTAATAAAGTGTGTATACGGAATACAGCAAAGGCATGTGATTAATCTGCGGGAAAATAATCTGCTTTTCTTAAAAATGAATTGTTTTAATTTAAATATTTTAATAGCTATTAAATAATAGAAAATATATTTCTCTTATATCTTGTATCGTCCAACTTTTTTTTATTGCTTTATTGGAATTTTTCGTCAAATATCTTATGTAACGAAAGCAAATAAAAAATATTTATTTCGCAATAACTGCTAGCAATTGACAATTTTATAAAAATTATTTGATTTATCTAAATTATAGAAAAAGTCAAGTTTGTTTTTCTTAAAAAAATCTTACTTTAAATCTTACTATTTATTCAAAGCGTTTTATAACTAATGACGAAATGTCTGGATATTGTAATAATCTTACTAACGACAATATGATCGTACAAAGTTAAACAAGAAGAAAACTAAGTAAGAATTCTTTTGCGATGTTATCACGCGTAATGACATAGTTTGTACGTATACACGTTCAATTTTACAACTAAGTATTAGAATCTTTACATTTCTTTACGTGGGCCCGTGCGAAAACAATGCTCATTGGCAAGCAATCGATAACCCGGCTCGTGTACTCGATAATCGAGAAGGCTCTTTCTCTCTCTCTTTCGAGTACCGCATCGCTGCTTGCCGCCACGATCGGTTCGTGTCGAGGAAATTCAGAGGAGTCCCTTCTGCGCTATAAACGCGCTGTTTGCTCAATCTATACAACCTACCTACCTACCTACTACCCCTTACTCGGTCTTATTCGCCCTTACATAGGGTGAACCAATCGAACGAAGAGGGATGAAGAGACGAGGGATAGTTCGGACGGGAGAGACGGAGAGCGCAAGAAGGAGAGATCTTATGTATATATATATATATATATATATATATATATATATATGTGTACGTATATATATAATATATGTATATGCTCGACCGACCAACCAGTCAGTCATCCAGCCAACCGACTATTATCGATTGAACCTTATCGAGCTATCGGCCTGCTCTAATATGCGTTCATCGTTTCATCGACAAGCAGCCAAGGAGAGTTTGGTCGGGCCGGAAGAAGAAGGAAAAATGAAACTTTGCGTCTGATATATCCTTTTCGAAATATTAGAAGAGTAATTTCGTTTCTAGCTAACACAATATTTTCCGAGCGAGCACAAGTATCTTATTTTTCGAAATAAGAGTTATTTATTATATTATATATATAAAGACAAATTGTTATAGAATTTGGAAAATTCGAATATTAAATGAGTAAATAAAGTAATATTATTTTAAAAATTCTGAATATATTACGAACATTTTTCTACTGTGTTTATCTCTTGTGGGACATTTTTAATGTAAGCTTTTATTTTTTGTTAGAAAAATCTCAATAGCATTTTGTTTTCTGTTAACAGCAATTTGAACAGTTATTTCGTGACCTACCACCGCAAGCTGGTCTTAACTTTTTTGTATCGTGTCTCAGTCGTAAGTAGAATCTCCCGGTAGTTTTAAGATCGATCATATTAAATGCTAAGTCCGCAACAAGAATATGAACAACAGTTCTTAGAAGCGCTGGCCGCTTTATAATGTAAACTCCGACGTCGTTTCGTGCCGTTGTTGCAACATTAAACCCTTCATGTTGTCGGTATCTCGCTCGTTTGTGTACCCGCGTTATATACATGGCGCTGTCCTGCACCCCACGAATAATCAAAACGCGAACGGTTCTCAGATTGGTGCACCTCGGCCTCGCGAGTTAAAAGCGAGGCATATGGCGCTAGGCCAAGTTGACACGCCAAGGTGTGTACCTGCCAGCCTTTTTTTACGACCTTACGTGGTGCACGAAAGCTCGTCACGTTGTGTACAAGTTAGATAGGTGTCCGCGACGACGGGACACGCCGGATTATTTAACCCCGTGGACGTAGCATATGTTGCTACGAACCCTCTACTACCAGGTCAGGTTATCGCAATTAACCCACGTTGGAATCGAGCCCCGCGATACCGATCGCGTATGAAAGACCATTTTTATTCGTCTCTATCCGGCCGAATCATCGGCCGGAATTGCCGGCGTCGAGCGTAAACCCGTTGTGTTCCGTGAAAGCAATAATTTCCGCCTCCGCAGCGCGAAATGTTTGTTACGAACAAAACGCGTTGGCTCGAAATATCCGGTCTCGAGCAGTATAGGTTGCGAATGAAAAAAAAAACCTCACGGTTCCGCGTGAATCGTTAATGTTCGATTGTTCGTATTTTAATTGACCTGACTTGATCGACGATAATAAACAAACAAGTGCGCGAATCACGAAAATACTTGGTTTCAGAAAAAGTTCAACAGCGATATCGGGCGATCAATGATTATTCGTGCGAAGTAGTTCAAGACGCGTAACTCCCGCTTAAATAGCACGTTTAACA
The DNA here is from genome assembly GCA_928718305.1 of Tetramorium bicarinatum. Classification (NCBI taxonomy): domain Eukaryota; kingdom Metazoa; phylum Arthropoda; class Insecta; order Hymenoptera; family Formicidae; genus Tetramorium; species Tetramorium bicarinatum. The sequence continues at coordinate 25,024,254 of OV788327.1, read as the reverse complement.
GCAAAGCAGAGAATGTTTGTTAAAATGTTTGTACGCGGTACGGAGCTCGATCAATTCGGAGCTCTTGATGTAATATTGACCATCGCTCCTGGCGCAAGTAACAAAAAACCGTATTTGCGCACGCGGTACTTACATACCTCCTCTTGCGGAAGGTATCGATTTACGTTCATTAAGCCAACTGCACTGGCAATCGTTGAAATAAGAAGGCAAAGATTTCGTTGACTCAATCCTTTTGCACCGAATTCTTCTTTAATAAGCTACATTTTTCAAATTTACTTGTGAACATTATCCAATATGCTCATTATTTTATTTTTTTATAAAATGTATACTAAATGTAAAAAAATGTGCTAACATATTTGCAGATTGTATTTACTAGACCAACATTTTCTTGAGCGTTATCTTTTAATCATTAATGATAACATTTCAATCTTATCAGATGAAGAAAGCTCAAAATCGAAATAATTTATGAAATAAAAATAATTTAACATTAATGATTGTTAGTCACGCCAGTTTGTCTTGTCTAGTTAGGTCTGTTGTGCTAACGGCGTGCGCCTACTAAACGAGCACCTTCGTCTTTGTTCCGGGTAAACTTCAAACTTCGTTCATTTTTAACGTGGCTCACACAGCTTGAAGTTTATATTATAAAATACTTTTGACCAAAACGATATTATATCATATTGTACATATATGTGCATTTGTGGATTTAATAAATTGTAACATTTTTGCGTGTGATAAAAGAAAATATAATCTGCAGGATGTTGCTTCGACATAAAAAAAATTCGGTATATAGAGTTATTTGTAAGATTACTTGTAATGTAAAACAAACGCGTAAAGAGGACGCATTTTATCAAAGTTTAAAGAGTTAACATAAATAAAGGCTTGTGTATTTATCCCCATTTGTCTAATTAATTCTCGTATACTTATCATTCGTTCATGTAGCGATTATTTTCCAATACCGAAGAATTGATTCACGCCCAGTCCTCGCGCGTATACTCGCCTTCGCAAAAATGGTCCTTCTTCGTGCGGAAGGACGGAAAATCCCGTAGCTCGGTAGCCTGGCGTTGCACGCAAGTTTCAGTGCTTACGAGCAGTTATGGAGGGCGCATGCTTGCATATTTCATGAGCAAACAGACTTCAGTCCCCGTGGCATGCGCTGCAACCAACCCCGTTCGGCGTGACTAGCCAAGCTTGCGCGAGTACCGGGGACAGCTATGAAAAAGATTTTGCCGTCACGCGGATATTCCGATCCGATGTAACACCATTTACTTCCGGAGCAATAAATTATGTGTAAATTTTTCCAAGTATTTGAGAAAATTGTTTTTTAACGCAGTTCAAATATTATTGCGACACACTGTGCATACGATTAATCCATATTAAAGATCAGATAAGAAAATATGAAACATTTTCAATGTATATATAGCATATGTCCAGAAGCCATGGAATAACCGATAACACGATTTAAAGATATAGATTTTCTCTTCTTGCGAATTTTCTCTTTCCATGAACTCTATTTTTCATTTGATAAAGAGATGATAAGAGAGAAAGGAACTTTCCATCTTTGCAGAAATTTAATCCCAGTCAGCAGTAAGGAGCAATGAGCAATTATTTGCTTTATAATGTTAGTTCATTATCATCGAGATTACACGCAGGAATGACCGATAACATAACGATTTGCAGAATAAATATTACGATATTTAGGTTATATATGCAGACATTTTATATCTATATTCTTTAAATAAATTTTTTTACTTTTTTTTACTCCGATGCTTTTCATTAAAAAATCACTATAAAAAAATTCATATCAATATAAACTCGAATTGATAAATTGTCTGTATCAATGACAAAATAATACTTAATGCAAAATAAAAACGATTGATTTTTCTTAACAGTAATTTTTCCTAATAAATTTTTGATTTGCGCTCTCATCCGGAAATCGGTAGCCATAATATTTTGAATGCAATCACAAGGAAGTATATACATCGGTAAAAAATCTACACGAATAATTTTTCAATAACGGAGTTATGTACATACGATGGACGTATTTTTTACAGTAGATGATTTATTAACTGAATATTACGTCAATATGCCTAGTGTATATTTTATGGACGATAAATTTGCGCGACTTCGGTGGATTTTGCGTAGATCCGGCAGCGGATATTTCGTAGATTGGAGATAAAATAAAATTTGATTCATATTTGTGAATATTCTCTTATAGAAAAAAGTTATTGGCAAACATTAACGAATAAATGCCACTAATATTCTTCAAATGTTCCTCTAAAGCTGTCGATAAAGCCCATCAGCTTTTATGATCGATGGCAAACTACATAGTTATAACACAATATCTCTCTCTCACTCTCTCTCTCTTTCTCTTTTTCTTCTTATAACAATAATAATTTATTTTTATGTTTAATTCTAAATATTATTTATTTTTTATTATAAATAAATAGCGAACTTTGTATACAAAGTCTAATCTTCGCAACATTTATCTTTTGTATGTGAAACGTGTAATTATCATTTTTTCTTTATAGCAAAATTGGGATGTAGCTCCGTGCTAACGTGAGTGATAGAAGGGTCTCGAGTTTAAATCCCGGCTCCCACATCCCACATACAATTTTCAACGGAAAGTCATAAAAAAATCTTTAGATCTAGGTGACATTATTAGGGACTGAAATAGCCCTACTCGCCTATTTTACACTACTACTATAGCGAAATTATTTTACACTACTACTATATAGAAATTAATGTACAATTTGTACAGATAATAAATAATGCGATAACGCGATCAAGTATATGACACAATGAAAAATTACTATTTTCTTTCGTGACCAAAATTGGAACATGTGACTTTGTCATGCGTTTATATATATATATATATATATATATATATATATATATATATATATACAATGTAAATGTATAAAGTATTATACAAGCCGAAAAAATTATCTTAGTAAAATAACGATTTAACAATAAGAATTACTGTTTGTGTATATATCCGTCGAAAATTGTCGCCGTAGCGATTCTTCCCGTTTCTAGTTTATGTCGCGATGATCAAGATTCAAAGTCGATGAATGACGAACGTATTTCTCATTCTCATTTTCTATCGAAATTATTGGCTAATTGTCGTCGCAAGACTCTTGCATGGCGCTCGCGGTGAGCCGCGCCGCAATTCCTTGTTTGCCTATTTGTCCCGTGTAAATAAACGTTCCGCGAGTCCCTACTTTCATTGCGCAAACAATACGGACGCGTAGCCGTCACGTTTTCGCGTTTCCACCCTCGCCGGAGACACCATCTCTCTTCGCGAGCGACGTACGCCGTGGACCGCGAAAATTATCGCTTCGACTCGCGCGAATGACAAATCGCGCGTTGATTATCCGCCCATGTCGGGAGTGTTATCATTCACGGAATCCTGAAATTTGCGATATTCTGCTTGCGTTATACATTTCACATCTCTCTTTTTAATAAAGATGCCGGAAGACCAGAATAATATAAAATGTCATTTATTTTAATTTTATACGAATTTTTAGTAATTTTACTTTCAGACAATCTCATTTTTAATTTGACGAACTTTGAAATTTTGAGTTTAATGTGAATTAATTACTTTAATTATTATATTAAAAGAATAAAATGTCTGCATTTTAATTTTTTTCCGTATCAATTTAAATGTATTGTAACAATACATTTAAGAATTAAAAAATTGGGATATCTTTATCTAAAAATTTAGAAAATCTATCGAATTTAAAACAAAATAAAATTCATTACTCCTCGTCGCGCCGATTGAGATTTAAAGTATCAATATTATTCGAATTAATTGCGTATAATTGTATGAAAATCTCACTGATTTTTCTGCACAATCACTCCAGCTGCATACCGATCTGGATCGAAGAATCCTGTCTCTAACCCTCGTAATGGCAGAGGGGGAGGGGTTATCGTTGCCGTCTCGGTTACCGGGGGATTTATTTTCAATTAGATTATCGCGGACGCGGGATACAGGGAAATCACGACGGCGCCTCGCCTCGACAATGCCACCCCCCTCCCCCCCTTCAACCCTCGTATAACATCGGGCTTTCTCCTGGCCAATCGAGCCGCGACAATGCGAACAATGGTCGAGGCGGTCCGGCGTGACCCACGCGCTTAATATCGTCGCCGATAAAGGAGCTGGCGATGTTTTACAAACAGCTATGCGCCACGCGCCGCACCCACCCCCTGTCAAAACATTCCGAACGGCCGCGCCGGTGTGCCAGGATGATGGGGTAAGTCACGTGCCGCCCTTCGTCTTCCCCGAGACGGCATTGGGAAATTGCGAAATGCAGCCGGATGCAGTTTTTGGGAACGGAGCAACTGCAGGGTTAGTCTATTTCGCGGGATATTACGGATATAAGTGGCGATTTTTATTAGATATCGCGCAATCATTGTCCGAATTTAACTGTTTTCTTTCCTCTGGCAAGCTCACGACAATTTAATTTGGGTAAATTATCAATCTAACAACTACGTCTAAAAATTAATCTGTGAAATGTTATATTTGTCTGTATTATTTCTACAGCATCAACTTAAAATACATACTTATGTATGCATTCTATGTTTTATATTTTATGTAATTTTCACAGATTCATTTTCAATTAATCGAAGATATAATTTGTCACTCACCGATTTGATGCGCAGCGGCGGAGTTGTATCTGTAAAATACAAGTACATTTAAATTATAACAATATTCAAGTAATAATCATTTTGGAAAATAGTTAGAGATTAATTCTCCATAATAATTATAATACAAATAAAATAAGTAGCGCTCACCTCAGAATTGATCCGCCGATGCCTTCCAGGCCTCCTCCTTTTTTCAGATTCCATCGTTGCACTCACGCACACGTACGCACCATCGTTGAAATTTTTATTTATTTATACATATTATATATACATATTTATTTATACAATTAAACGATCGCGCGACACTTTGTACGGCACTCTCGTTGTTAATCGATCGCGTCACTTTCTTCGTCACGGAGGAACAACGCGAAATAGAGCGACGTGAGGTTATATGTTTCGATCTCGCGACGTAACGCAAGTTACAGAGCAAGGGGCAAATTTCGAATTGCGGAAGATTTCGACAAATAAAAATCGATTTCGCGACTAACGAGGCACGAAAACGTGGGATCGGTGGTCTGGTCGCCGTCAAGTAAATGCATTTCTCGTCGGTGGTGAAATAATCGTCGACTATGAAAGAATAACTGTACGATTTTCATTCGCTATCTGGACCTAGTGAGAAATGATTGATCAAAATCGATGTCGAATCGATATTGATTCGATGTATTTATATATATTTATATTTTGTGTCGAAAAGGCATCACGTCGATGTCGATTCGATATCATTTCGATCATCATTTTGATCATTTCTCACTGTGATTGTGTTGTGCGCTTTATGCCAATCGCACAAAGTATCTAAAGTAGCCACGACACTCGCGAATTGCATAATCGTCGGCTAATCGTCGGAAGTGATCGCGGCTTTTTTGGCGCGCACTTGTCGCGATACGTATTTTGGGGGTTAGGACGACGCCGTCGCCCGAGATTCGCCGCGCAAAGGACGCGGCTCGTTAAACGCCGCGCGTCTTTCGTGGCCAGGCAAACGAAAAATATCTTGCCACGGGAAAATATTCAACTCGTTACCGAAAGTTAAAGCGCGCCGAATATTCCGCTTCAACTCATCGGCGAACGCTCGGTACGGATACGTGAATTATTTAACGCAGCGATTCGTTCCTTACTTCACGTTGTCTTTCAGAAGTAGTCGTATTCGGTGACGCGCAACATCCGATGTGCTTCGCAATAAATACTTGCGTTCAAGCATCCGAGGGATAATCGAGAATGGTAAAGATTACGAGTATACAGAGAAATTTGTTTTACAATTAGTTCATAGAAAATATCGATTATTAATACAAATGCTGGATATGGCAAAAAGAAATTCTAATAATTTATAATTTCCATATCATTTCGATTTCTACTTGAAGCGAAACGATCGAACGAAGCAAAGTACCTGTCACGAAAAATGTTCGTCATCTCCCTAGATCGTGGAATCGATTATCGTGAAGGTTATGGGGCTGCGCGGATTGACAATAGTTAATTGTACAGCCGCGTTTTTCGGTAGCTGTCGCGCTCGCGTCTCGGTGAGCAGTGACGCGACGACACTCGGCGCGCGCCCGCCCTTGCGAGTCACGGTCGCGCGGGCAACAAGGCGCGTGACGTAGGCGTGACGTATACGTATGTACGCCGCGCGCTGTAACGAAAAATCGAGCGCCGAGTGCCAGTGAAATATGTAACGCGTTACAAAATGGTTGCCCGCCGAATATTTTCCTCTTCATTCCGGTAAGTGGATTACTGTCGCATTGTTAAATGTAGCATTTTTCCGAGAAGTAAGTTTTACTTCCGTCTTGATTGACGAATCGCCGAATAACTTATATTCAGGCTGAATCGGAATAATTCCGAAAATTTCTCTCCAATTTTATCACCTTGATATTTTGCGATAATTTAGTATATTTTTATAAGTAAGCAGTGCGTAATAATTAATGAAGGTATGAATTGACTTTAAAAGCTCGGGCGACGCGCCGGATAATTTAAACTAATTATTTACGTATTAAGTGTGATTAATTGTGATTTTTCTATCGATTGAAGTGTACTCGATATCGATGATACTTGCTGTACAATCGTTTTATTTAGTGTTACGAGTATAATTCATCTCGCGTGAGTCTCTATTTATATAATTAACGCTCTTTAGGCAAATAAATTCATTAAGAATCTCAAACAATTGTGTTCATGGCCAAGCAAAATATTAGCGGTATGCTAACAATTCACCGATTCAAACAGAAATACGGCGGATTGACATCAATTGTGTCTGCATTAACCCTTTCATTGTTCCGCGTATCATGTGTGAGACAATAGTGTAACATGTCAGACGTCTGTATAACATACGAGTTCTATTTCTGGGACACATGTGCATCAGGTGTGACGCATTGTTTCTGTGTTTCATATATTTCTTTTAGAATTTATAAATAGCATTCTTTTTTCAGTTTTGTACCATTTTAAAGATTGTTCAAGAAAGATTTCAACATTAAAACTAATGCTTATTTCGACGCAAAATCTATTTTATTGAAAATATCAAAGTTTAACCTATAAAACGGCTGGACAACGAGAGAATTAAAATAATGTGTTTTTTCAGAAGCTGATAATTTAATTTTTTTTGTAGAATTATCAACAGAATCTGTTATTATTCTTAGTTTTTGTGTAGTCAATCTGCCATTATACTCTATTAGCGGATTTTTTATTTCTATTGCAATTTGATGAAAATTTATAGCGGACATTTTGCAAACATTTTGATAAAATTGACTATCTAGGCTCATTTCAAATATTCTCTAACGTAGTTTACATCACTTGACGCTTTTAAAAAACTGCAGTACATTTCTTTTAAATTAAAATTTAAAAATACATTTTAAATAATGTACATGTAATGTTGGCAATGCTGTAAAGAGACGATACATATTTTTATTCGTGGTTAGATTTAAACAAGAATTAGCCTAAATTTTTTTGTTTGCGATAAAAGAGATGCGCCGCAGGATTAAATGCATAATTGATTTGCGGGCAAGAACCGCAAGTTCGAGATATAATTTTATCGATCAAGTGTCCCGACCCTAGCGAGGACCCCATGAAGGACGGTGCCGGCATAAAGCGTATGGGAAATTGTGGGAATGATGGGGGACAGGTCGGTCGCCTCGGGGAATTGGTTCGCAATATCGCAGGACTTAGAGAAGTATCATCGAAGGATAGTTTACATCGGCTAGTGCCGTGTCGCGATTAACTTTGCTCTACTCGACGGCGATTGCTTTTTCGGGCACGAGAGAAACGTGAGAGTGACTTGTTAAGTGCACGGATTGCGCGTGGGAACATTTCAAACTTTGAAATGTATCATGCACATTCTTAAAATGATATTGCTTAAATATTGCATATTGTGTCAAAAAATGGATAAATGATGGACAATCGGAATCTATATATAAGTAAAAAAAAATTCACCTGAGAGTATTAATGAAATTTTTTGGTTATTTTTAATTTTTTGATAAGATGGACAAACATTTTAGTTATGAATAAATGTTAACAAATTATAGACAATCAAATACTATATTAATTTTGTAAAAATTCACATTTCGGGATGCCAAATTCGCAGATCTGAGATCTTCGTATGTTTTATAGGTGGGGTGTGTGAAGTTGGTCACCCTCAAGAATTAAAAAAAGTTGTCTTGAGTTCTGGGTAATTTAGAACAATACGAAGAGTTCTTGATCGTTTTGAAAAAGAGTTCCGGTGATTTAGATAGTGAAAACGGATGAAGAGTGAAATTTAATTGGGGAGGACAGTTGAATCAGCCATTTTTCTATGATGACATTGCGAAACGTTATGATGCAGATAGCATTGTTGTTGCCAGGATAATAGTTGATAAACGATCAGCATTTCGGTGATCACAAGATTTGTTAAGTACACAGGCTGCTTCTCTCTCGCCGCAACGCGTCGCCAAACAAACGTGGCGCCATGTCAAAACGGCGTCACCCGATTCTGATAATGCCGATTTACGATGCGCTTAACGGCCGCTAATTATCTGATTTATCGTGCAACATTGCACTAATGCGATTAACATCGTACCCGGGGCTTCGCCTATTCCGCGGCGGTATCGATTTGAAATCTCTCGACTGTACGATTATCGGCGATTGCGCTAATGCGAAATGGCGTTTAGAGCAGGTGCGATTCATAACGCATGCGTGCGTACGTTTAACATCGCAAACTCGGCAATGCCATTGCATAACGCCTAAGAATGTTTACAAGATACTTATCTTAACAATTTCTGTTATCGACAAATTTAATTTTTCTCAACCAAAATTCGAGTTTCCGACTGTTTTTGCCTTATGGAGCATTGTAGAAATCGCAGTCTTTTCAACAGATGATTTAGGGATACGTATTACTAGAATATCATTCTTTATTTAAATTAAAGTAGACTTTGACACTGTTAAATTACTGTGTAAAGCGCTCGAGAAGTGTACGATAGGAGATTATATTCAAAGTTTTTATCATTACGGAAAAATAAAACTTGTAAATAATTGAGGGACTAGATAATGTAAGACAATATTTTATTTTTATCCACAACACTTTTTCATTGAAATGTGTTGCGTTAAGGAAACTTTAAATTTGCTGCTATACACATGTAGGACAAATATTTGCACAGTATCCTCTTTATTTGCATGTGCGCAAATAAATTTATAATACTTTCAGGGAATATGCCCAGGAACTAAAAATTCTCAGTTTCATAATGCATGCAAATGCGTAAATAAATTCGTAAATATTAATTCAGGCAACAGCGTTATCAAACAGAGAGACGCGTATCGAAAAGGTTAATCTCTCGCGATCAACTTTAATCCGACGTTCCGTTCCGATTACATCAATAATTTTCCAACTACTTGTTTCTCGGTGTTTCTACGGCAATATTACATTTAACCTTGCACACCGCAAGTACACACATAAGCACGCCATTATCGTTGTACATTGTGTATATTTGCATGTGCGTCGACTACGATTTCGCACATCCATGCTCTGTTGATTCAAAATATTGTCGCTATGTGTTCAACAATCTTCATTTAACGGTTCGAATTATTAAGATTGCACTGCATTACGCACAATGATTTATCAGCATTTGCCCGGCAAATATTCTTTTAATGTTTAAAGACCCCTCCTCGCGCCCGGCGGCCGCCCCGCGTGGTGAGTAATTACAATGTAAATGTGTAAATATGTACAAAACATGTATCTACAGAGAGCGTGGAAATGCGAAACAATTACACAGTTTCCGAAAATATATACCGCGCAAATAATATCGCGCGTGTTTGCACATCGCGTACATTCAGATTTAAATTGCGGGTCAGGCAAAAGACGATTGCAGCTATAAAAATGATGTCCCGGTTCTTGATAGTCAAATACATTTTATCCGACAGCGCGCTACTTACTTGAATAATGTCTATAATCCATATATATTTTTTCGAAGTTTAAAATTAATTAATCGTATGCATAAATAAATATTTGATTAGTGCAATTGATGTGTTATTAACATTATTGTTCGCACGCGACTTATTGCTCAATATATCGTTATTTGGAAAGGGACAACTTTCCCGAAAATTAACTTTTATGCATCTTTTTTGTAAACAGATTTTTAAACAACCACAAGACGGCAACCGCTCATCACACCTCATGCCGATAACACCGTGGATCCCCATAAACCTGGGCAAATGCGTCAAGATCCCACAAAGGTCTTCCGGCAGCATCCCGAGGCCGCGCTCGCCGCAGGGGTTGCGTGTCTTTTTTCAAGTGTGCCCACACAGGGGATGCAGTTGAGAAGCTCGGAGGGTGAGTAGCCGAGCATTTACACGGTGCCCAGCTGTGGCCCCATAGTGCCCCGGTGGTGTTGTACGCCACGATTCTCTTAGAGGGGGCACAGTTTTGGGCGCGTGCTTACCCCATGCTGCGCGCTTGCCACCTGTTCGTCGACGGGGCCGCAGCGGGTGGCAAAAAGGGTGGATTTGCTGTCGTTCCTATTATCTAATATACACCCGCCGATAGACAGATACAATAGATACGATCTAATAAAGCGACTTGCTTGGTGCCGGACACGGGTGACCGGCAATCAAACGTGTTACTTCCGGTCGCAAAAGCGATGTCAATATGCGGCGAGTTTATATAAGATTAATAGACACGTATTATTAATAGAAACGATGAATTAATTGCAATGATTGACTTCAAAGCAGCGAACAAACTTTATTCTTTGCTATTCTAATGATAATTGCTATAAATTTAAATAAGAAAATTGCGAGTGTACGAATTCGAATTTTCCATTGGAAGAAGAAGGAGAGTGAAGGGAGAATTAGTAATGAATTTTCAAAAATTCAAATGTGTTCGCTTAATGATGAGAGACGATAAAGGCTTAATATATCATTTACGTTAACTTTTTGACGTATTATGAGAGTTAAAATGACCCTATCCGTAATTCAGATATTTTATTTCATAATTACACCTAGAGAGAGAGAAAGAGATATTGCCTTATCAAGATTTTATTTTACTCAGCATTTAAATAAAATTGCACTATACAAAATATAAACATAATGTAATGGATAAAACTGAACTTAATTTTTTAAATAAAAAATATGAGCTTGTATTCTATTTATAAATTAAGTATAATTGCAAAATTATATATATAAAACTGAAATAACCAAAGTTAAAACTTGATATAAAAATAAAAAAAATTAAAAAATATGCTAAAATAAAAAAATTTTATATTTAGATGATGAAAACTTTTATTTATACAAAATTGAAGAGTCTATCGGGTGGTTAGCCAAAACAAAATTATCCATATGCGATAACGTCCTTATTCGAATTGCACAAATATCCGAGACACATCCTGCGATGCGTCAATCATAATTTTAGCTTCGCTTCGATCACGCTCGTGCCGAATGTTCCGACTTCGAGCTGAAGCGACAGGCTTCATTCCAAAGTCACGCTCCGCGCCATCTTCCGCGACGTCGCGGACATTTTATTCCCGTTCGGTGGAATTTTTCGTCACGGCGACACCTCGATCAATATTTGCGCAGCCGGGACTGGGGACCACGTCACTCGACCTTCCGCGACCATATGCGAACGCGGCCACGTACGCCACAGCGAGCTCGCGCGCACAATGTTGAAGACACTTGAGGCCGGAGTCTGGCACATGATTGGTTCAATCTGCTGTGATTTTCTTCTGTCGATGAGAGAAATAGAGAGAATTAATGACAATTAATCTTAATTCTTTTATTTGCAATTTATTAATATGACTCATTATTATTTATTAACGAATTGTTTTTAAATTGATCTCTTCCAAGGTCCAAAAATAATGCATCATCATTGTTCATGTATAAACTTATTCATATTAATAGTTTGCTATTTCTATTAATATAGCTTGATTGAAAAAGTATACTAGACAGACTAAAAATAATAAAATAATTAATACTTTTAGCGGAAGTTCTGTGAGGTAACTCCGAAATTTCGAATTTAACTTATTAGATAACATTAAAAATGTATTAAGAAATTTATTAAGAATAAACAGCTGATTTATCGCATTAATAATCTTTAAAAGATGAAATATTCGCTGTATAGAATTTAATTGTCAGAATTTTTTATCTAAAGTATTTCGATAAAAGGAACAATCGCTTCGTATGCTTCGTTTAGCTGTTTCGATCATGTAGCAGCACGTCTTTCTCTCGATTCACTGGCGATTCAATCGGGGATGAACGATAATTCGACCGATTGCTCTGCAGTCTCGCAATTTCCAGCATTACGTCCTAATTTTTAAAGTTCGTTTGCGCTTGATAGGCGATTACGCGAAATCGATAGTACGACATCAAACATACGAATGAAATACGCGATAGATTTAACGAGTCGTTAATGATCGCCGCAGATAATCCCGTTGTACAATTAATAATGGATCAATAGGGCTTAACGATGCGACGGACGAGCGTCGCGTTTAGATGTTTGATTGATACAGATTTGCAAATGTTTATCAATGTATGAACATCATATTTGTCCACTTTCTTTTACTGCAGCTGTAATCCATTCGAAGGGACATATTTGCTTGGATTAGGTAGTGGATCTCTTACTGAGACTGGAATAGCCACAAGTGTTAAGTAAACAAAATGAGAACTATGAAGTTACAATCGTGAGACTTTGTAATTTCTTTAATATCTGTGATTAAAATTTGAGATCATTTTTCATCAATCAGGCTTATTCAATGCTGGCCTCTTCTAAATCTTTCCATTTTCTTAAAAGGCTTTATAGCATTAATTTTTTGATGGGAATGGAGGTTCCCGTTGTCCAATTTCTATTCTGAAATAAGCTCTTGAAATTTGCAATATTCTTAACTTAAAAATATCTTTTTTTAATTGAAAAGTTTTAAACCAAATAATTATAATACATATTACTGCGCGCGCTATCGTTTCTTTTCTTTCTGATTTTTGTAATTTTGTAAAACTTCTTATAAAATGATATAAGAAAAGATAATTTTAGCCACAAATTAATTATGCTAATTTCATGGGACCTTTGCTTATTCATGCGAGCGCTGTTAATTAGTAATTAGACAAGACATAGTATGCGATCTCTACATGTTAAGTAAATAGATAAACACGTGCGGACAAATTTAATGTAATGGCATTGACCAAGCAAAATGGCAAGAAATATCGTCGCTAATTTGATTTTTAATAAATCATTAAGTATCACTTTTAAATCATAAGTTTCGCATGAATGAAATAATAATTCTCAAAATGTCAGTTCTTATTATAAGGTTACAAAACGATTGAATTGTGAAGAAGTTACAATTTATACATTATTTATGATTGTATTGCAACAATGTTAATTTATTGCACATACTATTAATTTTTAATTTCTTTTTCATCAAACAAAACTTTTTATCGCAAATCGTCACGATTTGTACGCCACTTTAATCCCTCTGATTCTCTTCCGTGTGGAATATACGAGAATTCATGACGGAAAAGCAGATGCAATTTCCTTCTCGGCGTACAGAAAAAGGAAGGAACGAAATAGATCGCGGTACTAACCAGAACGACCGTTCGCATATTTGCGGTACGCGTTACTTCCACGTTACCGGCGACCAATGGGAAAACCGGCTGTGCTGAGATCGGCGACGCTAGACCTCGGTGCCCGGCCACGCTAAACGCTCGTAATGAGTGATTATCTCGGTTAGCCTGGTTAACACGTGGTTCCAAGGTAGCGGCAAGTGCATACTGTCTATTTACTCGCGACGACACGTGCCCGCGTACGAATAGGACGCACTTACGCAATTGCGCGACAACGAAATTGTCTCTTGTTTCTCGCAATAACGCCACGCCATGGAATGTGTCGAAAATATTTCCGAGATCGACTAGTTTTACTACTTTGGACTATTATAAGATCTTGCGCGAGAATCTTGTGTCCTACATTCAAAAGAAGAACGTAATTCTATAAAGTGTAACTTTTAAAGAGAGAGCGCTTGTTCGCGATTTCTATCGAGATTCCACATAATCTGAAATTACGTAATGAATTAGCGAGTTTTGACGAGTTAATATCTGTTATGAGCGTTATAGAAGCATTATATATAGTTAAACATGAAGATAACGAAGAAAAACAGAATCATAAATGGATTTAAACAGATTGTTTCAAAGAAGGAATGTCGAAATTATATGTTTATTGCATAATATAAAAATTTGAGTGGATTAATAGTAATTTCAACTAGTGCTAGCAATAAGATAATAATGACGGAGTAGACAGAGTGTGAAGAGAAAAATGTTTTCCCGTCATCAGAAAAGCGAAGGAAACTGGTGTATATGTAGAATTAGGCGTCAGAATTACAGATGTTTCTGCGCGTTTTATCTTTATCTTAAATACCAGTTAATGATATGCTATACCGCGCTTTAAATTAAACGCAGCTGTCTGCTGTCGTAATCAGCGTTTTACACACTTCTCGTCATACAATAATCTCTTCTGCGTTATATCGTCATGAATATCCCAAGTTCATATAAGTGTCATTTATGTTTCCGAATTTAATCGACCCGATCTTTAACTTTTATACACAGTATAATATTAGATTTTATTTATAATAAATTCTTCTAACTGCTAAAAATTATTTGCCTCTTGATATTTCTGTAAGAGAAAAATTTAAATTAAATTTGTGGAAGAATCTTACTAAGAATACGTGCGCGAATTTACGGCTGTTCTGTAAATGCCGTTGAGATCTCTACGCCAATTGTCGGGAACAAGCATTGGTATGTCTGCTATCGAAATCTGAACTCACCGGAATTACAATCTTCAGGTATCAAGTCAGGGCGGCGTAGCGTTTAATTTCGCGGCATTGTTGTCATTCGCGTGGAGGGAGAGTGAGAGCGAGACAGAGAGAGAGAGAGAGAGAGAGAGAGATTAGAGGGAGAGAAGGAGAGAGAGAGAAAGAGAGAGAGAGTGAGTGAGATACTTGCCGAAATCCGCGTCGCGGCGTCGCGACTGGATGTGGCATAGGGGACTTCCAGGACCCGGGTGCTGTTTGAACGACAAATATTTTGTCGTCAAACTTCTGTCGCGCGGAATGAACGTGTCTATATGTGCAGGGCTAATACAAAGCGTTTCGCGGGCGTCTGCTAAAACCAGATTACATGCTCGACCTCCGGATAAGCGATCTCGATCTTCCGTATCGCGCGAATAATCGTGCTGCGCCGAGCCGGCGAGAGTCCCGCACTGTCGAACTCTTAATTCCTGACGCTTGTCTCTCTCGCGATCTTTACGTGAAATCTTTACGTGAAATTTGCGCTTCTCGTCTTGACATGCGGTGCTTCCACATTATCAGGACAGTCATTCTAGGAAAGGGTTCCTGTAATTGTTGTTGATCTTCTTTTTCATTCTTACATTAGTACTTCTTGCGAAAATAAAAATAGTTGAAAAAGGAACAAAAAATAGTGAATTGGAAAAACTATCGGTTTTAACTGGAATATTACAATACCTCTTTTCTTTACATTTTTTTAAAAAACAAAAAGGATAATTTCTTAAAAAAGAATTTTTAAAAAATGTGAAGAAAAGTGGTACTGTAATATTCCAGATAAAGCCGATAGTTTTCCAATTCACTATTTTCTCGTGAGTGGCTCATTGTTTGTTGCGCTTGCTGAATTTTCTGCGGATGCACCGACGTTCGTTTGATTATGCATGGATATGTAGGTTGAGAGAACGCGAGTTTACACGTGGGCCGAGTATGTCGCGTATCGTCGGCTATCTCAACGACGCATGAGAAAAAGGCAGAAGTGATAAATAAAGACACGCTGTTAATTTCAAAGCCGAGAAAACGGTAAATCAATTCACATCTAGTCTCGCGCCTCTCAAGATCTATGAATGTCGATGCCATAAAATCGACGCATTTCTTGCCGGATTTTTGAGGAATCCTACATTTTATACTTTCTCTCTTTCTCTGCATTACATATCGCAGTTATTTAGTCGTCGACACATTGTATTACAATTAATAATTACTGAAATAACTAATATAAAAATTCTAGAAATATTTCTTGTTTAGGTGAGGCAGCAAAACAGTAGTTGTTGTTGTGGATTTTGTATCAAATTTAAAATTGTTCTTATTTCGCAAAAGTTTTACTTTACATAAAAATAGGAAGCAATTATTTGCAAGATCTCAGTTATTAATTTAACAGGAATGATTTCTTTCCCGTTCTAATTGACCTATAAGCGAAATAATCTGCCAACGATAATTAATACATTGTCGCGTGCAAGTTATGTGTAACATTAATGTTCGCAAATCGCGTGCTATAATGGTACAAATAGTGGCGCTAGTGCAAGTACGCATCGTAACGCATTACAAATACGAATTAGCTCGGCCGGCGTTGTTAGCGCCAAAATGTAATCCGTATTTGCGGTGTTATGGTCGTCACCGATTTATGTTATCACAGCCAACAGTCATATTCCTCCAGTTTTGTCGAGAATGAAGAACGCCTGTATGTACGTCCTGTCAACAGAGTTGGCGAGTGTCTATATAAGTAAAATTTCGAAGCTGTTGACACGCGCCGTTTTGTTTATTGCTAATTACGCGTGATATCTTGCGAAAACAATGTATTTGTTGATAATACACGAACCGATGTGAATCATTACACTATCCGTCGTTATGTGCTCGACGAAAGAGATGTATTTATTGAGGTAGTTATTGATTCTGCGCGTATGTATAATCAATCAAATAAGATTAACAAGAAGTAACTGGGGAAATTTATTTAAATATAGAGCGAGAAGAATATATAGAAAGAAAAGTTTCGCGTAAAGAATTTCATTTCTCTCTCTCCTTTCAATTTTCCGATATTGAGCGCGATTGCGAAAGATGGGTATAATAATTAATAACCGTATATTACCAATACATTTAACTATTTTATCATCGAGTTGCTTTCAAAATAACTGCATTAACGACGTCAATTATCTCTCTGGAATATTTTCATCTCGCCATTCTGGTACACAAAGACTCACGATTTTACTCCGTTCGACGATACCACGAGCATGTCTCTTTTTTTTTATTTTCGCGTCGGCACTAATGGCGCGAAGTGTCGACATTAATATTTCATTAATATTTCTCTGGTATTCCTGGAAAAGCGCGAGTCGGTACTGCGTTTTATTGATGCTGCGCCGTGTGCGTAGGATGTTTTTTTTTCGAGGCTCGTCGCTCGAGTGACGAGGAGTACGAGCGAGAGGAAATTTCTCGTCTCATCTCCGGAGACTGGTTGGGCCGGTGGTAAGTTAATTAAGTGCTAACAAGGAGAGAACCACGCAGTCCGCGCCAAGACGGAGTAAAATCGTATGGCAGACTGGCTAAAAACTCGGACGTGCTGTGTTCATTCGATTGTCGCCTCGTTTTAATTCTCGAAAGGTATTTTCGTGGATTGCGAGACTTTCGAAACGCTTTTATTCTCGTAAAATTGTCCTCTGAAATCATGCTTATATCGTTTGAAATAATATTTATCATGTTATATTTATCATATTAAAATTAATCTTTTACTTTAATAATAAATTCATACATTATAACTTATTTGTATATGAAGATGTAGCTACTTTGAAGCGTTGAAAATATTTGAATAACAATATTATTTTCGCTTATACACACATAATAATTGACTCATGTGCCGTCTGGATTTCTGCAAATGAAACGAAACTAATTCATCGAATGAGCATACTCTTGTAGTTGTATAATGATAAATAAGACAACATACGTGTCAACTGCGAGTGTATACAGATCTATTTTCTCGTATGCGCGGACGTATCAGATTCTAGTAGGTACATGAACCATCTCGAGATAGCGTTGATTATTTTACTCGAGATTCCGCCAATATTTATTATTTATCTAAGATCCAACGCCGGGCACGTACGGAGAAAAAGAGGCGGAGAGTAACGCCGTTCTCTTCGTTGAACGACACTCGACCTCTCGTAGCCTCCCATCTCGTACCTGTCCGCGAGATTTCACGAATACCTTGAGTGCACGAGTTCTGGTCTCATCGGTCCTCGAAAGCAGTTCACGCTGTTTTACAGTGGTATAATTGGCGAGCGTATATACTCGCTTAATTATAGCGCGGTTACAGAAATTGGGAAGGACTTTTCCGGTCGGCGCAGAAGAGATGTGCTTCAAATAAATCAAGAAAGATTTGCTACAAAGGATTATAATAATGTTAATTCGATTAGATTAAGATTAAAGGAAGATACTTCGTTTTCAAATATAGAAACCTTTAGATTTATTTTAAATGTGTTAAGAAGATTTTTAAGTAAAAATTATAAAACATAATGATAGTTTTCAATTTTAGTTTCTCTTAATTATACAGATAGTTTCAGAACTTTTATTTTAACAATAGAGTGATTTTATTAATGATTTACACAATTTTTATTCCAAAACTGTTCTTAGCGTATTTAATGTAAATCTAACGTAATAAAAATGTAACATGAAGACAACGACAAGTGAAGCAATATCACTTAATTAACAGTGAACATGACAGACGGAAGCACTTTGAGCTGTTCCTCGGCGATAGCAGTAGCGAAGTACCGTAGGCCACGGCATAGATCGAGCCAACCGGTTTTCGGATGGTAATGAAGTGGCCTCTGGACCAGAGAGCCTCGTATTCTCATGCGCAAGCAATCTCCGTCTGGTAGGTCATTCAAGGATCAAGCCAAGTCGTTGTTCACGAACCGAGTGGGCGAGGAGAGAATTTACGAAATGATAAGACATTAGAATGCAGGAATTAAAAACGAGAAAAAGAAAATAGACGGGAACTAAAACGAAAGTTAAATGTAGTAAATGGAAGATTTTATTGTATAAGCTACGAACGGAAAGCCATGAAAGCGTTGCCGATGGAAAGAAAGTCAGTTTCGCGACCGCGAAACTCTTACCGCGAATGACTCGCGAGTACGCACCTAACTGGAGTTGCGCGCCTTTGTTTTCGAGGAACCGGCGATAATTCCGCCATGAATTTTAATTCGACGCCGCTCGAAGCGTTCATGAATTTTAATTCCCTTCTTGCTCTCGGATTCTCCACCGACTATTTTCACCGACTCGCTCTCACCTCCGGAACGACATAGACGGCGTTCTTTTCCCTTCTTTCCTTCACATTTTTCCGGCGCACCTTCTTTCCGGCTATTGTGAATCATGTGAAGAAGGAAAGAAAGACCGAGTCAGACGAAGCCTAGATGGAGATGTTTTTTCAAAAGTGTGTAAATATTGTTAGCAATTTCCGGCGTTTCGAGATATAGATTGATAATAATTTCATGATAACAAACGTTTCTTGTTCAAAGTTATTATTAAAACAAAAAATTGTAGATAAGATTAAATTCAAATACAATTTAAAAAGATTAATATTTTATATTGAAAAAGAGAGAGAAAGAGAGAATTAAATTTGATTAAAAAACATGGAACATTAATTATGACACTGAAATTATTATATCATAAATACTCACGGATGCATTTGTATAAAATGACATAATAGAGATTGTTTTATATATTGTTATTGAGATTCATCTCTTTCATCTGCATTTATATTAAAAATTTAATCCCCCTTAATGAAGATCATACCATGAATGAAAAAATCACGGTCGCCTATTCCCGAGAAAACAATCGTACAGATTGGCGGTCTTTGAGGCGAGGGAGTCCGCGGGTCGCGTGCTGCCCCCGGGGGCCGCAGCGGTTTCGGGGGTCCCGGATGCAGAGGCAAACGCGAACGCACCGCGATATTCGACGAGCAAATCAGAGCCGGTAATCCTGAGCGACAGCGAGGCTTAGCACCCCTCCTGGAAATGGTACCGTCACGGAAGAGGGAACGAGACAGACAGCCGAGGGGGGAGGGGGGTGGTTGGGCGCGTTAAATGCGCACCGACGACGTAGGGTGCTTCATACCCTGCTGGATCTCTCATTGTGCCCGCTCGGTACCGATCGCTGTGGCGAGAGGGAGAAGGAAACACACTCCCGTCGAGAAAGGGAAGTTGGTTATTCCATTCTCGGTGTCGGTACCCCCGACGCGATCAAGGGTCGCGAATAATGCCGGCTAAACGCTACATATTGCTCGGTTTACCCCCAATTTATCCGAGGATTTGAATAACGATTTGCCGCCGGTTTCCTGCAACGCGATATAAACACTCGGATAGAAGCGTCTGGCTTGGATGGGACTGATAACGATCGATTATGAGGTTGTATGAAAGATGGAGTGTATAAATGATTCGATATTATAGTTTTTACAAGTTTTGTAAAACAAAAAGAGAGCTGCGAGCTATAGCAAAAAATATAACGCATTGTTTTAATTAAACGTATTTTATATTTACATATTTTTATTGAATTCAAAA
Source organism: Tetramorium bicarinatum (assembly GCA_928718305.1). Classification (NCBI taxonomy): domain Eukaryota; kingdom Metazoa; phylum Arthropoda; class Insecta; order Hymenoptera; family Formicidae; genus Tetramorium; species Tetramorium bicarinatum. The sequence continues at coordinate 25,003,817 of OV788327.1, read as the reverse complement.
ACTGTCATTAATTAATATTAATGCCGAAAACTTACGACATATTGCATATTGCTGGCTATTTTTTAAAATATACATAAATGTTTTTTATTATAATGGAATTAAATGAAACAATTATATGTATTTACATAATACTTTTGATTATTATACTGCTGCATGCATGTATACAGATTTCTCGAACACACACACACACACATAGACACACATACATAAGCCGTAAACTAAATTAAAATATTCGTTGCTTTTACAAAATTACAGAATACGAGATGTGTGCTACACATGCAAAAATATTATTAATATTGCGGCACTTTGGCAGAATTATAAAGTACACGAGTTGCACGTATATCGATGGAAGATACAGGGAGCGCTCGTTGCGCGGCATAATGACGGCCGAAGTGTATCAATGGGACACTCCAGTTTCGATGTAAAACCGCAGCTTGGCGTGACACCGAATTACTTCCAGGGCTCTCGAGTGCCGAACTCCGGCGGGTCATGTATGCGCGTGACCCAGAGTGAGAACGAAAGGAGGCGGACGTCCCACGTGGCGAGTTGAGGACTCTCGACGTCATTGCTACAGAGGCGTTACTTCGGTTTTCGATCACTCGAAACATTTCGAAAAGAGAGACGCGGATCTCACACCTAAGCCTCGATGAACGAATTTCGGACGAGGGCGGTTTTCACCGGACACCTTTATATGTCTTTCTAACAAAACGATTATACGTCGATTCTATTCGTTGTATCGATTTAGCGGCGATTTGAAGCCGACGATTATTCGCGAAAAATCATAAGTAGTCTTTCTCTTCATCAAGAAGAACTTTTTCATGAATAACTCGCAATAGGAATATAATAATCAAAAGTACAATAAATGTGCTGTGTGAATTATTACATTTCTTCGAAAAATGATATATGAATTATTGGATAATCATTTCTTTGAAGTATATTTTTGGGTCTATTGTAATATTCTGTTCATTATGTTTTAAAGCTATTCTCTATACTGACTATTCTTTCATTAGATTCGAATCTCTATACGTAAGCTTTATCTTCCAACATTGTTGAAGAAAATATTGTTTACTGATTATCAACGGTTTTATGGTCTTCTCTTCAAATCAAATTCTCTACAACTGACAAGTATTCAATAGTATCAAACTCATAAATCATAGAATGCGTTTAGAATGCATACAGGCTGCGTTAAGATACATACATATTTTAAACGTATTTTGTGTCCATGGAAGTATTTTACGATCTCGACCAGGGTATAGGGTAGTACAGCGAATAACAAGATTTTGTAAGTCTGACGCAAGCACATCCCGAAAAGTTCTTTTCCAAAGAGATTCGTGGGGAGAGTCGCATTAGACTGGTAAATTCCGAATCTGCCCGTTCCTCTTTTTCACGTTCTTCGCGGATCCTCCCCTTTCAGTCAAAAGGATCCCCACTAACTCCCGTGAAATTTCCAGCCGTCCCTTTAACCTACCCTTTACGCTCGTCCTTTCCTTCGGAGCAGCCCCCTCGCCAATCTTCTTCCTTCGTTCTCTACGGTTTCTTCCTTGAACCCTCCGCTCTAAGGATGTCGGTTTTACTTCCAAGAGTAATATAACAAGAACGTCTAAGGGCAGGGTAGGTAGAACGGAGCGCAGACGAAGTTTTATTAATTTCAAAAGTTCCCAAACTGATAATTAGATCCCCGTGGACTCGGGCGCCAAAGGCGAAGGAACTTAATTTCCGAAACGACCGGCGGGGCGGTTTTCTGTTTGGCTTTTAACGGTGTTCCACCGGGATCTTGTCATCGGAGCAAGGATTACCATATTGTTGATTGAATCAAGTCAGCGATATTCGCCATTCTTTCAGCGACCTGTTATCAGTGTTGTTTTTGTCAGTTTTCTTTTGGATCATCAACTCGCTATATATTCTCGAATAATGTTCCAAGTTCCATTATGAGAAAATAGATTTTTAAAAGTTTTAGAGATAAAAATTGAATTTATATGTTGATTATTTGAGTTTAACTGATCTGTATATTATTTCTCAAATAATGTAAAATACTTTTATATATAAACATAGAAAAATCTATAGAAAAATAATTAAATAATTGTCCGTAAATCATACGAAATATTATCCGTCCGAATAATTACTCTAAAATCTAAATAAAAATTTATATAGAATGAAAAAAATAATCAATATTATAAATATAAAATATACTATACAGTTGGCTACCAAAGAGGATTGCAAACTTCGCAAGTACCAAATATCAAAGGTTTGACAAATGTGTTATAAAAAAAATAATAATTTAATTTCTTCCAACACACTTGTCACTTTGTCACTTTTTTGTAATACATTTTTCGGCCGGCGAAAGGGATTCCGTCGCTTTAATTCTCATTATACACACTTTTCGAGCTGTCGCGGCGTCGTCGCCGTGATTCTCGAATCGACGACGTGCGGACGAGCATAATGCCGCGTACACGTGAGCACACGCCGGGGCGTCTGTCTTTCTTTCACCCCCGTCCCGGCAGAGAACACAATCAGACGTAGCTGTATTCGGTACTGTGAATGTTGACTCGGAGCATATTTGTCTAGCAATGGAGGAGCGTAGCCTGAAGGGGGTCGGGGACGCGCGCGCGCGCAGGGCGGTTCAAATATTGTGTCGTTTCATTGAGCACACCGTGGCGATCAGAGTCGCATTATTTTGACTTCGTAAAAAAAGAGGAAAACAGCGGCGGTATCGATGTCAAAATGAATGGCCCTTTTTACCTCCCTTCCCACTCCTCCTCCCATCGTAGCCGCGTTTTCCGCACGTCCGTTTGCGGTTTTCGACTTTATTAGCGTCGAATCTTCGTTCTCCCGGATGGTTTTTTTCCAATATTGTGTCCACGAGGCGAATTTATTTTGTTATTCCCAACATTTACATTTTTCCAGAAAAATAATACGGGAAAAATAACTATCGCTGCGATAATCGTGGCGAATAACACCGCGGCATGAACCAATCACGTGAGTAAATTACTTGCAGAAAAATGAGTGTGTACAAATATTTAAGCGGGATGTGTATATAAATGAAACCTATTGCAGTCGCGCTCGAAAATACATTTGATAAAAATAATCGTGTAATGTTACGTATCGTGCGGAAAGTTATCGTCTGATGGCTTGGAAAATTGCGACCCCGAAATTTACGTGGCGTAATTTAACGACGTAATTTAAGTTATGTGCGTTTTTAACTCACGATGCGCAAATAATATAGGTATACGAGCTATGTTAATCTCGTTGAGAATAATCGAATATTAAATCGTGTTTCGTTTTCATTGATAGATTTTATATCCTAATAAAAGTATCTTGACTTTTAATCATATCGTACACATTGTACTTTCGGAATTTTTTCAAAGTACATATACATTTAAATTTTTATTTCTTGTTTAAAAACGAGTGCACACTTAACTGCACACTACTGTTCATTTCCATCAATATAGATTAAGTTTAATCTCGGTTTAACTTACACTGTAAACTCCTATGGGTTGCCACTGCTCCTACTCAATATTCGATTAATTTGACTAAAACAATGAGATAAAATTAGCGACATATTGAGTCTTACTCACGATCTTGTTAATTTATCTAATTCAACTTCCATGTTAGTCAAAATTTTACCTTCCTTTTAGTCAAAATGAATGAAATATTGAGTAGGAGCAGTGGTGACCTATGGAATAGTTAAAAATGACTCAAATTGAGTATAATTTGACACTACGAGTTTGATAGTGTATTTTGTATCTTTTTCCAATTTTTAAAATTAAAGAAAGATAGAAGGTAAGTTAAACCGAGATCAAAGTTAATCTACATCGGTAGAAATAGCCATACGTCAGACTAATGTCCATTTCTACCAATGTAGGTAAACTTAAATCTCGGTTTAACTTGCTTTGTACCTTTTTCCAATTCTTAGAATTACAGAAAGATAAAAAGAAGTTAAAAGGTTAAAGTTAATCTACATTGACAGAAATGGATGTAAATATTGCAATTTTTTTATTTTTTAAATTTTAATCATATTCTCTAATTTTCCTATATTTTCTTATATTTCTGCGTTTCTTGCCCACTCTGATTGTGTTGCACAATTTTATCAAAGGATTCGAAATGCCATGGATGTCCGAGATTTTTTGCGGTTCGCTGATCCAAGATAAAGTCGTTAGACGCGGCTCCGTTGTGGAGCCATAACTGAAGCTCGAATTAAGTCCCGCGAATAGGTACATACCGATTCGTTTCGGGTCCTCGGCCGCGTGTAATCCCGGCGTTACGAACTTAGGAGACGCGGATTACACACCGCTACACAAACCCATAACGCAAACCTGAATTCCGGGGGCGCTACCAAAACGGCGAAGAGGACGAGGCCGCGAGAGAAAGGAGGGGACCCCCCGCTATAATAGGGTCCCGCGATTCTCAGCGACAGTAGCATGCCGTTAGTAGGTATACGTATCTGCTTAAACACCACGTAGAGCGTAACACACGTAGTTCGTCCCGGGGAAAGGCGGAGCCAGACGTAGCCAACCAGCGACGAGAATTTCCATTTTAGCTCCTCTCGCAGGACCAAATGCACGCCGGGCACGCTTCCTGCTCCTCTCTGTAAAAGTCCTGCAGCTACCATAAATCCGTCACGGCTGCTTGCGCATTACGCCGCATCTTTCTGCATGCCGCGAGAATTTAGCCGGCAACTTTAAAGAAGAACCATAGCTCGAATCTCTTTGTGAAGTATGTATATAAATTGTGATAGATAGTTTCGAAGAATAATTTGAATGTTTTGGACAATTTAGAATGAGAGAAATCAAAGGAAATAAATTATAGTTGTATCAATGCAAACTTACACTTTAAAATGCGCATACGCGTTAATATTTGTAATTTATTTAACTCGTAATTCCTCGGATACGTATATTTAAATTGCTTTAAAATTGTAAAAATTCTACGCCGATATTGCTCGGGAAATTTTAAAAAATTTACAGTGTTTAATTTAAAATTTATGATAACTTAGCTTTATGCCAAAAATTCCTGTACAATTTTATTTGAATGATTTTAATTCGTATCGTGCGCAAAATATTGGCAAAGATCCACGTAAAAGGTAAAATCCGTGATGACATCGAATTTCCGCAATTATGTAGCGTTTGAAGGCAAGTCGTGAATTCACGCTTGGCGAACCGTACGCTTGCCTTCGCTTTCTGGACTCCACTTCTTGGCGTCTACTTGCGCTACCTTTTCCGATAAGAACCACCGACACAGATCGTTCTGATGATTCGCTCGATGCACCGATGCTGCGTTTTCGCGTCTCTTGGGAGCTCCGATATTTTATGCAACTAGGAATAAAATGGAAGGAAAAGAAATATTTCGCATAGAATCTGTAAAATTTGATTTTTCCATAAATTCGTATTATGGCAAACAATGAAAGCTAATTTCAAAAGAAGCAGTAAAATATTAGTTAAAAGTTAATTATTTTAAATTGATAATGATTTATTGATATTGATGATTGATAATGAAACAATTTATACACGAATAGAATAATTTGGTTGATTTAAAAATTTAGTTTGATATAGATCTAAAAATTATTTTGTTGCACAGAATAATTATAGAGAACGCGTAATGCTGCAAACAATTTTAACATTCTAGCAATTAGCTTGAGTGTTCTACATAATTATTTTGATGGGCCAACAAAATTATTTTTAGATACTTTAGCAAAACTGTATCCGTATATCCGTTTAAACTCTTTTCGTGTATCCGCTTAAAAGATCTATATTAATATGTTAATATATTAAGAGTTTAAAATGATTTTCTCTTAATGTATTTATGATAAAGAGAATTTCTGCACATTTTTTTTATCTTTACTTAGAGAAAAATTAAAGTTGCAAAATATTTTCTCTGTATATTTTTATATCAACTAAATGTAAATATTTTTTCATGTATCTTTCTTTATGTTACACTTTATTATGTTTTAATTTACATTACAGTTTACAAAAATCCGCGATGCATGACGTGCAAATAAAAATATTAATACTTCAAAACTAAAATATACATTAGAGATTGTTGCAAGGCAAGTTTTTTTGGGGAAAATTACATTTATGATATTTAATATATTTGAATAAAACATATAACTGTTCAAATTTTACAAAAGTATCATTTAATGAGGAGAAAATAAATCAATAAGTAACAAAAGTTTTCTAAATATTGAAAATAGAGTCAACAAAATTTTTCTTTTCTTATATTTAATATCTATTGATATCATTTTTTATTGTTTCATATCATTCCCCTCTCTCATCTAATATGAGTTAATCCTCATTTTATTGAACTTGTGCTATTAATATACCAGATATTTTCAAGAAGAATCCGACTGCATTTTCGGAAAGGCGTGCGCTATCATATGGCAGAGGCCCGAGTTCGTAACATTAGGATTCGTGGATGGAGGGGCCCAATCTCGCGCAAAAACCGACCGGCAGCTGAGTGTACACAGGGGCCCGTCGCGGCGTTTTGCCTCCCTTTTGCTTCCCGGACGATTCGGGTTCTAACCCGGACTCGTCGTCGACGTCGTTCTCGTATCCCTGTACATATGTCGGCGCACCTCGGACCTATGCAAACAGCCGGTATTCATCGACCAGCACGTATATCGGCGCACCGTGCGTCGTGCCGAGAACGCGCGATTTAATGGGAAACACTGGAGCTACGCTGTGAATAATCGTCATGATGCCGCGCCTTCGATTGTCTTTCGCAAGAACCTCCTTTCGATAGTGTATTCTCAGTAGGATAAACTAGATAAGTATCCTAAAATTTATTCTAATATATTAATAATATTGCTATTATTAAAAAATCTAAATTAAAAGATATTAACGTGACATTAATCATGCTATACGTTTTTAATAACAGCTGTGTAAACAAATATTTGGATTTAGTTAGCTTATTTAATTTTTAGTGAAAATATATTTTATAAATCATCATTGAGATAACTGCACTGTAGCTATTTGTGAGATATGAAATGTAAAATTAGTTATCTCATGTTATAGAATAGGACAAAATGTTTAGCAACGTTTAAAACGTTTCTTGATTTAAATTTTATAAAAAAATTTTATTCGAAAAATGTCTTTTACGTAATTATCAATAACAATCTAAGTATCATTTTTATCGTAAACTAATCTATATAAGCTTAACTAAACGAAAGCACAAAAATTGTTGGAAGTAAGCACGTTATAAACCTACATTTTGATCAACCCTCTCACGAACGTGCGGAGCGGACGTAAATTTCGGTTGGGAACTCAACAGCAATATTTCATGGCGCTTTGCTGCGATGCAGGATAAAGCTCCGCTTTTCGGGGTTGTAGGGACAGAGGAGCGTAGAGTGGAGCCGGGATACGGAGGGTGACGCGGGGCTGTTGCGCGCGGCTATAGCTTGTAAGTGAATTTTATTGCGCGATTATATTGAATCCCTCCGAGCCACCAGCCACTGTCAAGCCACCCCCTCACTTTCGCAACCCCTGGAGAGGTTTCTGGTATGGTGCTCAAACATCCAGCACGTTAATTCGAAATTCGTCTGCGTCACTTCCTCGCACCGGCGTAAGACGGTGTTTTACTTCTTCCCTGCGTTACTGGTTACGCGGTCGCTCGGAGATGCGTTTCGCAGACTTTGATGGGCTAAAGTGGAAATAAAGTGATGCCGCATTGAAGAAATGCGAAGTTAATTAGATCGTCAGATATTAGCTGACGGATTTTATGAAATCGCAGTAATAGGAAATATTGCAGTGTCGCAATAATATTTATCATTACATTACACAGAATTGCCTTAATACTTATTACTATTTCGTTTAAAAAATCGATTGTCACGAATTCATTCATAACTCGATATTTAAACTTCTTTTTGTATTGATATGATTATTATTTTTATTTTAAAATGAAAATATATTGAAAAAGAACTGTTACATAACATTGATATTGTTTTGTAACCGTTTTAGAAAGGTATACAATAACTTTTACGAAAATATAAACTATAACTGAGACACGGTTATGAAAGCAACCGCGGCATGTTGTTTTGAGCATCATACCTCGAAACTTTATTTCGATGGTGAGCAGTGCTTTTGCGCCTCGGGGGATGCACGATAGTCGACATCAGCGGATACCAAATCGAAATCTCTGCCCATAGGGTTGTTTGCACGTTGGATCACGACCTCCATGGCAAAATTCACCATGGCCAAACCCCGGCATTCCCAGCGGCACATGGCTCCTTATCGTCACAGAGATTTCTCCTTTACGAGCGAGCGCACTTCTTGCGATTCGCCTTCCCATCTGGCAAACATGCCGCACAATTTCCGCGCACGTTGTAATTTAGTAAAGAAGCTGGCTGTGTAATACACTGTGTGCATATCTAATATTAATTCTTCAGCGCTATGCAGGGTGAATCAAAATTCACACGAACTTTGTACGGAATTTATCGATCAATTTGAAATCCGTTTCTGTTTAACGGAACCTTCTTTAGAGAGAATACTCCTTCTTTTGACTTTTTATTTTTCAATATTCAATATTTTGATCTTAATTAAGTTTGAAATTGAGGTTTTTTTCATAAATTCTATTTATAATGAATAAGAAACAAGTTTTTATTATTCGTTCGCTGACTCTAAATTTATAAAAAGGAGATCTTTTTGATATTTCAACCTTTTTGATAGAAAAAAATCCTCTTTTTTCCGATATGTAGAAAATATCCAAGCAAAAGCGAACTCGCGTAAAATCGTTTTGCGTTTATTTCGAAGGGTGAATTTGTCGTGAATCGGAATCAAAATTCGAGAAGGGGTAGTCGGAGAATTAACTCACCCCTACTGCCTCTCGTTTCGCTTTGTGCTATCCCATCTTTCTGGAGAGTAACCGGCTGCTGCTGCTGTCTCTTTCAAGAAAGACCAATAAAATTCGCAGAGAAAGCTTGTTCCTTCTATCCTTCGAAATGAAGCGACACTCTTTGTCGAGCTAAACTTTCAGCTCTTTTGGCGAATGGCTGTACCGAAGTAAAGTAAAATATATTTTATTTGTGATTCATGTAACCTAAGTTTTGCGATCGATTTTTGTTCCATTTCATATTTAAAATGTATATCCATTCTTTCATATCACGATTAAATGAACTCTTATTTGTTTATCGGCCACCATTTGTTTTAAATGAATATAAAACAAATATCACTTTTTAATCGCTTTTTGTGCTCTATATCTTATGTCAATTTATATGGTCTAATTTTTTTTAGCAAAATCATTTTTTGCATTGTTGTAAGTTTAAAATTCCCATGTACGTACTTTCAATTGAAATGTGATGCGGTGTCGCAAGTTTCTACATTATATTCTTATTTTTTTCTTTACTTATTTTGCATTTATAAATGGGATGTACTGTCAGCAGCTAAAAGGTTGCAGCACTTTTTTTTGGATGATTCTTGGAACGCATAAGAATTTTGAAAATGCGATTCATCATCTCTAAATGCATGTAATAAGCGGTTATTACAGCTGTCAAAGTGATACAGAATAAATTTGTAAAACGAAACTTACTCCATTATATTATGATCTTACAGTATCAAAAACAACTCAACTGTTGTTAATATTGGCATTAATTATTATTGACAAAAAATGATCTGTGAAATATATATATATATATGTAGTGTACATATATGTGTAGCTGTACTTATGATCTTCTTGATGTCAGATCCGCATTCGTACCGCCGAGATTGACGGCCGCATTTAAACGCAGTAGATCGGATGTGCGGGCGATTAGAGTTCCGTATGATTTTTAATAAACACCGATCAGACAGCCAGATGTATCGTACGGTCCTTGACTCGACCCGGTACGAAGGGCCACTCGTTCGGCTTATAGCCGATGCCACTCGTGACGCACAAAACTGACGGATGGACAGGCGTGCACTGTGCGTCGAACACATATTACGTGCGAGAGCGCACCGAACAAAGCTACGCCATTGTTTCGTGCCGTCAATAATCCACTTGCCGCGACTTGGAGGACCCGAGCGCACGGCACGGGGGCGGCACAATTGGAAAAAGGCACCCGGAGGAACCCGGGAAACCGGGACGCCCACCCTCCGCGAGGAAAGAAAAGGGAAGACAAATCGTCCCGGGGTTTTGAAGCCAACCATTCGTTTAAGGATCGCGTTGCTCCTCGAAATTGTTGTCGCATTTTTATTCGACTTAATCTATAAGTCTTTTTGCATGGAACGGAAAATTTACATCGAGCTAATTACTGATGTATTGAAATAGTTTAAGATAAAATACTCATATTTGGATTATTAAACTTATTGTTTATCTTTATAATTGAGTTTTATCTTCACGTAAGTATATTATTCATGTTATGGCCTCTCTTTTTCAATAATAAGTAATAATTAAATTTCTTTGGACAGTTTTTAAAATAGAGAGATTGAAAATTGCAAAAAATAATATAAGCACGTGTGTGTGTGTGTGTATGTAATTGTGTGAATAAAAATTGAAACTTAATTATACATTTCACAATATTTTATGTTAAATTCTCCAAAGCGTTTTCTGGACGCTTTAAAAAAATTCAACTTTGCTTGACACTGCCAACGTTCGTAATTATGAAAATAGAGTGTAGTTATAGTACCCTTTTAAAGGAGTCGATGTTTCCGCACCAATTTTCTTGGAAAGAACTTCTCGGAAAAATTCAGAGAAATCCTCGATCTTCCAGTTCCATGCAGAAAACTTCACAGGCTACTCAACGGGACGGAAAGTAGTAATTTAGACCTAATATTTAACAATCTGCGCAAATATATTTTACTAGCTCTGTTAATACAATAAGGTCATCGTTTCCTTTTGCTCTCAATACTGCTATGTAACATTCAGTCAGTAGAACGAAAGAACAAAATTAGAAACGGTGATCTTTGGCACATCGCTTTGCGTAGAACAATGTTTTTATAATTATTTGCAATTAAGAGTATACTTTGTGCCAAGTAGTATCCTTAATCGCATATAAGAAAATTAACGATTTATATTGTACAAAATTATATATATATATTAACTATACGTTTTGTAAAAAGTTTAGGAAAAAAGTTGCTATTATGTTTTCTTCTAGAGTCTGTAGCTCGAAGTATATTCGACATTCTGTAGAAATCACCAGGTACACACACTAACTGTTCATTGATAACGGGAAATCTCTGCTTTCACGGCAAAACGCTGCGAATTAATCCACCGTTTGTTTTTCGAGACGTCCAATCGTCAAAATGATAAGCAAACAGTCAGAGCGCGCGTCGGATCCCGCCGCATCCTGGATATCGCCACCGTGGCAGGAAGAAGGATCCGGAGCGTCGGCAATCGAATGATTAAAGGCGGCTTCACTTCGGTTACTCCACTACGGTAGAGCGAAACTCCCGACGGAAATCAAAATCGCCGACCATCCAGGCGGATTCCCTCTTTCTAGACACCAAGACTTCTCTTCGTTTTCATCCCTCTTTCTCTCTTCGTGTTTCTTCCGTTGCACTCTGACTTAAGCCTCAACTCCCTTTGCCAGCGACCCCCCGAAGTCGCCTAGCCATCCAGACCCGAACTCCTTCTAAACTCTCTGCATCCCTCTCGGCAAACATCGGGCTGCTCCAAGTATTGGAACAGAGCTTTCGAGTACATGTATACATATATACATGTATATAAATGTATATACATCATATATATATGTTATGTATATATATAAATGTATATAATATACAGGGTGATTCAGAACAACCCCGCGTCCTTGCAAGGATGTATTCTTGAATTAATTTCGAGACGATTTTTCTTTAATGCAAATTTTATTCAAAGCTTAATTTTTAATTTAAAGAAAGAAATAGTTAGTGAATTACGGGACGAGTACAGAAGATAGGCAAAGGCGGCACAACTCACCATCCGATACGGGTGATTACGTAGAGCGTTCACTGCGAGCAACACACGCAATGATATGCACGTATCAGGTCCTTCTTTTACACATATGCACACATAAGTTTTCCGTCTTTTATAAAATGTATCACTCTACGTAATCACCTATGTCGGATGGTGAATTGTGCCGTTTCTGCCTACCTTCGTGCTGTAATTCGCCAACTATTTCTTTCTTTAATTTAAAAATTAAACTTCGGATAAATTTTCGTAAAGAGAAAATCGTCTCGAAATTAATTCGAGAATATGTGCATGCAAGGATTGTTCTGAATCACCCTGTATATTTCTATATGTAAGACATGCGTGTGTCTGTTAGGGATAGCGTTCGAAGGAGGATATCGATTTATATATAAAAACTAGAACAACACGATATGTAAATCAATACACGCTTTTATCTTTTGGATTACATGCGCTATAAAAATAATAATAATAACGTCGTCAATAACACGTGACGCTTAATATAAGATTCTTAAATTCTGTGTTCTGAAATATAAAATTAACCGGGATTATTGAATCGATGAAGGTGAAACATTTTTTCGGAAAATTAAATGTTGTTTATTTAAGATATTATTTTAGATATTATTTAATTTTAGATATTATTTTAATAATTGTGCTTTTCAAATATGTATGTGCGTATCGCTGTATGTATGTATGTACATACATACATACATACACGCGAAGCTTGCCATTTGTGAGAGATGTATCAAACTTCAACGAGCTTTGGCATTTTGCAGTCTTCACGGTTGGCATTATGAATCAGCTGGTTATGCCCGGTTGTAACAAATATTCTTGTAATAATTCACGCTTCAACAAGAATGGTGCGTCGATCTGCCCTCGTTTACGACCTGCTTCGTACCGAGCAGCCACCCGATGGTTTTTCCAAGAAGGAAATACTGACGCACATCAGCGACAAATATGACATTGCGGTCGGTAAAACTCTTCGAAGAGACGTCGCCGTCGCTTTGCGCCGCGGTCTGGACTTCGGTATACTCGCTAAGAAGAGAAACAAATTCAGGTGCCTCTTCCTCGAAAAGCTCTTTTAGCAAATAACTTAAGGTTCTCGAGAAAAATATCCGAGCGAAACTTATATAACTACGTCCGCGAAAGCAACTGCATTTCTCTTCCAATAACTTCTTTCTCGATAAATGTTCAATACTTGGTTATTTTTTATTTCAAACTAAATTCTTATAATGTCATAAAGAAATATGATATCGTTATAACTTAAAAGTCATTCAAAATCATATTTTCAGGAAAATAAAATGCATAAAGTTTTACTGTAAAATTGTTATTAAAATATCTTATTGCGTAAGTTATAAATAGATGCCATCCTGTCCAGATATCTCATATATATGTGAAAGTTTATAATCCTAAAAATTCCAGCGATTACATTCTCTCTTCAGTATTTCATATATATATATGTATATATATATGTATATATATATATATATATATATATATATATATATATATAATACATATATATATATACACACACATTATTTCGGTAGGTTTGATCCTGACTTTCATCAAACTACAAACTCAAGACGCAATATTAGAAGGAATACGAGGACAAAGAAGAGGAAGAGAAGCAACAAGAAAAAGGCAACCGACAGATCGAATACGGCTAAAAGACGACGACAGCAACGAAGACGATCTCCGAATCGCAGTAGAGGTAGAGATCGCAAACAATCGAGCTCGGTACCACGACCTAAATTGCCCAGACCGCCTTCGTGGTCCCCGAAAAGGCGGTTTCTCATCGAAGAGCCTATACCGAAAGTTAAACATTCCTAAATCAGAACACGATCTCTTCATTTATAATTCTTATCAAATTACTCAATTTTCGTTTAAGTAAATACGAATCCGGCAATCATAGAATGAGACGTGTAAAAAATGTACCGATATAATCGTCTTAAATGATTATATATAATGTTTTATATAGTCGTATATAATGTTTTATATTAACTATTTTTATTTGTGACGGTATGTATTTTTGAAATACGTTTACGCGCATCATAAATCACGAGAAGTGATTTATCTTTGTGTAAATAAATTTTCTTTCTATTTATATTCTGACAATCTTTCGTGAAAAGAGATTGTTATTAGTTTTATCACCGCTAGTTTTTAATTATTTTTCACATTGACGATCGAAAAATGAAGAGAAGAATGAAAACAAACGAAGAAGATGCAGCCGAGACATGCAGATATAATTATGTGTTTGCAATAACACCTGTATTACGAAGTAGCTTTTGTATAAATTAGTCATGCTGACTTTGTATCCTTTGAAGAATTCAATTGCGAAAGTGACCAGATCGAAGACGTCGGTGTGAACAACTCTGGGAATCTTGCCGAGGACCTTCGGCCAGTCCACGTCTTTTAAAGCCGGTTCGATGCACCGGCCGTAGCTAATCGACGGACAAATCGGTCCATCATAGCTTCGAAGATCCTCGCGGTACGCGGGTGCAGTTCCTCCCCGGATCATCCTACAAGATTACAAGAATCCAGGATCTCGGATTAGCCGCATCGTTTGAAGCAGTCTCGCTTAACAGGATCGCGATCTCGGCCGGAAGATTAATTTCATGGGAACAGATTTGTCGACCTCGAAAGTATCGAGACAGATGATTTCCCGTTAATTGTATCTAACATTTTGATCGTTCGCGGAAGGTACAAGAAGATTTTCCACCAGCATCCGGCTATCGATTTCTCATTGTAGTAAATATCTAAAAAATTTACAATCCTACTCGAGTTTGCTTTCGCTAATTGTTATTTTTGTTCATTTGTTTAACGTTCTAGCGTTACAGTTTTCACAGCTGCAATGGATGTCATTCTCTGGATTAGCAGCGTTCTTAATTATTCCGCAAGGCTTCATAATTGTTTCCAATGTAATCAGTTCACGCTTCGATTTCTGTATGTGCGGCACGCCGCGGTGAATGCGGCTCACGTTTATGGTGTCCAACTTGTCAGTAAGTAATCAGCCGCTATAATTTCTCGCGTTCGCCTAATGCCGTCGGCTCATAGAATAGCAACCCCCGATGGCGATGAATATTTCACCTAGCGTATACTGGGTTCTACCTCGTAAAGAGCCGCCGCATTGTTGTCGCGCAACAATGACCGGGTATATCGTAAGCATCGACAGCAACGTGCTCTTTTGTCCACAAATTACACGTTGCGTAATATACAACGGTAGGCGCGCGGGCCACTCGGGCCTCTTCTGTTCGGACCCCTATCGGATTAAGAGTGGCGGAGCGAGCTCGTAGAATCGTAAAGATGACCAACATATGTTCGGCGACTGTCCTAACTAATCAATTAGCAACTGGATAATCACACGGTCCGACGTGCGTCGCTCTCGATCGAGGGTATCGGCCGGAAAGGAAACGGTTTTCCGATCCATTCCGCCGCTAGCCTTACGTGTGCTTCTGATTTTTCCCAGGATTAATTCCGTGATCTTTTATGAGGATTATGAGACTCTCCGAGAATTAAATTGGAATTCCGCGCAAGTTATTAACTCCTTTCGCTTGAGAGGAATATCGTTAAATACATTTGATCCGCCTTTAATTCTCGAGAAAAAATTAATATTCGCTTGTAATAATTAATTTATAATAATTATTTGTAATAATTAATTTGTAATAATTACATTAAATGACTAGCAGATTTGGTTCTGAGATCAGACAAATTTTCACAACACTGTATTACGCTTGAATTATTCGGGAGCTGTTTATTTAACGTACTAGATCCAAACAGATAAGTAGAATTTAATGATAGGAACATGAGATTAATAAATAAAATTTGACACGACAATGAGATCCAGGGTTAACAACCTCGTATCTCATAATCTCGCGATGAACGTGAGGAAAGGTGTCCACACAGTTAGGTACAAAGAACGTCGATACCTCGCGTCGTGTCTGCTTTCCATTATTTCTCCCACACCGTCGGCCTGTTATAAATATTTCAATGAACAAGTGCATCGTGAATGCGGGGGGAGGGGGGAGAGAGGGCCGAGCTCGAAACGATGGAATGCGGTCTTTACATCGGTATGTATTGTCCACCAATCAGTCGTCATTTAGCTCACTTTCCGCCGTTCTTTCGAGAGACAGGCCCGTGTCACGCGAGACCTCCCGCGTGCGTAGGAATAATCGTTGTTATTCTCCCTCGGCGCCCGCGCTGCATTTCCAACGTCGTTGTAGGATGGACGCCGGTGCATTTCGTGTGTCCGGGCGCGTGCCGCAGGTGTTCTCGATTCTTATCGAGATGCTCGCGACTGTTCTTCGCTGCGGCACTCGCGTGGGTCGACTCCTGACACGTGTCACGAAACAGTGTCCACTTCCGGCGTGCACGATGACGGAGCGGTCGTCGCGAAGGCCTGTTATTTTCAGCTGCTTTTTATTTTATGTCTTTCAATATTGAAATGAAGTAATTGTAGTGTTGAAGTAGGCAGGAAAAGAAAGGAGGGATATAAAGTTCAATTCAAAAGAAAGAAGTCTCATTAATAATTTAAAATAACATTGTAAAATAACATTGTGTAAACTAATTTGTGAAGATATTAAATTAAAATTTAAAGATGATAAGTGCTGGTCTGCAACCTTGCTCTACAACCTTGCTTTAAGA
Source organism: Tetramorium bicarinatum (assembly GCA_928718305.1). Lineage (NCBI taxonomy): Eukaryota > Metazoa > Arthropoda > Insecta > Hymenoptera > Formicidae > Tetramorium > Tetramorium bicarinatum. Next base: position 24,987,329 of record OV788327.1, on the reverse strand, counting down.
AAATATTTTAGTTCTAAGTTGTAAGCTGTGACCAATTACAATCGAATATAAGTAGAATAATCGATTGTGATTGGTTACAGTTTACGGCTTAGAGCTAAAATATTTTCTTAAAGCAAAATTGTAGACCAGCACTTATATGTAAAAAATCAATTGCATAAAATAAAAGAAGATTCAAGTAGTGTTAATTTAAAGTTTAGATGGCGTATTGCACGCAAAGTTAAACGCTTGAAATTCTTCTACCGTTCCATGTTAACGTCCCGTTGTTGCGAGTTTAACGAAACAACCGACAAGAGGTTGTCGATCGTAAAGACTGATAATTGCCGTACTAAAGCTCTCTCGTATACGTGTCGCAATGGGTCAGTCGAAGGCTGAACGAACGTCACTTAGGGTCACGTAACAAAGAACAGGCCCAGGTCGTTTCGAAAATTGTACCAATTAGGAGGCCCATTGTTGCGCAGGGTCGGTTTCATCCTATTGGCGTCAACACGTGATATATTACACGTGATATCGCGAGATATATTACCGCCCTCGTTTCTGGGACCTAGGTGCACGCGCGCGCGCGCGTCACGTTCTATGAGTCATCTCACGGCTTTTAATCGGGCCTCGTTAACGTGAATAAACGCCACGCGGGTCTATACAAACCTGCGCAAACCCATCGGCATCGTTAGCATCCACGACAGGTAAATATCGAAGCGCCAGCCTGAAATCTGAATCAGAATGTGCGAATCGCCGTCCGCGAGTTAAGAGCTTCGGCGCGCGCGTTACGCATTCTGGCTGATACCCACCGTGAACAACCGGTTGCTCAATGTGCGCCGATACTAACAACTAATTTATCATATAATCGGGAGAGAAGTGAAATCATATTTACAGTAGAAACTAATACAATTGATAATCATGCTCTAGCGCGGAAAACATATTTAATATATAAAAATTGATTTCAACGAATTTGCAACTTATTCGTATAAATTTATTTTTATCATGGGGAAAATTGTAACTAGAACTATATAAACAACAGATAATTATCTGAGAATTTCTTTTCAATAGAATGATCGTAGCTAAATGCGCGATAACTGTAATATTTTTTATGATAATCAACATGAATTAGATGATAATCGTGTTTCTTATCTCACATCTGAACGAATTATTGTCGTTTAAAAATTAAGTAGTCATGTACTTGCTCTACATCATGTACTATATTATTTTCTACATATTTTTTTTCTTGATCTTTCTGGTTCTTGTTTACCTTCTTTTAAAGAATTTTTACAATAATTTCTTTAGTAGAATTATGATGCGAAAAGCTTTCATCTGAAAGTCAGGCTCTTTAACGATTTCTTATTTTCTATTCTTATATTTTATTAATATTTTTCTAATCAATTCTTGCTAATTGTTCATTAGAATTGAAATTTTTTTCTAAAAGGACAAAGTTTTTGATTTGGTTAAAGAAATATACGAGAAATACAATTAAAAAATAATATATAATTTACAATTTGTTAAATTTTTTGCAATTTTTAAATGGCAAACAATATTTAGCAATAATATTTGAATTACATTTTCTTGTTAGTAAATATCAGATAAGCTTGAATAAATCGTTGTTTGAAGTGCTAATTGTTGTAACAATGTAAAAGATATTGTTAAATGTCGACCCGAATGAAGCAAATTTATAGAAGAAAGATACCGCAATGTGCTTTACGAAGCCGAAACCAAGGCTGAAGAAGGCTATCTGGAAGATTTCTCAGTGCTGAGAAGGCGATAACGCGGGCCTGAATAAACAGTAACGCCTTTACTTACATTAGGATGTGGGATAACACCAATTGGTGGTGAGTGGAACATATATCTCTGGAATATTAGCTACGTGTTAGCAATATTAACCGCTTCAATAAATCATGTATTCAACCGGTTATAAACGGTGGCGCGTTACATAATGTAGTGTCTAATGATAACTATATAATTAGGTATTACATATAATAATATTATCATGTGTGCGTTTTAAATAGTATTAAATGAAAAGTAAAGTTTAATTGCTAAATTTATTGTGAAAGTTTTAAAAACATAACAAATAACGTTTTATTTATATCATTTCAAGTTGAGATATTCAAGATTTAAGTATTTGTTGGGAGCACAGAACTTCTTAATTCGTTTCTTCTATATTATGCACATTTCTGTTTCTTATTTTCCCACGTCGTGATTAATTAGGTTGTCGTTAACATAATATCGTATCGTAAATCTTCAGCGTCCCATTTGGAAGCTAGCTATTCATTCGTGTTAACGACGGGATGTTTTCGTAACTGTGTAATTCCTTGGAACGCGCGTGGAGCAAGGTCGCGGAATGATGGTATTTGGTCGGCGTCTCATTCTCAGTTATATTGGCGAGAATGATACGCGGGTGGAAGATGGTAAAGTATCCTACGTTAGAGCGTGAGAGAGAGAGAGAGAGAGAGAGAAAGAGAGAATGTACGCGCGCCCAGAAGAGCGAGATGACAAGGAGGTGTAGAGAAAGAGAAAGAGCGACACGGATCAAGGATAGTCTTTGCCAAATACCAATATTTGCGACCGCCCTGTTGGTACCCCTGCTCGACTCGACCTAACCCGACTTAACTCAACCGATCCGGCCGCAACTCACCTCCCGTTTACCCCCTTCTACCACCCCCTCCTCTTCTCTCCGCCGCCACCTCCTCATCGCCTGTTCACAAGCTGCCTGTGGAATTGGGAACCGCCTGACGTGATCTTCAAAAAATTGCTCTTGGTTACCGCGAAGAAGAGAGTACAAACCAACAGCCACGACATAATCTTCATGAAGAACCTCCCTTTAATATGCCGTTCTTCAAACTTTGTTCACTCATTCTGTAGCCTCTTCCTTTAACTCTTCAGTAATTTCTTCTTTTTAGCTCAACCAGACTCCGTGCCACAACCTTGGGCAGATGTCGGACGTAGATGTAAATGTGCAATTTAAAATTTAAAGAAATTTCAAACAACTGTCAGAAGTGTTACAACTACTTAGTGTACCGAAAAGAACGTTCTCTTTGTTACCGCGATCGTATAATGGCATTTTTGGACTCGGGCCAGAGGAAGAGAGTGTCTGGAGGATGGAGGATAAGGCAGAAGTATAAATAAGTTATCATACGATTGCGCGGATTTATTCCAATTTGGTTCTTCATCTAAACATCATATAACGAGTACGATGCTGCGAAATTGTCCGCTCGTTGAACGGCGACAACCCAGATTGATTTCGGGCGTGTGCCGAATCGTATCCTGGCCTCGATTGGCTTTTCGCCCGCGGGCAACCAGGCGGAGAGTAGTGCCGGTCATATTACGTGGTGTGTCGCGACGGTTGGCGGTGCGGGCATCGAGCGCGGGTCGCGTCCGATGCAATAAATAATAATTAGGCGCTAATTAGCGGCGGCCATGTTGGCCGCCGGCAGTTGTTGGCGAGCCGCGGCAAGCGAGCGCCGCCGGGGAGGATAGGAAGAGGTTGGGGCGAGAGGAGGCCAGAGAGGGAACGGGACGGCTGATGCGGCGAGGGTGGGCGAGGGTGGTTGCTCCCTGCGAGCGGAGGTAGGAAGGGAGGCAAGGGGGGAGGGGGCGGTTGGAAACGGGCGGTTTAATCACGTCACACACCGACGCGGTACATTGCCGGGGCGATAGTGCTCTCGCGTACCCCGAAGCACACGTCGACATCCATGCGCGCCTGTATCCACGCGTATGTGGGGGTGGTGCGCGCTTGTGAGGGTGTGCGCGAGCGCGCTTGCTTGTTCCGGACATGTTGACGATGTAGGGGCTAGCCTGTGCGGCCGTACGATAATACAACGAGCACGAGGGCGGATAGTGGAATTGGGGGTAGCGCTAGAGAGAGAGAGAGAGAGAGAGGGAGAGAGAGACAGGGAGAAGAAGAGAGGGAGGGAGAAAAGGAGAGAGGGAGAGAGGGAATCTCGCAGGACGGCGGTATGCGGAGAAAGAGAGAGCAGCGGGGGCGAACGGGTGGAGGAGTAGTGCGAGGTGGTCGATTTCACGCGGTCGATTGCTGGACCTGCAGCTCCACCCCCGTGGAGGCCGCTTTTGGCCATTCGCCGGCATACGCTCCCAGCATCGTCTTGCCGCCTCGCGAAGATTGTCCGACGACCTCCTGCGTGCGCGCGCGCGCGCGTGCGATGCCAATACATTTAGGTATGAGATAAGTACATGTATATTAATAAAAGGGTTCGTTAGTCTTTGAATCTCTTCAATCATTAAAATTTTAAGAAATAACAATTTCTAAGTGCTAATTTTTAAAATTATCTATTAAAGAAATACAAAGGTCTTGATAAATATATAAATAGATCATGTATGAATTTTACTGTAGTATATGGAACATAAATTATGTTGTTAGTAATTTTGAGGCTTTAGTAAACAAGTAATTAAACAAGAAGAATTAAATATATAAATAGAAAGTGTCTTCTCTGTTTTTTTATATAAAAAATAACTTTGACTAATTGATAAAAATAATTAGAAAATAATTCCATATGTCTATGACAATTAGAAATCTGAGGCTGCAGCTTCATTGCCATCTGTATTGTCCCTGCAAATAAAACATTACGCCAACAAGATGATCGAACGATGTTCGGCATTGCTTGTCACTTGCTACGCGCGGGGCCTATCCTCGCACAACGCTAAAAGAATTGTTAAACCAACGCGGACGTTTCTGCTTTTACCTGCGAATCGTGTGAAACTTTCGTCGTCAGAGTTTCTGCAAATATTGAAATTGGCCGTGGTGCCCGATGCGTGCTGCATTCCCCTTGGAGGAAAGACTCGAGGTCTCACGTACGACGCTACTCGCGCAAATCCGTTTCCTTGCTATTTGCGTCATCGTCGTGAAATACTAGATAAAAGAGAACTAAATAGAAATTATAGAAGCGAAATCAATTTGATACATATATATATATATATATATATATATATATATATATATATTATATACATATATATATATATATAAATATATGTATAATAAATATATATATAAGTAATTTATAAAGATATCGTGATATTAGCATTGATATATCGTAGCGACGTGTAACAATCAACTTAAACGTATGTTGATGTGAGTTCTCACATCCCCGAGAACATTATCATCTCTCATTTCCTCATCGTGTTTCACACTCGCCGTAAATCTACCTTCAAATAACCGAGCTCATTACGAATTTAAAACTCATCACACGTACCGAAAGCCAACCGATGGACATTTTTACGAGCGGAAAACGTTTGTTAACGCGTCGACGATGAGGAAGGAGGGGGAGCGAAGTGAGGCGGCGAGTGAATCGGTGGACTGAAAGGGATCCGGGGAGTGGCTACGGCCGCGTATCGTAATTCCGTCGCACATTACCATTTAGATTAGTTAGATTTGCAGGTAAACAGGACGCGCGCGGCGCTCGCGGAGCACAAACACGAGCGCGCTTGCCGCCCCCGTTGACATTTTAATTTCATCGTGATAATTACTTTCAAACGGATGGCTTTTTAAGTAGATTAAAATATTCCCGTACCGCGCGCACGTCCACATTCGTATAATTAATGCACTTTCGGGCCGCGAGCATGGCGACGGGGTGCGGATCGGGTGACAGAGGTTGAGGAAGCGGGGGGCGGGGGAGGGCGGACGGGGGCTCGGGGTCAAACCAGGACCGGACGATATATTCGTCTGGCGATATATCGCCATTCGTTGGACGAGTTTTAACGGGCGCCACGTTCATACGCGCGAGTGATTTTAACTCGATTTTAATTCGGCGTCATACAGCCAGTTGCGCGAATTTCATTATCGTTGTTGCAGTCGCGAAATAAAATCGTCGGGCCACGCCAATGAAACAATGACACTTCTGCCGTCCATTATTGGCATCTCGTTATTGGCATCTTATTTGCGAACTGTCGAAGATTAAAAGATGTAAAATGTGATTATTTGTGTTAGATTGTAGATATTTACTTTTACAAAATTATTATGATTACGTTTTAGGAAGAATCAAACAGCTACTGCTGAAATGTGAAACGGTAACTGTCCGAAAAATATATGGCCAACATTTTTTTCGGGTTAATATCTTTCATTTTTCCTAAACAGACTGTCATAAAAAGACTCTTCAAAGATTTTATTAGGAAGCATTACGTTTTCAACGCGACACACTTGGTTAAATTTATATTCGCAGCAAGTATTAGATACCGAATCATCCGTGAAATGGCCGATAGAAAATATGAGACAATTATTATGTTTACCAATAAACAGTTTTGTTTATCCAATCGGTGCTGTTTCCGCACTCCAACGATCCTCCATGCTCATCCACCGGGATTTGTATCTCCGCTTTTTTCATCACTACTTTTTTTGCTTCGATAACCATGCGATGAAACGGGCTATTGGGAGAGAAGTGGGGAAAAGAGAGGGGGGGGGAGAGAGAAAGAGAGTTTTGTTTGATAAATATTCGTTTTTTTGTCATATGATGCTGTTAAAGAAGATCATACAGTTAGCAAAAAATATATTTAAATTTTATATAAATGTGTAATGTGAGACATTAAAAGATGAAGAAGAATATATTTTCTTTGTTAACATTGACCATCAACTAAAATTAACTCGAAATTATACAATCATTTCCAACAGTTTGACTATTAAACCCAGGTAGAACAAAAATGCCATCATATTGATGTCAAAATAACGCTAAAGCAGCGATAAAATGACATAATAATGACATTTTGGAGTCAATTGATGTCATTTTGACATCTTTGTGATCTTTTTGTTCTACCTGGGAACAAGAAATCGAAGAATGGATAGACATATTTATTGATACTGTAATAATAACTGATATAAAATGTATGTAGTTTTTCGCAAAAAACATAATCCTCGACAATTATCATCGGCGATCAATTCCCATGATCGAAGTCCAACAAATTGATGTCGTCAGTCGTGTGGCGGCCGTTAGGGGGACGGTTTAAAGCCCTTCCTACCTTCTCCTAAGGGATATGGCGGAAGAGGTTTCGCGACAGACGGGCTGCAGCTCGTGTAAACAATGGCACCACCTCCTTCGGGGAGGCTAGGCGTAGGTGGACGGGCACGCGTGTGCACGCGCGCGCGCGCGTGTGCGTGAGGTGCTTATTGGGTCCGTCGGAGGTGGGGTGCGCAGAAACAACCCTCTGGCCAAACATCGCAACATCAATCAGCACCAGTCACTCGAGCGCGGACCATTGGCGCCAACATTGCGATATTGCCTGCATTTACATTCGACTAGGAAAAAGATAATGGTGGCGATAGTATTGCGCGACGGTTGAGCCGACGAGCGGCCAGATTTAAAGTTGGGAGCGGAAGTAGAGAGACTGGAAGATATCCGGGAGGGGGGGGGAGGGTCCATTATGGAGGCTAATTATCAGCGCGATTTCGGCCCGTCTGATTGCGCGCGTCTGTGCGTGCATGTGTGTAACGCAGGCAGAATGCACGGGAAAATTTCATTAAAAAATTCACGCAATTACAAATTCCGTAATCGATTTTGCAAAATCGCGGAAAACAGACAACAAACTTGCGTGCGGGAATGTAATTGTGCAATTTTCCGTTCGCTTAACCGTAACGGGAGAATAAATTGAAGTACGATGTGGAATGTAAATAATGTATATTTATCAAACGCGGCGAAAATCATATAACAACTAATTACGAATCGCCTGACGTAAAGGATGTTTGTGTATAACGGCAACAAATTGATATTACGCGACACGTCTGTGTTAAATTGACATTTACGAGTGGAGACGTACTAACCGCGCCCCAGTTACGCCACTGGCATTTCAAATAGCCTAAGGACATCCTTTGGGTGCCGTACAGAGATATCCTCCGAGGAATATCCCCGGAACATTAAAAGAGCGAACAATAGCGCATGTCCTCTGCGCTCGTGTAAACTGAATAAGATATCCTAGAATTGCCCTTAATATTCTGGAATTTAGAGGGGAAGATATTGCACTTTAAAAGAATGAGTATAAAAGCGTTACAAACATTTTGCAGGTCATATGGAATTTATTGCTTTTTATGAAAAAAATGTAATATACAATATTCAATTATTTGCCGGCAGTTTTTAAATTGAAGGCTTCGTTGATTGCTCGTTTTGGATGAGAAATAACCGGCTCTGTTTTGCATAGCATTAGCCCATATTATTGTAAGCCGACACACTTAATTCTCACCCTCAACACGCGCCCTAACGATTTAAGCTCCTGCATGTCCCTTCGCTTCGAGGATTCAACTGACACGCCATTTAGTGTGACACATTTTATGATTTTCGGAGAATTTTTAAAGCGCTTTGCGAAAATGTTACCGCAAAATCTTTTTTTAAAAATGTTAATTTTTTATGATTGGAAAAAGTTTATAATTAAATTGTTATGTTATCATACGTTATCACGTTATTTGAGTTATGTCAGTGTATCTTTTAATTATTAAGAGTAATCGGTGCCGAAAATGAAAACGCATTCATTTCTTCGTGCGTGCTCGATCGATGCATCGCTTCGTCCCGCACGTGACACCAAACAACCGACTGTTTCTTCCCCACGGGTGATACCAGGCAATCAGCTGAGCTTTCGACCCCCTGCTCGCCGCTATGACGTAGATGAAGATGGTAGATCCACTGTTGTCGTAGTGAGTCAGTATTTGGACAAGAGCCCCGTGCTCCTTGCCCAGCGTGCGATTCAACTTTCAACAGCTTACACCCCGGGATGTCGTTTTTGCAAGCAACGCGCGCCAGCGGAGGCCTGCTGCATACATCAGTTATGCTCAACTGAAGATGCTGGCAATACTCGTAGAAATCCTCGTAATACGAAGAGCAATTGACACAGATACGTGATGAGGGTTCAAAGCGACGAGACGCTAAGCCGCGTGATGGAGAACACCCCGAGACTCTTGGTATGCGCTTATTTACATGTGCGATTTTATGATCGCAATCAAAAGCTCTTGAATTTCCACTATGAAGGATCTATGAAAAGGCGAAGGATAGGAAAGGATGGTCTGTCGAAAGACGCGACAAAGTCTTCTTACATTCAAAAAAATGTACTCGAAGAATGCAAGAGTACGAATTCGCAGGGATCTCATTTCGAGTTAATGCACCCATCCACTTATTATGCCATGCTACAAGCCGATCGGGAAGCATCGACCGAGTTAATACTGTGCAACTACTTCCTCGCAAACTTACATCCAACGCGTCGGCACCCTCCTCGCCACCCCTCCGTTGGATATCCCTCCTCGGCACTCCGATCAAAGCCCCTCGGGCCCTCCACTATAGACGATGCAGGCCGTGAGCGAGCTCGCGCGCAACGGTGCACGCACACGGACGCACGTAGATGCGTGTACGTGCACGGAGATGCAGCACGCTCGTCGCGTCCCCGCCGTATACCTGCCGGGAATAGATTAGGCGTGTGTTGGCGCATTGTCGTAGAGACACATGTAGGCTCTAAGTAGGTTGCGTGTGTTAGTTGCGCAAACATGTCTGCAGCGTTGTCAGGCGGGCAGGAAATTACGTCCGCCTTTAGCCGCTCTCTATATTACGCCACCCACCTCGGGTACACCCGCTCTCTCGCGCACATACACACGTACACGGGCATGTATACGCCTAACTCTCGCGTACCGTCACGTCCCGGCGAGGGTTTAAGTGAGCGTATGTGTGTCCGTACGCACGCGTATGGGTGCACGACCCACCCGGTCTCAGGACGAGGCGGGAGAAGGGGGGGAGACCTCGTACCTATCTACCTACCTGCCTGAACCGGAGATATGTGTGTACACAGGCGGCGTGTGTACCGCGCGGTATGGCAGAGATACCTCGGGCTAACAATAATGCGACTAGTTGCAAATGGGACGGATACCCGTATACCTGCCGACGTGACGACGTGTAAGATGGCAGCGGCACATGACGCCGCCTCGAGATCCCGTGAGATCGGCACGTGGACGTGGAGAGCGCCATTAGCGTTCAGATATCACGCCGCGATACGGCTCGCTGTCATGACATCAGATACCGGCGTGACATGTAATCGCGAGGAAAACGAACAGCGCAATGTGAAATTTAACGGTATTGCACTACGACCGTCAGAAGCGTGCCGCTATCAGGCAAAATGAAAATGGAGAACGCGGTATTAACATGGTCAATTTGTGGATAATATGAAATATCGTAAAGAATTGCGTTCTTTTCATCCAATTCGAGACATTCAGTCTCATAGCTTTATCTTCTTTAATATCTTCACATTATATTGCAAACATTATGTTCCTAAGTACATGCATCCGTGTCGAAATGAAGACATTAACATTAATTGCGCGACGTAAGATAGGGTGACCAAATTCAAAAGTCGCTAATGAGCGATAGTTTTAAACTATTTGCTTAAATTTTGCTCTTTTTCTTTCTCTCTCACAAGGTCACTAATATACGAGAGAACAAAATTGAAGTGAGCAGTTTAAAAATATCGCTCATTAGTCAAATTTTTGATTCGCATTTGATACTTGATCCGAATTTAGTCACCTTATCTTAATCAACAGCACCGCGGAAATGACGATTTTTAAATTAATACTCCAGTATTGTTAATAGGAAATTTGTTTTCTCGGTTGCCGCGACATCGACTCACAATTTTTTTTAGGACAATCGATCGATGAGACCTGGTTACCGGTCGTAGGACATCGAACTAAGCGCGTTGGCGGCGACGAATCACGGCAGATTTCTGCAGGTGCTCGAAAAGATGGACGTTCCCTCCGTGGCCTTTTATCCGCGCCGCCGACTCTGGTGCCTACCATTGAATCATTGAACACTTATGCGGGCGTGCACGGGCCCGTCCAAACATTTCGGACAGCCTAAGGAAACACATTTGCCTGCGGGCAAACACGCCGCGGCGAGTTGCGTCTTGTCGCGCAGCCTCCGGCTCCAAAGTGGAACGCAGAATGTGTCTGGGACTGTTTGCACTGCAGGACAATATTCCGAGTCTTTTAAAGGACGAAGAGAGAAAGCGAGAGCGCACGGTGTTATTGCGTTTCTCTATGCGCGCATCCCCTTTCTTCCTTCCGCAGCGTTATCACTTCCGCTTTACGGATCCAAACACACTAGATGATTCTTCTTTTGATGTACACGTGTAACGCGTCAAATTAGAAACCGTTATTTTTTTTATTAAGAGTTTATTTGTAATTTATACAAGTAATTTCTTGTGCAGCTTGAAAGTAGAAAGCAGATAGCTGTATATCTACATATTTAATTTCTTTCAACATAAAGTTACGAAATAATGCCGATTACTTTTTTTTTTTCAAAGATATCAAAAGAAAAAATCACTTGTCGATCTTCAATTACTTATATTACATGAGTCGAGTCGCCTGCGTTTGAAGCTTAGAAATTTTATAATACGTTATCAATGATATCTTTTAATCTCATGAGCAGATACGCGTTTTCGTTGCAATCTGATTTATTCTCGCACATAGCGTATCGCTCGTCAAGTATGGGGCGAAGAAAAGAAGAAGAAGAAGAAAGAGGCTTATGCAAAATTAAAGAGAAGGCAAAGGCGAGGGGCACGACGCGCAGCAACAGCGAGTTAACGTGACCTCGCTTGGTGCTCGCCGGGAAATCCCCTTTCGCTCCCCGTCCGTCCGCCTGTGACACCGAAATCCTCCGGTGCGGCGGGAAGTCGTTAGGCGTTTTCCGACGCGAGATAAAATTCCGGGAAGCACGTTGGAACGACTCTCCGCGCTCTATGGGGCTACGGGTATTGTTTTAACGTGTTTGAGTCAAATATTGACGCAAGTTGGGCTCGCGAGGCGGCCCGGAACGAAACGCTCGCGGAACAAGATGAGACGGAACGACCCACATAGCGTCCACGTCTCGAAGAACCGAGAACGGAGGATGCCACGCCGCGCCGTGCCGCCTTCTTCGTAACGAAAGAGAGGCAGAGAGACGTAACGAGGGAAAGAAAAATAGTTCCCCCTCATTTTTCTTTCTCTCCTTCTTTCTCTCTTTCGCTTTCTTCGGGCGTTTTCTACTTCATCACCGTTGCTTGTGCGAGGTTATTGCCGTCGGAATGTGTCGTAACGCACAGGTTTTCCCCGATATCGCTTACAATCGTGTTTGACTTTCAGAAAGTAGGATTAAAGCGGACGACTTAAGGAAGAAATGATTTTGTTTTTTAACTTTTCTCGACATCGTTGACTTCATCTCGTTGAAGAATACGAAGACGCTATCGATATTCGATTATCGATCCCATGAAGGCGCCTCGAATTACTCAATTTCACATCCTTCTTCGCTCATATCCTGTCAAACAATTGCGACCGGAAACGCGCTTCGGACGGGAAATTACCACAGCTAGATAATCACATTCCACAATGTGCATTGCATAACGTGCGTCTTGGAAAATTCTAAATTCAAGTTGCGTGCGTCACATAATAAGATTCCCAGCAAACACAATGTTACACGTAACATTGTGTTTGCTGGGTTATTTTTGATTTTCGAGATTCTTAAATTATGCTACTTGATTTTAGTTAATTGAAACTGTAACAAGTCAGGGTCTATAAAATTGAAAAAAGACTATAAAATATAACAGTATGATAAAAAGAATTATAGAAAGTATAATAGTATAACTTTATTTTTTACATTAAATTTTTGTTTAGTTTCTTAAAGTATTCATAGTTTCGAACTGTTAAGACTGTTTTGTAAAGTACTGTTATTACACTCACACCCTCTTTCTGAATCGACGTGATGACGTTATTACTTCTTGAAGCCTCGCGAGTACTCGTGCGGCAGCCATTGCCGTTGGAATACGAAGAGAAAAGCAGATCGGAGGAGATCCAGGGCGCGTAAACCGCTTTGGCTCTCATAAAATCTCATAACCCCGGGGCGAGCGGCGGCGTGTAGCTTCGGATTCGAAATAGAAGAGGGGTCGATAGATATGATGGGGTAACCTCGAGAAGAAAGCGAGATACGGTGAAGAGGACTCGTTCTATGGCGACGAAAGGGCAGCAGCGCCGACGTTGTTGTAGCCTGCGGTGAATCTTCAATGGGGCACTATAGGGCCCCTGTGGGGGAACGTTTATTTGGACTTTGGATCGCGTCTTTTTGCCGGAACTCCGGGATTCCGTCGCGTGTACACCCGCATGGAAATGCATGTTGTTAACGACGGGGGTGTGCTTTTGCAACGTGTTGTTCGCGTTAGTGAATAAAATTTCAAACTAAAAAATTTCGGATGAAAAACCTAATATTTAATTGAATTCGATTTTTAAAACATTTCATGGTGAAAGTTAAATTAGTTTGTTCACAAAAATTATTTTTGTATCAAATAATTTTGTATTTAAAATTTGCCTTGTATTATAATATTAAATTATACTGTATTATAATATTAAATTATATTGTATTATAATATTAAATCGTCACGAATCACATTCAGAGATAATCCGTTTTTTAAATTTTCGATTCTTTATTTTCTGATATTAATTATATATCGCAATAATGATGCGACACGTTAATGTCGCTTTATGTTCTTGTCAAGAAAGGGCGACAATTTTATAATGTCTGTGCCAGGAAAGTGACCTGATAGAAGACTTATGAATGAGATCCGACTCCAAAGAATCCAGGCGCCAACGAAATTTCGATTCACTGGGCAACGAGTGTGACACCAGTCAGCGGACATTTTCCTCGGCTATTTCTTGACCATTGCACGGCATTTAGGCACCGCTTTTCTGAACGTTTCCCGAGGTTTGAATGCCCGTGTAACACACTGTAAACATTTTGCCGTTGGCGGCACACGGCCGAATACAACCAAGGGGAAAGGAGGCAGAAGTAAAAACGGGTGCCAAGGGTGGTGGGCTTTCGATGCAATTCTAAACCGGTGGAGGACATTGTGCCTAATGTTTGGACATGTGTTCCGCCTCGGTCACGCCTTTTGTTATCATTTTTCATGCACGTTTGTCCGCTTAAAATGTTGTTTTAGTGCTCGCGCCATCACAGTCACAAGGATTGCTTGCAAACGACTTGACATGAGCCGTCGTCATTGATGGAATTCTTGTTGCTTCTGACGTCAAAAGATATCTTATCTAACTTTAATCTTCTTTTAGAAATTTATTTCGATGCACCGCATGATTTTCTAATAATGTCACTTGGCTTTTAGAAAATTCTGATTCGAAATTTTTATCACTTTTTGAGAAATTAAATATATTAATTGAATATATTATAAATAATAATAATAATGTTTATGTATTATACTTGTATTGTCATTTGCATAAGTATCTTACGTATCGTTCTGAATTACCTAATATTAGTCTGTTCAAACGTTCTGCAAATGACCTAGTTATGAAGAAATCTAGAAAGCTAAATTAAAGTTCCACTTTCTATGTGACACACGGCTTTTAGAAGTATTAAACTTTCCTCGTCGATCGAAAGTGCCGGACAAAATTCTCACAGGTTTGCTCATTTTCCGCGTGCTATTGCCGTTCGACGTTGATATATCATCTCGTAACGCATACATTCTTTCAGGCACCACGCCCCAACGATATACGATCGACATTAGTCTCGTAAGAGCGCTGGCGACGAAATTGCACGATCAGGGGCTGGTAGAGGCGTTATGCTTTGAATACTGACATTTCCTAGGGGCGGTTTGGGCGGCGTAGGGGTATTCACCGAGTAACAGACAGTCCCGACAGATTGGCTGGGAAAGACTTTATAGATTGATCTTCGGTAACGCAATTTTTTATCAGATAACTAACATTCGTTTGAGTATATCGAAAATTTTATGTAAAGGTAAATTATTAAAACATTTTAATTTATTAATTATTTAATTTACTAATTATTCTTATCTGATTGTCAATAATATAGAATAGACATTAATTTTAAAGTGTAAATTTTCTTTATTATTAATTAATTGCGGACGTTACGTTATTTACTAATTACAGTTTAATGTATAATTAATCTTTTTGAACAAAAATATGCTTCTTTAAATAAAGTACAATACTTTTTTTGAAATTAGTAATTTTTAATAGTAGTTATTGTCACATTCAATATGATGTTCGATTTTTTGCAAGTAGGAAATATTCTTTATTCTTAACGCTCTTTTATCATAAGAATTCTAATTGCCGATCAAATTTGTTTAGGGATGTTTTCGTAGCCTCAAGTCCCTTAGACAGGCCGCGGCATTCTTCGTTGGAAATAAATATTTTCAGCTCAGGTACGAACACGTGGTTTCTCACAATCGATCACCGATCCATTACAAATCTCGTACACGACTCATCCCCTCCTCATCAAAAGACATCTTCCTGCTTCTCTCCCGTTTATCTTCGCGAAGAAGATTCGAGTCCGAGGAGGCGCGCCTGGCCACGCTCATTGAAAGAAAATATGTCAAAGGAATTTACAAAAAAGGCACAACTGAATTTCACGACAGTTCAACCGTGGACAATACGGCCCAGCATCCGGACATTTGACTTTTGTCCGGCGTTTTGACTATTAGAGTTTCCTCTGCTTCTCTCGTCTCATAGATCTTATGTTCAGGATGTTCACATCGCTGGACGTTCACGATTTTAATCTTGAAGCTGCTTCCACTTGCCATTCATGATGCAAAGTCGGCCGTAAAATTTCATAGGATATTTTAGAACTTTATGTGAACATCGTTGCTGCTTATCAAATTATGCATAATCCAGATTATACACAATTAAGATAACGCATAATAGCAAATCATAAAACAAGTAATTTTAGAGATTCCTCAATTTACATTGCGTGATATTATTTAAAGTACAAAGTTTGTGGTTCTAATTTTAATAATCGGTGTTCTTAATCAATATATGATTTTGTCGTAATTCTACAATTATAAAATTGTAATTATGAAATTATAAATGTAATTTTCACTATTTTACTAATTTATGTTTTTTTCTCTTTAATATATTATTATTATTATACAGTTCAAATAACGTAAATCATTAAACATATAGACGTAATTCAAATTTAACTTTTAATAGATTAAAATATATTGACATATTTTGCGAGAATTTAATTTTCTTTAAATCTCGAAATGCGTAAAATTTGAAGAATATAAGAACAATAATAAATTAATTTATATAAATATTTCTTAATTTAACAGACATATATGTTATTCTTTCAACAATTATATTTAGATTGCAACGTTAGTTATCAAAATTAGTTTAAAATCTTATTATGTCTCAAAAAACGTAGTGTAATTATTTTATAATACTTCAAGACGACAACAATTAAATCTTGATGCTTATTACAGCATATGGAGTACTATTATGGACTCGAAGTCGCCGCGTTATCATTTATATGGCAACGCTCGAGCAAACAGGTAATACCGTGATTTACTTCATATCCGTTTCTTATCAACTCTTAAAAATTATTCTTTACAAACGATTACCGACTATCAATTTGATTAATTAACTAGATTAACGATTCCTAAACATACTGCGGCACCAATCGTTTACTGAAGCGATATTTCGAGCGATTTATCTATTCATTAAATTAATGCTAATTTTTAATTTTGATTTATTAATATTTTTTTATTACTTAATTTTATTTCTCTTGGAGTTTGAAAATTTGACATAAAATATAACATATTAATACATCAAAATAATTTTTCGATTCTAAAAGAAATTTAGAAGTCTCGTAGGAATGTAATGCAAAGATGGTTCGTTCAATTTAAAAATATAAGGAATATTTTAAATAAATTTATTTCGTATAAAGTATTAAATATTCAAGGTAACATTTCAAGGAAATATGTTAGAACATGGCCTTCGATTATGTAACGTACAGTTGTTTTATATCCAAGGCCGCTGTATTGTTATCCGTATGGCGAGAACAAGTAGACTCAGTATTCTTCGATATGACGCGTCGTCGCGACAAGAAGAATGCGATTGTTCTCTATTATTAGTAATTATCAGTAGAAATGATTAATTAGTTCTCATATTTAATAAATCACAACAATCGAGACAAGTGCTATTTCTATTAGCAGATAATAATCTATTAGTTTCGCGTGTTTTATTCATTTGAAGGATTTTGCAATTCAAGACGATAGAGATTAAGAATAATTATTATATTATGATACTTACGACTGATAATGATTAATTTAATTATGAGCTAATTACGTGAATTCGAATACTTTTTGTCATGCTTGGAATTTTTATTAATTATATAATTAAACACATTTTGTTTCCTAATTTTGAGAGTGCGGAGCGTAATATATATATTATACTGTTTCGCCGGATCGATAACTTAAGTAGCAGAAAATTGATATATCAATTTATTATTTATTAATAGTACATATACACATTTCATTAAATTTACGCAATTGAATTATATTTTGCAATATTGAATTCTCAATTGTATATTTTCAGATAATCTTCGGACGCTGTCGCTTTTAATTATTTAATTCAATATGTTATTACTCGCGTTGTGTCGTATGATTGTAAAGTTGAAGTTACCGATTTTACTTTCAAAATTTTCAATCATTAACGGAACGTCACGGAATGTAAATGGATGTAATTGACTCCAAATTAAGCGACATGTTTAATTAGTAAGCCATTAATTAACTTCGCATTTTTATATTTATCAATCGCGTAACATAAATTCGGGATACATCGATAATTATACGAGATTCGCCGTTGCTAATTAATAAAATACAATGGGAATCAAGCGGATAATAGTTTCATATGAGCATGCTTTTTCGCATTATTCTTTAATAATACAATAAAGTAATACAATAAAGTGAGCATTACAACGGACCGCAAAGTGACGTGTGTGCAAATTAACGTTGGGAGTGCTGTACAAAATGTCTCGTGTCTCTAGTGATTAATACACGCTCGGTAATTAACTGTGTTTTCGCGCGTGAGACTTGTACGAGTGACATGCGAAGGAGCTGCAATGGAGAAACAAAAGAGGAGGAAAGGAGATCTAAGATGCAATTTCACCGCTGCGCATCTTATTCGTAAGTGATAATTATATTTTATTTGAGAAAATGGATTATGTCTTGTAAAAATATAAAATATCTCAAATTTTTTGTATACGCAAAACAAAAGGATATTCCTGAGTATTCTGCAAAATATGCTTTTCGGGACATCCCTGCCGAATCTCGAAATCGAGATCGAAACTGCAGGATGTGAGCTTGATCGATAAGTCGACCTTGTGGCCGTACAAGAATCTCGATTTCTAATCCTATCGTTAAATGTATCCTGTAGCCTTAAGTTCTTTTGCGCGTGTATCGGGATGTACGGGCGTTTCACCCCAAAGTTTTTGGCTCCACAGAAAGGGCAGAAAAGGGGCCGCTTGCCTCGCAGCACGGATTGGATTGGATCAGCTTAACGCTGATTTAAGCCAATCAGCAAACAACCGGTCACCAGTGCCGAATCTAAGCATTGATCTCGTTAGCTCTTACAACTTCAATGTTGCGTTCCATGCAACAATAGACATCGCCATTCAATTCATACGTTGCGCATCGGTTTTCCCTGGTCCCTCCTACCTTTACCGTTTCCTCAGAGCAGCTACACTTTACTTTAATTATAAGATACGGAACTGAAGACCTTTAACTTTAACCTTTTGTATTCGAAGCTATTTTCACAAAAATGAAAACTTAAAAATTAGTAATTGAACAAAGCTTTCTAATAGTACGAAAGTTACAAATAATTTTAAATTAACGTTCGAATAATTTTTGTAAATTATGACACAAGGTAAAAATAGATAACTTCTATAACCAGAAAATAATTACAACAGAAAACAATGATAAGTAATCTATAAAATCAAGTATTTAACTTGATACAAAATTTAAAGCGCTTTGTGTTTTTATTACTATTTCTATTGATGAGATGAATAAAATGAAGCCACAGATAAATTCGTGTATATATTCGGCTCATGTAACGTCATATTATTATTCTTGGATCAGACGAAACTGGATGCATAACCGACTAACATAAGTGGTCGTGAACGGTCATATAATTTGGGCGAGTATTTCCACACCGGCGACATAACGACGTGGCTAAACGCACTTCTATAAAGTCGCACACATCGCACGCGAATAATTCACACAGCGGCGGAGGACGCGAGGTGGTTGTTAGTATTTTAAGCCTATTTAAGTGTGTTTGTCGTATAATATTGACATCGTACACACAAGCAAAGAGAGCACGCGTACACCCTTGTTCGCGCCGTTTCTCTCCGTCTTTTTCTCTCTAGCTATGTGCGTCCGTTCTTCTTTCTCTCTCTTTCGTTTCTTTCGTATGCTCGTGACACTACGACCTGCACTAGTCTTCTACCCTCCATAAACTTATAGATGTGTATGCGTAAAGTCCATACATATGCGCGCAAAAACGGGAAGAAGCCGAGGGAGCAAGTGAATCAAATCGCGTTGTGTGCTCGGCAAACGACGCTCGGCGTCGCGACGATTTTCTTCTAGGCACGAAGAATGAACGCGAAAGTTTCTTATTCAGGAACTCGCTGACTCTCTGACTCGCCGACTGATATCGCGATTGAGGATTTGTACGTAACCCTATTTTATCTATTAGACATAGTATCTATTTCGAGCGAATATTTTTAAAATTTAACAATAAGACTTAAGCAAATATTATAATGTAGTATTATTTCCTTAGATTTTTGAGAATACAAAGTTTAGATTTATTAATTTACCTTTCTGCAAGAAAATTTATAAATATTAATTTTAAGCATATTTAAAAGGTGTGTCTTTTTTAATGCAAATAACAAGTAAATTATTTTAATATTTATCGTAAGCATTTATTATGAGTATTATTTTCTAATATAGTACCATTTAAAAAATTTTTAAATCTTGAACGATTAGAATATATTAGGTTAAAATCTAACAGAATAATCTATGTAAGACAATTATTTACTCTCTCGATAACTGTTTGCGAATTTTAAATGTTTCAAACGCGGCTTGCTGTTCGTTAAACCTATTAATTAAGACCTGAGTCAACCTGAACACATTCGACCGGTGTTACAATGAAAGTCGTGTTTCTGGTTCTTCGTTGTCTTGCGATGAGAGATGATCGGTATGACATTCCTTTAATCCGTCTCATGATCACGGTTCTTTGTAGAAGGGAACAGCAAAGGAGACCCGTTTGTAAACGGTAGCCGAAAAGTTGTCAGCGAGACCGATAATCTCCGAGTAAGTCATGACAAATTACGGACGAAATTATGGGCCCGGCAGGGTTCTGCGGGGACCCGCCAGGATAAATGAACGACCTGGGGCGTGTTCGTCCCATGCTGCGAGGCGAACAATTACGTAACACCATAAAACGCACCACGAACGCAGCGGGGATTCGCGTCATGGAAGAGCCACGAATCGATTTGTACGAAAGATATCTGTGCAGTCGGCGTGTCGCGATCGCTTTGTATCCATTGTGGAATTGTACGTCAAAAATTATGAAAACGAGACCGAAGACAACCGAGAACTTGTAAGATACGATGTTTAATTTATGTTAATGTTTTTTGTAACTGGATACAAATTTGACAGTATCGTGTTATGTTTTTGTAGCTGAAGATGATTGCATCGGTAAAATGTAACCGAATCGGTAAAATGCAATCGAATTTATGACGGCGTAATGATATTTTTATTTCTTATTTACGACAATCTATATATTTATATATAATGAATAATAAAATCGGTATTAGAGGTCCATTTTATTCGGCCGAGTGACGTACACGCGTGTATACTTCGCGTAATATTTTAAATAAATTTCTGAGTGAAATTTTTGAACCATATTAATGCGATTTGATACGTCGAACTTGTTTTTGTTTGTCACAAATATTTGCGCGTTGCAAAATCACACGGGAAAAAATCAAGGGGGGAGGGAACCCGGTTTCTCCGGTGCGATCAGATCGGTCGGTGCATTCAGAAATCGGGTTCGTTTGCGCACGGGGTCTGTAGTTAAGCGCGGCGGTCGCAAACTACCGTCGCCCGTCGCCGTGCCGATGTTTAGGTAAGATATTCGTTCTCGCAAATATTTGGAGATTGTCTACAGCCTCTAACCACCGTGCACCACTCCATCGGCTCTTACATTTAATTAATGACGTGCACTAACGTTCGAGGCGTTAATGCGCCTTACGCGAATGTCACTTTATCTGCGCTGTTTGCGCTCCGCGCGAGCATTGCTGACTTTATTACTATTATTAGTCGGATAATAATTCGGATAATCTACGAAGCGAAACGTCGATTTGTTCTACGTAAATCGCACGATTCAATATTGTGGATGATCTGTGGTTTGCACCACGGAAAATTTACGATTAAAATACTAATAATGCAAAATAGAGAACGTCATATATGTATTATAAAGAAGAAGGTAAATTATTATTATTGGAAATACAAATCTTGTAGGGAAAAATTGTTGTGTGAGGAATAGTACATGTGTTTGAAACTGGAAAATGGTTTACATATACATTAAGTATAGATTCATGTTAGTAAAACACTGAAATAAAATAACATATAATCAATGCAAAGTTATCATATTTTTATAAATTAAAGTATTTCGTAAAAATATTATTCAAAATAACAATAAATTTTTCTGTTATTTAAATAATATATTTGCTGAATTTCCGTAAAATTAAACCATGTTTATTTCTTCAATGAATTATATTAGATATCAAGGATGATATAATTCAATTTTATCATTAAAAATAATAATATGAATATAGTAAGTGCTTTAAAACTTTTTGATAAAAATGTGTAACTTATATACATGTATGGAGTAAGATAAACATGGAAAGGTGATTTTAGTGTTCGGGTTAATCATGCGTGATCGTAAACCGCAATCCTTCGGGGTAGGTAGAGGCTTCGTAAAAAACCGCAAGTCCTTCTGAATAATGTGGTCAACCATTAATCGGTTATTAGGGTTGTCGAGGGCTGGTCGAGCCATGGTATATTTCAACACCGATTATTCGTGAATAATCTAATTATGCAGTAGCCAGCACACGCTATTAAATTAATTTTAGTGTAGCAAGCAATATTTAATTATACAATTAATTAAAGAAGACGCCATTCTTGGCCGGGCTGAATCTAAATAGTCTAATAACATTTCTGCGAATGTTTTATATTTTTTCAACTTTGTAAATTGCGCGCCGATTATTTCCTTGAAACACAGTTTCTTGTCGAAACAATAAATCCACATACTTAAATCAATAATCGAATTAACTTTTATTAATAGGCACCTTTTTTAAATTACTAAAGAATTTAATATGAAAAATACCATGTTATTCGGGGTTTGAACTTGGATTTACAATCCGTAATAAGTGTCTTTACCAATTCGATGTATTTAATTCCAATTCTAGAGGTTTAATTAATTATTAAAAATCTATCTGCGACAAAATCAATAGAAAGAGATCTATAATTTAAAAAAGGGCGAAAGAGAAGGAAGGAAAGAACCAATGCACATGTCGACTCTCCAATCCATCGGGGTTGTTTTGATTTATCCTTCCAATATTCCGTAGCCAATTCCACTATGGCCATTCCTTTCATTTATAAAATGGTTTTTGACCACGCACACATGCACACGTGTATTTCGGATTTCCACTGCAGGCTATCGCGCCGACCGATTTCGGTCATAGCTCTTTGAGACATATGTGGGAATTGGTACGCGCGTCCGCGAAATCACGATTAATCCGAATTCACGCGCGGTCGCACGGCACGTCGCGAAACGCAAATCGAAATCGCGGTATGTAGGTGAATATATACCATTTTTTCATTTCGGTGCGACTGCTCACGGTTTTCGTTGGAATCGTTGAGTGGAGATAGACGATCGCATGAAGGTAAACGCGATGCATGATAGACGAACATGCGAGCACGGAGGACAAGCGAATCGGTTACATTAATCCTCAGCTATTATTAATATAGTAATGATATGAAGGACAGATATATATATATATATATATATATATATATATATATATATATATATATATGAAATGAAAAATCGTAAAAAGATAATGTTTTAACTTTTAAAAGACAAGAAATAAAAAACAAAAATTTTGAATATAAAATAGAATTCTGACAAAAGATGTATATTTCTGTTGCTGGCGTTATGAAAGGCTCGCAAAATTGGAAGGCTTGTGCATGTCGCAGAATTAAAGAAGGAGTCCGTTGATTAAAACGGACTTTTCGTTCGCACTTGTTTTCGATTCCGCGGAGGGCCGTTGTTGCAATCGAACGACTGCGCCAGGAGGCAACGACAGAAATGAATAGTTGATTAGCGTGCTATGTACGTGGTTGCGAGCGTCGTGTCGGCCGGTCACTCCACCGGTATCTGGCCGCTTATAATGTATGGCCTAGTCAGGTTCGTGGCGCGGTCCAGCAGGGGGTTTGGTTGACAAATCATTAACTATGCATCGAGCCGGCCTGCAAATACACGTTACTAGTGCTTCTCCGTACTGGCCTGACCCCTACCTCTCGCGTCCACCACGCTATACCCTTGTCCTATTCCTGCCCACGTCAACCTCTTGTTTCCTCTGGCCGTTTCGCGTTCGCCACCATCACTGACCTCCGGGTGCAATAGTCGACCTCCGCGTCCCCAAAATTGGC
This sequence comes from Tetramorium bicarinatum, assembly GCA_928718305.1. Lineage (NCBI taxonomy): Eukaryota > Metazoa > Arthropoda > Insecta > Hymenoptera > Formicidae > Tetramorium > Tetramorium bicarinatum. The sequence continues at coordinate 24,963,836 of OV788327.1, read as the reverse complement.
TGCTCTAGTTGATCGGTTAAACACGATATCGTGAAAAATAAATCTTTATTATTACTTTTGATCATTTCTCTCGCAGCAAAAAGTTATTTTTTATTTAATCATTAGCCTTGAATTATACATAATTATAAAAAAAATAAAATATCTCTTAAATTTTATTATAAGATTATAGATTTTATTTTTTAGAAAAATGCAAATTAATATTTAACGATTAACTTAATTATGTATCTTTCTATGAATGACTAAGATGAAGTTTATAAATCCAGATATAGATATATTTTATATATAAGAAAAATAATATGTTGGAGTATCTATGGAGCTAATTTTAGATGTCATAACGTAAAATACTTTTCTCTTTATTGACAAAGGACTCAGTTGATATTTCTTATATGTGGCTCTATATGAAGTGTTTTCTTTTCTCCCACTTTAAAAATCCGATCGTACGATATACGTGAGCGGAAAATTAGCGTTGCGGACAGTCGACAGTCGCGCTTAATGGGGATGCACCGTGGGCTTTCATCTCGCTAATGATCCACTGCAATTTGTCGGCCAAAAGCACAATCGCGGTCGAGTCTTGCGAAAAAAACTCGTTAAAAGCGCGCTGTTTGACTGCGATCGGCATAGGTCGGTCAGCGCGGCGGGGATAAACGCGGGGATAAACAGGGATAAAATAGAATCCGCGAGATGCGGCAGGGGGAGGGGAATGGGACGCGAAGCCGCGGGGGTTGCACGGGGCGGCTGATGATGCGGTTTGAAGCCACGCGTACACGGGAATTTGTTGTATGTTATGCGGCCTTCCAGGTACGCGGCGGCTCGGGGGATGAAGAGCCGGGGTGGTGGAAGGAAGAATCAGTGGAGGACCAGATCGGACCGGCACCAGGCCGTTGCTTTGCACGCTCGGATACCGGAGGGAGCGCCGCGGGGACGAGAGTGGCGAACCCCCTCGGCGAGGGTGAGAGCGAATTCGCGGCATTAAACATGGTGGACTCGCGCATTGGTTGCGCAGTAGCTGGGCGTTACGGGCCGCACCATCGACCAGCACGGCGCACTATACCGGTCCGCTGTATACCAACCATCCAGCGGCGTGTTCATCCCCTCTCACTGCGGAAGAGAGAGAGAGAGAGAGAGAGAGAGAGAGAGAGAGAGAGAGAGAGAGAGAGAGAGAGAGAGAGAGAGAGAGAGAGAGAGAGAGAGAGAGAGAGAGCGAGAGAGAGAGAGAGAGAGAGAGAGAGAGAGAGAGAGAGAGAGAGAGAGAGAGAGAGAGAGAGAGAGAGAGAGAGAGAGAGAGAGAGAGAGAGAGAGAGAGAGAAATAGAAAGTGAGAGAGTCGAGCTTTCTCCATAGTTCCTAAGGCGAATTTGCACGGTGCACTTTTGATGATCAGGCAGAATGTCTCATTTGTATACATGTAAATGTGTACGATGTGTGAAATATAGCATATTGCGATAAAGCGCATGCTAGTCTTCCCATTTTCTAGGAAAAGCAATGCTATATCTGAAGATAATTGTAATTAGATTATAAAAAAATAATTATATTAGAAAAGTATATGATTAAAATCTTATAATTATAAAATATGTTTTGAATATACATACATGTACATATTGAAGAGCGTTTCTTTATTTTTTAAAAGAATGTATAAAAAACATTAACTATACAAATTTTTATTTTTATTTTCTATCACTAATTGAACTTTCAATAAATAATCGCTATGAATGTTACATGATTGTAATCATCATAATTATTGAAGCGATAACTTCTCTTTTATTTTGAATTTTTTAAATAGCTATAGAAATATATTTAATCATCGGTTTAATTTGATATCAAAAACGTAAATGATTTCTCAGATAAAATAAAAAATGCATTGTAAACATTCACTTTTATTTTGTGCGAATGATATCTGTGTCACTTGTGCGTATAAATCTTTTCTTATGTACAAATGTGTTTCTTGTTAAAGTTGTCTGAATTTCATTAGACCAGTTTTAGTCGAAACTTGGAAGCATCGGTCTTAATTGTAACTTAATTTGATTCGATAATGTTTGGGATCGATTGTAATCGATTTCGGAAGATGTCTGATTCTATAGTACATTAATGCGATTGCGTGCTTGGGATAGGGCAAATCCCCTACGATTATCCACTTAAATATTCGTTTGTTATTGAAAAATAATTGCTGGACGATTAATATATGCGTGCATAATTCTGCTCTATCATTAAGTTTGTAGAGGAAAATACAAGTAATAAATGAAGCTTACACAATTACTGAAATTGGGATTTACGTGTGTGCACGCGTATTTCGTCGCCGAAAGTGCGTCGTAGGTAACGCCCGCGTTGCAGTACGTTTTAAACGTAATTCAAACAATATTCGCATACAATTGATATAGCCAAGCGCGATATTCAATAAAACGCGTAACTGGAAATATTTACTTTAGAAAGAGCTAGGAAATCGAATAAACGGCCAAAAATTAACTTGCAAATTTGTTTTGTAGTCTAGATATCCGTAGTTCGCGTATCATTAATTAAAAAGACGTTATTACAGAATGCAATATTGAAAAAGACGCGATTAGTAGAGAGTGTGTTTATTCAATTTTAAAAATCAAATTCCAAGTTGTAGCATAATAATATATGTATACATATATGCACATATATATAATTTTGACTTTATACTTAAATGGATAAAAGAGTTGCCTCTTATTAAATTTTATTAAAAAAGTTATAATACCTTCTAAAGTCGTTTGATTTAAAAAGTGTTATACAGGAGCAATAAAAGTTACGAACGCAAAGATAATAAAATGCGTATGGAAGAATTATTTCAAGCAAATGAATCCGAGAGAGAGAAGGGGGGGGGAGGGGGAGGAAGACGCAAAGGCGATTCGGCGGGTTTGATAGCCTGATAGAAGAGAACGAGGGCTTGGAGAGGAAAGGATGCGCGAGTATAATAAAGGGTAAACACGTTCATTGGAGCGGCGGAGGGTCCTTCGCGATTTCGTGAGATTTTCAGTTAATTTTCTGGTTCTCTCTCACGGACCACTCCATCAGGCGCTCCTTCCAAGCTTCCTGGGCTATCTCTCCCGTCCACCATTTGGATCCTCGGCCCCCCGAGCCCTATCCTTCCGTAAGAGTTTCCAACCCTTCCAGCGAGGTAGCCTGGTATAATATTCAATTACATAGCTGCAAGTAAAGTCAAACAAGCCCACAGGGCCTGCAAATCTTTCTCCCTCTCGCTCTTTCTCTTTCTGTCTTCTTCCCTCGTCCTCTCTCGCCCTCTTCCCGGGTTGGACGAGTGAGCCCGCGGGGAGTGGGAGGAAGTATACACCCACCCGGTGTATATACACACCGCGTTACTCCACGTTACTTTATCGTAGCGTTCGCGCAGTTTGCAGAGACGCCTGGCCATCGTAACGAAGAGAGTGCAAATTCTTGTTTGGAAAAGGAGGGACTGCAGGCTACTGCAAACGTAAACGCTCGTCTCATCCCGTCGCGCCGCGCCGCGGAGGAGAAGCGCATGCAGTTTGAGAGGGTTGCACCGACTCGAATCCCTCTTTGTTATGAGATGCACAAACGATATCTCAGTTGCTCCAACTGTATGTAATTACATAATAGCTGATACAATTAGATAATAGTCAACTTGAGGAGCGGGCTGAAGAAACGAAACGCTGTGGTTTCTTTTTCCAATACGTGCGTAATTGCTATAAATGCTGAAATACATACAACTATTTTTTATTTTTTAGAAATACTAATTTGTTATTTTTGCAAACTTACATCATGTATTGATTAAACTACTCTTCAGTGGCTATAAATTTAACTTCAGTGCTGCCATCTGTAGAGGTCTTGTGGAGTGAATAGATCCTAAATTTATCTAGATTATCTAAGATTGCAACTAAATATTGCGGGAATATCCTCGGATAGATTAAAAAAATATTATTTTCAAATACATTGATATTATTGTACCTGATAAAATTAAAATTTTTCTTATTTAAAATGACTAGAGGTTTAGAATTTCTTCTATATATTTATTATACATATAATAGAAAAATACGTTTAATATTACTAAAATAAATTATATATTTTTGTGAAAAGACAAAGAAAAACTAAAGAATATAATTAACAGAATTAAATGAATGACATATTTAAACAAAATGTGTTTCGTAAACTGCTGGTACTATGATTTACTTAGACATTAGCATGTAAGCCTCGCGTTACATATACTAATTCGCAAACGAGGAGGGATGATTTACTTCTTTTCTGCCCCTCAATTATCGACGATGATGCGCCAACAATAGACCGAAGTCGCCCGGAAACGCGGTATAATATCTCACGTTTAACCGTGGCGAACCCCTACGATCGCCGCTTGTAACTATCCCTTGACGTACCAGGTGAATTAAATATGAATAAGCAGAATGTCGGTCGACCGAGCAATTCTCATGGCTCGGCGGGCCGATGAGACAAATGGTCATTTAATGGCATTCGAATGGGGTAATTGGAAGAGAGGATTATCGGGTCCGAATCACTCGTCTGCGTGATGTATTTTCGCAAAATCTAGCGAGCCTTGTAATTTAATCTTGCGATCAAACGGATACAACAGTTGTTTGGCGTAATACATAGATGCATCGCACGTACCTGTGTGAAATCTGATTGAAAACGCAAATTGATATCACATAGTATTTGTTACGGATAAATATACGTTTATAAAGATCACATCATTTCATATTTTATTTTTATGAATTATTAATACGTAATAGTATGATATTTTTCGTTCAAAGTGCAGACGAAGCCAGTGCGGCGTGGGTAACTTGCGCGTTATTCTCTCTCGTGCGTCCTTAGTCTAGTCCTCGACAAACGGAGTCGCAATTATATCTTGAACATCGAGAATTACATCGAGACGGTCGGTTAGTCGGTCCGAGATTATCAGTGAGGAATAAAGGTTGTCTCCCGTCTCGATTTCTTGCTTTTACGTTCCTTCTCCTTCTCCTTTCGCCCTGATGAGGAATTCTCGCCGGCTCTCACGAACACCGGGCCAGCCGCCGCTTAATTCCAGCTAATTAATAAACTTTTACCATCTCCGTGTTTGTACTCATCCCCCGCGCGTACTCGTCCACCTTCCTCCCTCGCCCCTTTTTGTACACTCTTCCGTGAAGAGGGAAAGAGAGCACGCGCGCGCGAGGGAGAGAGAGAGAGAGAGAGAGAGAGAGAGAGAGAGAGAGAGAGAGAGAGAGAGAGAGAGAGAGAGAGTGAGCGCGTTCGAATTCATCTACTAACCAGTTCGCTTCAAAGGGTGGCTTTGCTCGTTCGCTCGGCCCTTTCTCTCGCCGTTCTATCATCCTTTCCCTCCCATCTCCACCGCTTCTGCCTCTTCTTCCTTTTACTCCGCTTTCCCCTCAACTTTACCCTTTCGAGAGCGAATTCAATCCGCTTCAAAGACACCGTACAATCATCCGCCTTCTGGTATCCGACGTTCCACCTCGAGATTTTCCATTCCTTTCCCTCCCTCGCTCTGCGCCACGTTGTGAAAGAACCGGCCATTGTAGCCGCAACATTTCCAACCCGTTCGTCGAGTGTTTCCAACTACACGTGGATAATCCCCACATGTATGCGCGCACACGCTTACATATACGTGCGAAACCATTTAATCGTTTCCCGTGATATGATAAGATAACTGTAGGATTATAGAAAGCAATGTTAATGAGAACAAGCAGAAATATCATCACCCAAGTACATAATTATAATTGTATGTATGCTCTCGATGTTAAAATATTATTTTGCTATTTGAACAATTATATAATTATTAATTTCAATTAAAATCTGAAATATTTCTCATTTTTATTTTATTCATACATGTATAGTTTCAATGCATAGAAAGCCAACAGAAATTATAACAGGAATTATTTATACGGGATAGAGACACCGTAGAAAATCTGTTTTGAGTGCTTTTCACTATTTTTGCCAATAAAAGTGAGCAGTCGCAAATAAAATAAGCGAGGCTGAAGCGTATTCACGATCTCTTTCATCGGCATTCATTAGGCGAGTGCGAGCGGGCGAATCCTGCGGTAAACGTGCTTTATCTGTCGACGGAGCACAACGAGAACCTCCCTTCTCTCCCCGAGGCTTTTATTGGAGCATAATTCCGCTTAACACACAGTACGATAGTTATTGCGGGAATTTCGGAGGGGGTGAAAGATCTTTAAGCCGCCGTTTTCGTCGTGTGCCCCGGCTCCTTCACTCGTCCTGCCCCCCTTTCATACATCGTTGTGCTGTAGGACAAACATTGCTAGTCGTCGGGTCGCTAATAAACCCGACTTCGGGGGGGGAGAGGGTGGGGAGGGGGGACGTGATTTACACCGTTGTCGCTGCGGGAGAGAAAGAGAGAGAGAGAAAGAGCGTGAGAGAGGAAGAGGAGATTGTGCACTAGCACGGTTTACACGCGCGTGTATATTTACGATCAGCTCCGACTACCGCCATGTGTGCACGTCCATATGTATGTATGTACGTGTATGCACTCGGCTGTACGGAGATTGGCTCGAAAAAGTGCTTCGCAGCCGCTATTTGTTTTTCGGTTCACTCGAGCCGCCGGTTATGATCATCGGCGCGATGTAATTATCCGCGCGTTAGCTTTGAGCTTGTATACTGGGTCCCATCCTGTGCGATGATAAAACTTGTTCGCGATATCGCGCGACATTTCTAAAATGCTCTCGAACGTGGATACGGGACGATCGGCGATCTCTCACATTAGTTGATCGTTGGTTCTATATCTATGTAACAATGCAATACTTTTTGACTTTATAGGTTTTTAATTGAAGTAAATATTTTAATTAAAGTATTCTAATAGAAGTTCAACCTTAATCCTGGTAAATCCCAAGTTTCGATATTATAATATATATTATTCATATATATTTATATGAATATATAAGATATATAAACTGAAAGAAAAATGTAGTTACTTTTGGACCCAACCACAATTTTATAATATTTTATTTTAAGGATAATTATAATATTCACATAATGATAATTAACAAGTTAAATTAATCATATTTATTGTTAGAAATATTGTAAAATTATGGTTGGGTATTGTAAAATTATGGTCTCCAAAAGTAACTATATTTTTCTCTCAGTGTAAATATATAAAATAATAAAATATACAGGATGGACCAAAAGTCTGGATACACCCCAATATTTCATAAACAATGCATTTTAGAAAACAATGTTTTAGACAAAAGTTGTAAGGTTCAAAAGGATGCATTTAATGTTATGTTCATTTGACCTTGGACCCGACCGTGCAACCTTCACGTGGTGCATCTCGGATAACGCTAATGCTGACGGTACTTGAAATTTGTTAACTTATTTTTCAAAAAGTAGTTAACAGAACTCAGCTAAATTAGACTTTTTGAAAACGTCTCGACGTCAGCTACAAAAATATGTAATAAAATATGCATTCAGACTTTTGGCCCACCCTGTACAAAAAGAGAAGCATTGTAGTCGCGAGTCACCCTTTCGCGATTATCTTCCTCAGCTCGTTCACTTGACAGCGCAGCGGCTGGATACGGCGTAATTATTATTACATAGCATCGCCGCGTCATTACACGTGGCTGCGATGTCCTCGATGTCCGTCGTTTCGCTTCCGGTCACGTGGCCACCGCGGGAAAAAAAAGAGGGTCAAATGTGAAGGGCCAGTCTCATTAGGTGCCGTATATCAGGACATTGGCGCGTGGCGGCGACGTGTAATTGCGCGCTTCACCTGAAGCAACCCGTGGCGTGTCGCTCCCCCGCCCCTGGCGTGTTACATTCGTTACATGCCGGTCGCCGCGTACGCGAACGTGTTCGTGGGCATTAATTGCGTAGGACCGGCCGCCTAATTTATTTGCTTCTTCGTGTCCTTCCTCCGCAGACGTGTGTAAACCACTCGCGACGGAATCTTTTGAGTTCCCACGCGACACGGCCACCTCGGTCCTGTTTCATTTGCCCAGCACAAATATTTTGCCCGCCCGGCATCTCCCAGGTTACGCCGCGACGCCCTTACGCGAATGTCGTGGAAAAAAAAGGAGAGTAAAAACCGTGAGGGGGTGAAAGCATGAAAGCTCGAGATTGTTGCCTATACGGTAAACGCAATCCTCTTTTTCCTTTTTTTCGTTCGATTCTTGTCGATCAAATGATGAACTTTATGATATTATTTATTTTGATTTATAAATTATTACAATTTATAAAATTATCAAAGTCAATATATCGTTACTTTAATATATCTAACTGTAATTATTAAAAAAGTTAAAGATTAATTTATGGCGCTAATTAAGATACGTCTCGTCAATAGCGATATAATGTTCGGTATTCATAATCAGTTCTTATATTTAAGATTATCTTAAGTACAGTCTCATGTGATTCTAAAGTACAGAGCCAAATCACAGAGCCGTATTAGCATATCTTGAAATAAGAATTGACTATTGAATACCGGCCAATGACTATAATTGCCTTGTGTCAACAAAATTTTTCTTCCAACGGGAAACACGTATTTTTTTATCTAACTATGTTCCTAATGTCTTTGATCGAGTGCCGCAAACTGCGGTTTCATAGTTACCATCATTCTGGCAAATGTCAGGAGTCTCTTTCCTGGAAAATTTGCCAACTCGATCGGCCGATACATTATTCAATCCCATCCCCAAACACTATAATTAACCAGAGTATCTTTGCGGAGTAACGATGACGGCACGGGGGACTGGTTACAAGCGGAAAAATGACGAGCGGAAAGTAGAGCTTGCTCGCCGGTGTCTCGCTTTAAATCGACGCGCGGATGTCTATGTATCTAACGCGAACAACTATGTATATTTGCCAGACATAAACGGAATGGCACAGTGGAGGCACCATGGGGTTGCTGCACCGGATATCTATGCCGCGCCACTACCCTGTAATAATAGGCACTCAAATATTTCCCGATTAAATATTTGATCTCGTTTTTATGCCATTTATTAAAAGCCACAAGTGAAACGCAAGCGCGCGCGGGCGCGATCGAAATTCGCAACAGCGACAATTCTTTGATTCAATGACATTTGTTCATTAGAATTCAGGCCAGCGTCGGCATGACGTGGACTGTCCAGAAATAATTTTCTTTTCTATCTTATCGAGACACCTGCGATTCCGTCGCGTCCGCTACGGTCCCCAAGGTTTCATCCCCCGATTATTGTACATGTATAGTGAAACATAGAACACATGCGCGTAATTGCTTTTTCGCGATAGTGAATCGAACATGGTAAATTAGATACCTGCGCGATTAATGTGGAGCAAATTCTATTTGCTGAACTTTAAAAAACCGTCGCCGGTAAAGGACGCGATTGGCATCTCTCGTGAGCGTAAGTTCTTTTGCGACGAAGTCAAACGTTTCTATCGTCGTCATCTCTCTTTTTTCTCCCTTTTTCCCTACTGCTCTCCGCTTTTCCTCGTCGTTTCTTTTTACCACTTTTTGCCGTCGACGGCGTACCTCGTTCAATATCAATATTTTTATCGTCGATGCGCATTTCGCACATCTCCCGTTAATTCGCGATTAATAAAAATCGCAATTAGTTGACCGCCGCGTTTTTCTTTCTCACTTCAGTCTACGTATGGGGTTATTTTTTTATATTGGCATATTATCATCCGCGTTGGATTCCACGCTTTCTCTCTCTCTCTCTCTTTCTCTCTTTCTCTCGTGCTACTCGCGCGAGGATTCTTTATGGTCAGAGTCAGTCAATATATTCGGGACGATGAGGAAGGGAGTGTGGGATCCTCGGTAAAGGGGCGGCAGAGAAGGGTGCAAAACGTTCGCAAGAGGAACGGACGGGCGAAGGGAATAGAAAGTGGCGGCTAGAGACACGAAGGTGGAGAAGTAGGAAGAACAGGAGAGAGATGGGTTGTACGATCGAGGGGGAGTGGCGCAAACATTTGCCTGCCGCCCGGTAAATTAAAAGCACACAGAGAGGAGAGAGAATAGAAACGAGAGAGGAGAGTGAGTAAGTGAATGAACGAGCGAGCGCGGAACGGATCGTAGGTGGCCATCGTTTTCTCTGCCCCCCCCCCCCCGTCCCATCCCACATCCACCTTCTTCTTCTTTCCCCACCGTTCGTGTCGTTCGCTCTTCTTCTCCTTGCCCAAAAAGGTCCACGTGAATGAAGAGACTCGCTTTCTACGCGGATACTTTTCTTTCTCTCTGGATCGAAGCGTGAGCACGCGGTTGTTAACCGACAATTAATTAGAGAAGATGCCACTTTCGGTCGCGCTGGATCTTGGTAGTTCAATATTAATATTTCTGTGTAAATTTTGTATAGATTTTTTATCAATTCGTCATCAAATTAAAGACCTAAGATGTAACACGCCCGTCATGGATTGTAGGGAGATTCATATTTGAATTCTAGCTGGGGTGATATTGTTTGCAATAAATTCCTTATAGTGATTGAAAAAAGATGTTTATCAGTATCAAAAGTTAAATCAATTATCAATTTAAGTTTAGATTTACTCTTCTAACAAGAAAAGTGCGTTTTTAACCAACAAATAATTGCACAGTTTACTGCAAATAGAAAAAATATACTATATAAAAAATAGAAAAAATATATTATGGAAATAATATTATTAGGCTACCAAGATCTAGCTCGACCGAAAGTGGCATCTTCTCTAATTAATTGTAAGATTTATATTGACCCAGTTACTTATTATTGTTGGATTCTCTCTCTAAAGAGAGAATTCCTACATTTACGTTAAACATTTAGATTAATTTTTACATTACGTGATAGATAAGGAGTACATAACCAAAGTAATTTTATATAATATTTTATAAATTGTTAAACAAGACGAACATAGGGCATTAGTGAATGGTAATTAATTGACAAATGCGCGAGTTTAGTAAATACGATATTTTTGATAACATACATTGATAACATATTTTAGTATCATTAAAAACACTTATCCTTCATAATTAATCATTTATTCATTTTGTTCCTTATTTAGATTCTGCAGTACTAATATTATTCTACAGTACATTACGATTGCATTCAAGACAACGCAATCTAACTTCCGTACTCTCTTATCTATGCAGCGTTCGGTTCTTGCTACTCAGCAGCCGTGCGTGCAAACACCTTCGATCATTATCCCGTTCATCGCGGCGCGTTAGTATGCTGACAAACTGTCGTGATCGGGTCGGAACGCCGGGAATCGAGTTCTCCGTGTTCTTATCGCGCATCGTTACCCTCCTCATTCCACTTTGTCTCTCAATCGGGCCCTTTTATGATTCGTTTGGTTGCCGTCCTCCTGCACCTCCCGTCAAACGTTCCTCCCTCGGCTATGCATGTCGTTTGCGGCGCGCATAGGGATAGAGCGGGATGGTAGCGCGAGCCTCTCTGTGTTGACAGGCAAATATTTGTCACGGCATACACCACCACCGTCAACCACCTCCGCCGCCGCCGCCGCACCGCCGCAGCCGCTGTCGTTGCCTCCGTCTTCGTCTCGTCAACGCGTCCATCGCGTTCGCCAACCCTTTCCCGCTCCTCCCGCGCCACCCGAGTCGCGTTTTCGCGCGACGAACCTGAGGACGTTACGCTCTGAAAGGCGCGCTGAAAATTCCCCGGTAATGCAATGATGACGTTCCGCTTCGAGAACCTTGCGTCCTCAGCCTTCACTCAGTCAGCTCGCACGTATTTCAAGCTTGCATATCTCGGGACCTACATACGTACTTTGAGATCTGGAAAAGAAGAGTTAAAAATCCCGTTAAAAACTCTTTTGAAAACATAATAATAAAGATAAAGTGCTAAATTTTTGTGCTATTTTCTAATTCTCTAATTTTTTATATCAAATGGAAAATGGGACATCAAAGGGAAAATTTATATCATTCATAGAGAATGTTCATAAAGGTAACTATGCGCACTCTAAGATTTAGTATAATCTATTTTTATACAAAGTTGCAAGTCTGGAATATGTGACGTCTGGTTTAAGTGACTTAAAAGTGATGGAATATGTCTAAGTGACTTTAAAAGTTGCATGAGACGCAACACAATGAATATTGAGTACATGGAACCTTCCTCACAATGAAATGCAATGAATAAGGTCAGCGTGACCAGGCGTAACCACTTTAAGCAGAAGGTTAAGTATCATTTTAAGTTTCCAGGTACGCTCGTGTGCTTATATCTACCTATACTTGAACCAAGAAAGACTGGCGCCACATGTAAATTCCATCGCATTATATGCAAAGTTATTTAACATATATAAACAGTAATAACATTTTTATTTAATTCATAAAAAGGTAATAATGATTTAAATTTTCTTTGTGTAAAAATTCTGAAACATGAGAAATTATTTTGTGTATTTTCATTTTCGTAAAAAATTTTACGCAAAATTTTTTTAGAGAACATGAAAAGAGAGAAGACAGAAGCAAAGAGATTCAATTTCCATATTTATTTAATAATGTTTTAAATATATAATTACATTTTTATTAGAAAAGTTTCTAAAATAGGATTTTGTACATGGAAGAGACCCTCCATTAATTATGGAAAAGTTATAATTATGAAAAAGTTATATAATTAGTTAAAATTTTATGAAAGAGAAAACAACAAAGTTGTGTGTGTGTGTTTGTGTTTTTTGTTATTTTATTTATTTTATATAATCTTCTCGAATGTATGATTTACGAGATATTTTGGGACAACACGTACAACGTTGATCGAGATGAGAAATCAAGTGTTTGAGATCCATTATGATACTCCCGCGCAGTCGATAACAATATTGTGACAACGTGAAGTATGTTTGACGGAAGGGTAAGCATTCGAATTAAGAACCAACAGAATGACTTTCCGATGATCGCCTATTGAAACTCTCTTTCTCCCTCTTTCTTTCTGTTTCTATAATTATATATAAATAATTATTAGTATAGTAAGCAAATTAGAAATTTCAATTTCAGCTAACTATGTAAAACAAGTAAAATATAATGTACAATCAAATGATTTTATTTTAAACAGGCACATAAAATATTGTTTCAAACAAATTATTATTAGAATTGTTGCTTAAGCAAACATTGACGTATCAAATTAGCGAAATTTCCTTTGTTTACAGATTTATTATGTAGGTATAATATCCAGTGTCGAAATCAAGTCAACAATTCGGAATCTAATTTTTCACGGTCGTCTCGCGCAAATCTCGGAGATTCGGGAACTGGATCAGTTTGATCGGTTGGCGATGTTCAACGGCGCTTTATCATTCGATTAGCGACTGTGTGACGGAAACTGGGGTAGAAAAAAGAGAATTCTACGGGTGGGAACGAAATGCAATTGAGTCTTTGTTGCGCTTTTGACCCCGAAGTCGACTAGACTGGCTAGTGTCTGCCCGTGTTTGTCCCGCGCAAACTTTGTTTTTGCAAATAGAACCACGTGTTCCTCCGTTCACCCTCTATCCCTCCCTGCTCTCTCAGTGCACTTCTACCCCTCTTCGCTTCGTTCTCTGTGTGTCCCTCTTCCCCCCTTTCTCTCTTTCCTTCTCTCTCTCTTCTTCCCTCTCACATTCTCCATCTCTGAATCCACACCCCTTTGCGCACACATGCGACAGGTGCCCGACTGGTAAACTATAACAAAAAAGCAAGCTCATTCAGACGATTTGCGCACGATTGGCTTCGCTGTTTGATTAAGGAGTTTATCCGGCATCGGAATCCACGGCGATTTCGCCGCCTCGAATGTTCGTTCTCATTCGGGCTGTTCTCGCGTGCGAAGCGGCTAATAAAATTCTTCTAATGTACACAGCGCTGACTATTAATTTACGAATGTTTATAAAGAATTAAATTGTGGTTAAAAAGATATCACTACAAATAGCGTAATTGATCTTCACGTACCCAAAATTGCAGTGATATTGTCATATATGCATGTACTTTCTGTAAAATCGTACTAAGAATTGTACTATGATACATTATATAGTTTTTTATTTTATGATTAATTATAAAATGAAAAATCAGCCAATGAGATTTAATAATATTTAATGAAAACCGAAATTTCGATATTAATAGGAATATTGTACACTCTTTAAATAAACAGATTTCTCGTTTCCTCAAAATTCATGGATATGCCTGATGAGAACGAAGTGCTGCATCACGTGAGTCGAGATATGTGTGGCACATACTAATTGAAGGGCCGGTCAGAAGCAACACGGTAGCGAGCCAGGCGATTAACACTTCCCGAAGACCACACACATTTCGGGTTCCACATATAGAAAGCCGTTTTTGTTTGAGAAAAAGAGAGTTGGATTCGAGTGTACGAACTGAATGAAACATGATAGTATGTTATTAGACAATCGTTTATTAACAAGACCATGCGAGTGGAGATAGCGATGATAAATGATAAAAACGATGATACATCTAAAGTAACTTGTCTGAAGTTTTACTTCTTTAGGCCGCAGATCGTGGACACATGATCTTATCAGAAATTGTGAAGAAATAAGAAGAAAATGTTTTGTTCGAGAATTTCTTGGATTTATTAAAATAATGGGCTGATAGATTCTCTCATTTATTACCAACGTGAATTTATAAATTACGGTTTTAGTATCGTTATTTGTACAAACTATATACACCTCGCGAGCGCGCAAAAGGATCGTGCCGAGGATGGCAACGACAGGGAAGATGTGAAAAAGCGACGACTTTCGGAAGTTCATGAAAGTTCGTTTACACAACTCTTTCCCTCGCTGCGATGCATTATGTTCTCGAGACGTAGTGACCTGAAATCTTTGACCTCTGCCGCTCTTCTCGAGGGAACAGCAACGCGTCTCGTTATTCAGAAGTGCTTTCTATGGGTTTGCGTTATACAATGTGTTTCGAAAATCGTGTATAGAGAATGGTAAGACTTTCTATATTCGCAAATGTAAGATTCCAGAAAGAGTTTCTGCTCTTTGGCGAAAATACCGCTTTTGGAGTATTAAAATTTTTGTACCTATGTAGAATATCACAGCAGTTGCTTGTTCATGTAGATAAACAGAATTCATAATTATCATCTATGATGATATTGAAACCATAGATGCTAGATTTTAAACAAAGAAGAAAACTATACATTTCAATATTGAAAGTTTTCGAGATATATGTAAAAACTTCTCTAAGAATTATGGCAAACTAATATTAAGCGTGCATACGTATAAATAGAAAAAGCAGTTTAATTATTAGAGAGAAACGTAAGAAAACTATTTTCAATTTACATGTATAAATATTATATATCTTTAAAAAGTTTACTTACTCCCAAATAATTTTGTCACGCATGTCTATTATTATTTTATTACATATTACAAATAAAATCTTTGCCAAAGCCAGCTGAAGTCAGTATCCTTCGCTTGTAATAAAATCTATGTATTATTGCATAGTAGTGGTCGTTTTCTAATTTTGCGAAAATGCGAAAAGAGAAAATACGGTTCGAGAGTTCGATTTGACTGATATGAAACGTGCATCTCGAGACTGGTGTCATTTTCTACCCGGTATGCTGTCCGGCCGACTACTTCTTCTGATGGAGTGCTTCGTCCGCGCGCGCAATCCCGAAGTGCACTCGAGGCCGAGTCGAGAGAGACCTCTCTACATGGGTGGTCCATTCTTCTTACGCATGCATTATATAAGTCTTGTAAAGTTCACACTAAGGACAACAGAAGCCGGCCAGACGATAGGATTTGTTAATTGTACCTGGTGACCGACCTGAGAAGAATGCAGGAACGAGTTCGATCTAGAAACCTGATAAAAATTCGAGTTCTGTTATTACGCACGTATGTGTGAGGCATTAAATACTAATACAACGGGTTTGACGAAGAAGGAAAGTGAGAAAGTCAGTTTTGCTTCGAATACCGTCACAATTGCATTCCCTAATAAAATATAAATCTTATGATCTAAATTGCGAACGCAAGAGATTATCTCGAGAAAATACGATTAATCCCGTAGGAATAGACTAACAATTACTTTTGGAACACTCTGTACATGGCGTGCAGTTCGGACAAATATAGAATCCGTCGGTTGTGGTCATAACTGATACTCTAAAGCATGACTTGAGAATATAAGAGATACATGTGTTCAGAATCGGTTACCATACCGAGTTGTCACGTTCGTGGCTACTGATAAGATGATTTGTCATCTTCCCACGCTGAGATCGTTGGTAATAAAATTACAAATACGTATGTACACATAAATCTTGCAAATCTTTTTCTCTTTTAATTTTTATAAATTGACGTTAAGACATAAACTACGTTAATAGAAATATGTCGACGCTGAAGTTTTATAATAAAAAGTATTTATAATCAGTTTTTTTTTCAAATTTTAATCTGATTTTCACTTACAAGTTTGATGTAGATTATTTTATTTATTTTTTTAAATAAAATGCTTATTGTTGCATATAGAAATTAATTAAAAAAAAACAAAAGGAATGGAGAACCCGAAGATCATTTAAATAGCTTTGATATTATCTCAGATTTTGCGATAGTTTGAAGTAAAATTAAAGAAGAAATTATATTTTCTTAACATTTTATTATACTTAAAAATTTACATTTATCGTGACTTTTCCTTCGTCAAAGAGATGCAAAAACATGTGTGACTAAATTTGAAAATAACAGTTCACAACCAGAATTAACCCTCTTTCGAGAGTGGTCTAGGGCAACATGGCCGATTCATCATGGCGTATCTTGTTCACTTTCCTCTTCTGGACTTTGGACAATGTACACGCGGGATCTACTGGGAGAGAGCGGGGAGGCATTGCCTGTATTTTGAAGATAAGGATAGACCCTATATCGTAACGCTGACAACCCCTGACCCTTTTGGTACGATCAGATTTATTCCACTTTGCCTTTAGGTTTCGCTTCATCTTCGCCCTTTCATTGGAATTTCACACGACCACGGTCCATTCCGTGCAAATGTAAAATATGAGACGCTTATATAATTAATAACAAATCTGGATTTAAATATTAAACAATTAAAATTTATGATTTATCTCAGAATTAAGAGGATAGATATAGATTCTATATGAATTTTGTATAATCGTATTCTATAATGTGTATTCTGTTTTACGTATATATATGTGTATTTTGATTATCCAAATGTTTTCCGTATTATATAAAATGTAAAATTGTAAAATATAGCTTTGATTTAAATTATAGATGGTATAAAGTATTTTATTTAAATTATTTAAAGCATACTTGATTTAGTTTGGTATAATATTACATCTTTAAAAAATAGCTACTATATATCGATTATTAATTTATAAACAATTATGAACAAAAATATAACCTTTTACTAACAATTTTTTATATTAATAAATTTTTCTTTTAATTTTGTTATTAAAAAAATATTAAGTTTACATTAGAATAAAATATTTAATATATGATATATTAGCTTATATTAACGTTTATTAAAGTTTTGATTAATTATAAATGATTAAAAATTAACAATTATAATAATAACAATGTGCATATAAAAATGGAAACTCGAGCTTTAGCTTTTTTTTTTTGCTTGAGCATTTTAATAAACAGTAAAGTCATCTGGTAGATTTTATGAGAGATTATGAGAGTTCAGGGCACATCATGTGTTGTAAGTTTTGTGCATCTCAGTTAACGATTGACGATAATTACGAAATGAAAAAAATTTATTAGAAAATATTGAAAATATAGAAATAAATAAATATAAATATTATGTGTTTACTTAGATTTTAAATTTATAAAAATTTAATTGTAACTTTCAACAACTTATTTCAGAAATTTATTATAATACAATTTAATTAATCATTTAAGATACGACTGTATTTATATTAATTTTTTATGTAATGTACACAAGATTCTCTAATATATCTCTCGAAATATCTTCATATATATTCTTTAAATTTATTTTTAATTTATATCTTCTAAATTTCATTATCGACAAAACGAATTATTACCAGTCGGCAAAGTCACTAGATGGAATTACGCGTGCTATACTACAGTGGATATATACTCTATAGATAATACCTTCCTTTCACATTTTGTACTTTCAAAGAATCAATAATCGTTGTACTACGTTGTTATCCTTAGTCGATCAATGACCTATCTTTATAATAATGTTATTGATCTTTTTTTGATTATAAATTGATAAAAAATTGTACATATGTAATACTGATAGAAATAATCTGCAATGGAAATAAAATTAAAAATATATTCTTTTGCGACAATTTAATTTATAAATTTGTTATGAAATTATATGCACAGAACTCTAATTAAATCTATATACTGTAAGTATTATACATATAACATTTTGTTAAATTTTAATTACAAATTTAAGATCAATAAGTAAACCTGTTATCATAATAATTAAATTAAAATAGTATATTCTATATTTTTATATATTTAAAATATTTTTAAAATATCGTTTTATGATTATATAATGATTCTTCTTACATATTAATATTATTAAATATTATTATTGAAAGTAACAAAATCTATCTAGTTTACTTTAAGAATAGTTTATACATTATATTTTTTGTATTTACTTACTATATGTATACTATATTCTCCATATGTTATGATGATCTCATTGCATATACACAATTTTAATTTTAAATAGATAATTATTTTCATGATCTAAGATGATTTACAGTATAAATGTAGATAGATCTTTTAATACGTATTTTTTACTTTTTACTTTATATTAATTTTTTACAATGTATTCGAATGATTTTATCGAAATCCTTAAACTACTATTTTTCTTGTTTTAACAAAAGCAACTGATTCGACAATTTGATCAATGAATGTCCGGATGAAGCATTCAACTGTACTTTGTGATAGCAATAAATTAAATATGATTTAAGCTACGTCTGCATCAAAATTTCATACAGCTAAACCATAATTGATAGTTTGCTGACATTGTACGGTATAACGTTGAACTGTAAGCCACGGTTTGGCATAAAAGTAGCAGTCATGTATAAGACATGCATTTTAAAACTGCGAATGCGAAAACATCGTTCTGCGTGGGGACGCAAAATTGCAAGTTTTATGCCACGATAATGACATGGTTGTAGAATGCGTAGACGGAAGTTGCAGACGAAAAATTGAATTGCAAAAATATAAGCTCTTTTATGATTGTTAGTTAAATCTTCTCATTTGCCGTGCTGTAAAGAATATATTCTTTGTATTATTACAGTGCTCAATATACATGTGTATTTTTTAACTATCTATAAAGATACTGAATTAAAATTATCATTTTTTTATTTTACAATCGGTTTCTTTTTAGAAAATTTAATTATGCTGACTTATTTCACATTTAATATATGTATATAATTATGAATTTGAAAATTATAATGAACATTATGCTGAAATAATTAGATTATTTTCATTATATCAAAAGTGATAAAAAGTTAATAAAAAAAATTATATACATATAAACTATATTAAAATTTATATAATACAAAAACATTTTGTATTATTTGTGTTATAAAATATTTGTTATTATTGGATACGACAAAGTAAAAAAGGAAATGAGCATTTTGACGTTCACATTTAAAGTTCTTACTATTTGCGGATGTTGGCCACCGGATTCGTGGACGTCACGATACAAACGTATCATGTATGATGTGTATACATTTACCATAGTTTTGCTAATAAATACATTTACGTTATCGCAATTGATGGATTTAATTCTATTCGTGGAAAACACTGATGATTTCACCGAGAATTTCTACGTGACGCTTGCTATGCTTGTGTCATGCTGCAAGATGTTCAGTTTACTGAGAAATCGGCATAACATTGCCATGCTAATCGACACTCTGATGAAAAAACCATGCAAGCCTACTGAACACGATGAGATAGAGATTCGACAGAAATTCGACAAATATGTGCAGCAAGTATCTTAAAATAATTAGTAATTACGAAACGTAATCACGTGTTATAAAATTAAATGTTATGTTAAAAATGTTATGTGAGAAAATAACAGTTATAGAGAATAATATATTGCGCATATATATATAATAAATATATTGTTATATAATTAGACATTACATAGAACACATATAAAGCAACTGTTTTTAAAGTTAATTTATTCGGAGATTTTACATGACATTAAAGTGTTACTTGAATGGTAAAGTCTGATGAAAAAGGAATGACAAGGGAGATCCGAAAACATCTATTTTACAGAACGAACACGCTCTACTACGCGACTCTAGTTGAGTTGACATGTGCATTTGCTGTAGTAACATCTGTGTTCAAAGACTACAGAAAACACAGATTAGCTTTTCGAGCATGGTTACCGTTCAACTATTCTTCGCCGACGCTATTTCGACTCGTTTACGCTCATCAATCGATAAGCTTGACAGCTGGGTCAGTCCTTCAAATCGCTTGCGATAGCTTAATTTGCGGACTATTGATACACGTTTGCTCTCAGCTGGAAATATTGGAGTGTCATTTGAAAAAAATCGTAGACAAACCATATTTTCTTCGTGAATGCGTCGTACAGCATACAAGCATTTTCCAGTCAGTTCTTCATCATCATCGTTACAGATAATAATTTTTCGAAAAGAATATACTGAAAAATATAAATATAAAAATATAATTAGAAATGTTTGAAAGTTACGTCCAATTAATTTTAGATACGCATTAATGGTGAATGAAAGATTTAGATCAATAATCACCGTCCAGTTCTTAGTGAGTATGTTAGTAGTGTGCTTCAATCTGAATCAACTGACACAGACAAGCGTGTTAAGTGCAAAATATGTTCAAATAATATTATATATGTTTTGCATGCTGACACAAATCTCGTTTTATTGCTGGTACGGAAATGAAGTTAAGCTGAAGGTGTGCACAATATATATTTTCTTATATGTATATAATATTTATTTTTTTCTTGAATTATACAAATGAAATAAGATATTAAAAGAACAAAAGAGAGAGAGAGGGGGAAGAGGTTAACATTCGGGTACAAATTCTTATGTTTTGAATTAGTCTATGAATTTGATTTGATTTAATTTTATCATATTTTTTATTCACATAGATGGTGTCTATATATGTAAAATCAACTTGCAAAGAACACATGCAATTTGATTATCTTTCTCTTTTTGTTGTAAAACTAAAATTAAAAAGCTAATAAATAAATTTTTCTATATATATTTTTAATATAGAGCCGGCAATTGGTCAGTAATGTGTTTGAAACGGATTGGTTTGCATTGGATTATCCAGTGAAAAAGAATTTGTTAATAATTATGTCACGTAGTATGGTACCTATTGAGTTCACCAGTGCCTATGTTATCTCTATGAATCTTGAATCATTTGTCAGTGTTAGTATAAAAATTTATTTTTAATCTGAAATTAATAATTGATTTTAAATTATCTAATAATCAAATTAAAAAAAAATTTTTTGCGTTTTAACAGAAATATGCAATAAATTGATTTACAATAGGATTATTAAGTTAAATCTAACTTTATTAACGTTAGTAGAAAATTTAATTACAAATAATTTATAATTTACAAAATTAATTTTTTATAATTTGTGTGTTATTAAGAATAAATTGATTATTAATTTATATTATAAATATAATATTAATATAATAAGCAGATAATTTTATTTATTGCAGTTGCTCAAGACGTCGTATTCTGCATATAATATACTTCAGCAAATGCGATAAAAATGCATGATAATAAAAATGCGAAAGTAGAAGAAAATTAATATTTATATTTTGTATTTGTATGAATGTTAACGTTGTATGAATCAAATGTGTGTATAAAAATAAATTGTAAAATATTAAGTTAAAATATCGTAATCGATAATTTTGTTTATTATATAAGATATTAGATTTAATATTAGTATGTTTGAGAAATTATTTAATCATTTATATTTAAAAAATCACGTATATTAAAAACACTTAAAATTTTTTCATTTGAAGAAGTAGCAATCAATATAAAGGAAGACGATTTTCGCTACTACCGACTTAACATCATACATTGCAATTGCTTTAAAATAAAAATATTTTTCAGTGAGAGAAATATACACAATTATTCACAACGACGGTCGAAGATTTCTATTCTTTATTTTCAAACTGTACTTGGTAAGATATTTTATTTACGGTTTTATTTTAGCGCTTTATGTCATACTAATATGGAACTTATATCTAACGATCATATTTTCCTCTAGTTGATATATGAAAATATTATATCAGGAAGATAATTGTACAATCTGAATAATAAAAATCGTTATTCATGAAGGGAGGCGAAGAATATCTTCGTCAGAAAATCGCGTGTCTATAGACATTCGATGACATTGTCAGTCTCTTTAAAGATTTCATTGCGAGCTATACTACTGTGAACGGTTCTAACTGCAATCAAAGATATTTTCAACAAAATTGTCGATTGACAGCTAAATTTTAATTGCTTGTTTACATAACGTAGTGCATGTAATTTATCTTTATAAAATTAATTACGATAAATAATTATGTAATGTGCATATCTGCGATGTCGTCTCTGAAATAAACGGAAAAAAGATACATGTTGAATAGGAATAATTTATTTTTCGTCATATATGGGAAATAGAGAAAGTTATAATGCGCGTGTTAGATTTTACATTTAAACTCTTAATATGTTGCGGTTGTTGGACACCAGAGTCCTGGACATCTCTTCATAAACGTTTGCTGTATTATGCATATACAATTTTTATATTTTTATTAATAAGTACATTTACGCTGTCGCAACTTTTGGACTTGATCTTGACCGTGGACAACGCGGATGATTTCACCGATAATTTTTACATGTTGCTTGCCATGATAGTTTCCTGTTCTAAAATGTTTAGTCTGTTAATAAACCGTAATAATATCGCGTTGCTAACGAACATCCTTAGGAAGAAACCATGTAAACCAATCGATCCAGACGAGGTGAAAATTCGACAGAAATTCGATAGAATTATTGAGTAAGTACTTTTTAAACATAACAGCTTTTAATTATTATTATAGGATTTAAATATAATTCATATTCATATTCTATTTGAAATTTGGCATTAAATTTGACTATAATGAATTATAGTGAATTTAAAATTAGTCAATTATTGTACTATTCCTATACGTCTTTTAGTAAACTATTAATTTTCTCAGCACTAAGTTACTAAATTAGAATTCTATGACTTTTTTTAATATTATTTATAACATTTATATTATTTATAATATTATAAATATTCAACATTTTGTTTCTATTAGATTAATTTAATAAAACTTTAAAGTACCCATCAGTAATTTTTTCGCAAAGAAAATTGCTTTATTTTAGAAAATATATCGATTGCAGCAGATAAAATTGACGAAAATATTAAATAATAAAGAGATATGTAAAACTGCTTGTAGTTACTTACAGGATGAATACGCTGCATTATGCGATTCTAGTTGAATTTTCATCCTTGTACTCGGTAGTACAATCATTCTTCACGGCCTACTGGGAGGAAAAGTTAACATTCAGAGCGTGGTTACCATTCGACTACTCAACGACAGTACTTTTTCACTTTATATATTTCCATCAATTAGTAGGCTTGCTTGTTGGAGCTATTCTACATGTTGCTTGCGACAGCGTAATATGTGGATTATTGTTGCATGTATGCTGTCAAATAGAGATATTGAATTCTCGTTTGAAGAAAATCATAGACAACCCAGAAATGCTTCGTGATTGCGTTATTCAACACAACCTTATAATGAAGTTCGTTTTATATAATTAATAATAAAATAAAAATTTTTTTATGCCATTATGTATAGTTATACATATATATGTAATTTTATTTGCAGTCCATGAAAAAGATATTACAAAAATGTCATAGAACTGTATTCAATGTAATTTGTAAAACTTATATTGAATGTAAATTTTTTAACAAGTAAAATATCTTTTTTTTAATGACTTTTGTAAGATGTATTAGTTAGATTTGTAAAAATTAAATAATGTATTGAATATCTGATTACTTTCAGGTTTGCCGTTATGGTAAATAAAAAATTTAGGTTGACTATTACCTTACAATTCATAGTAAGTACATTGGTAGTATGCGTTACTTTATACCAATTATCCAAAACGAATGCAAAAGTAATTCAACTAGGATTGTATATGTCGTGCATGCTGACACAAATATTTTTATATTGTTGGTATGGGAATGAAGTCAGATTGAAGGTATATTATTTAAATAAATTCATCTTGTATGATATTTTTATTTTATCATAACTAAAGGAAATTAAATATTTTAAGTTATTTTTTTTCTTTTGTATATATTAATAATGTAAATTATTTATTTTTAAAATATTATTAAGATAAGACACTTAAACAATAAACATGTAACTACATTATTCGATGTTCTTCTTTTAATTTTTGTTTCAATACTTATATTTTTGTATAAAATAATAAAATATTGAAAAAGTAATTTGTTCAAATCTTTTTATTACACTTGAGATAAATAAATAAACATTTAAAATTTTTGCGTACAGAGTCTGCAATTGATCAATAATATATTCAAAATAGAATGGCTGAAATTGGAATCAGATGTAAAGAAAGATTTTTTAACCATCACAAGATGTGGTAACATTCCTATTGAATTAACGAGTGCCTACATTATTCCTATGAACCTCGATTCCTTCGTGGCTGTTAGTACAAATTTAATTTAATAGTGAATTATGTCTCCATGTAATAAAATTAATATTGATTTTTATAACGACTCTAAAATATAAATTCTAAATTTAATTAAACATTTGCTTATTGTAGTTGCTCAAGACATCGTATTCAACTTACAACATTCTTCAGCAAATGCGAGATCCAAGTATCAATGGTTAAATAAAAAATTATTTTAAAAATTGTTATTTGTTTCATGTTATAAAAATAATTCGTGCAAAGTCAAAAATTAAAATAAAATTTTCTTGAGTTTATAATTTAATATTGTCATAATTGTATATTACACTTATTCATATAAAAAGAAAAAATGATTTAAATGGAGGTACTACTTGCGCTCCGTTTTTCTCTTTACTTACGCATCCTTACTTACGATATAGATCCATATTTTTATATATTATTTTATATTAATGTGAACATGTACACGTAAGCTTGTGACTTATTACAATGTAACAGAAAATATTCGATTGAAATATTAATAGATATGATATAAATATTTTGATATTTCTTAACGTGTGGCAAAGAACATTGTAATATTCATGATTACTCATTTTCAAAGATTTCTGTTTTTTATTCTTGGACTTACAATTCTTACGTCTTGACAAAGTATTTCTCTTATGAAATATTATTATGTCTTGGCATCGTTTGCAATACTCAATTTAATGATTGTACTGTTTCTGCATAAAAATATTATTACGCAAAGGGTATATTCACAGTCTAAATAATAAAAATCCTTGTATATGAAGGGGGAATTGAACATCGTATCATTATCGGAAAATTGTGAGTCTATAGACATTTGGTGATCGTCAGTCTCTCAAGATTTCATTGTGCGTAACTATAAAAAGTCTGTTACTCTCGGCTAAAGTACAGTATAGTCGATTTTAACGAAATTGTTAATTGACAATTAGTTCTTGGGCCAATAACATTGGGCATGTAATTTATCTGGTAACATAATTTATAATAAATAATTATATAACGCCTAATTATTTTATTAATCTTAATGTTATAATTATTTAAAATTAGAAATAAAAAATGCAACATCTCCGATAAATTACTTTCTCTCGTAATAAGAATTTCAATGTGAAAAGATAGACGGAATCAAAAAGTTAAAATGCGTATATTAGGATTTACATTTAAAATTTTATCGAGTTGCGGTTGTTGGATACCGAATTCCTGGACATCTCCACATAGACGCTTAATGTATCACGCATATACTATTTTTATACTTTTATTGATAAATACGTTTACATTATCGCAATTCCTGGATATAATTCTGATTGTTGACAATCCGGAAGATTTTATGGATAATTTTTACATGCTGCTTGCCATGATTGTTTCTTGCTTCAAAATGTTTAGTCTGTTAATAAATCGTGGTAACATTGCCATGCTAATAAACATTCTCATAAACAAACCGTGCAGAGCATGTGATCCAACTGAAATGAAAATACAACAAAAATATGATAAGCTTATTCAGTAAGTACGTTGTGAGATTTTTTAAATATACTTTGTGCTTAATTACATATTTAAAAATTAAACAATCTATATTCTCTTAAGAGATTTGTATGAAAATTTGTTAGCATTTATATAGTAACTTCTTAATTAAGTAATCTTTTTATTAGACTTTTTTTTTTTCAATCAGCTAATTTTGAAAGACATTCTTTATACATGGTAATATGTTTCTTGTTATAAAGAAATGTAATAAATAATTGACAGTTAATACATATTAACAGTTAATACATATTTTTAAAATCAAAATTATGTATTAAAAATTAGAATTTTATAAAATTAATTTTTCAATTTGGAAAATTAGCAGACTTATTTAATTAGGATTGTTTCATGTTGATGAAAAGTTTTCTAGAGAATTAACATTAACGAAAGCGTTGATTACACAGGCACACAAAAAAAGTGGTTTGGTCCGTATACCAGACAAGTGTATTCCTATGTATTTTGATCCGCTGAAGCGTGTACAAAATACACTTGTCTGGTATACAGACCAAATCACTTTTCTTTGTGTGTCTGTGTTATCAAAATAAAACGCATGCAGCCATTTTACAGGACAAATACGTTGCATTACATGATTCTGGTTGAATTGACGTGCGTATCCACGGCAATAGCATCACTGCTCACGGATTACAGAAAAGAAAAGTTGACATTCAGAGCGTGGCTACCATTTGACTACTCTTCGTCAACACTTTTCCACTTTACGTATTTTCATCAATTAATAAGTTTGACAGTTGGATCTATCTTACATGTCGCTTGTGATGGTCTTATTTGCGGATTATTGTTACATATATGCTGTCAACTAGAAATATTAAGTTGTCGTTTGAAAAGAATCGTACATAATCCAAAAATGCTTCGCGATTGTGTTATTCAACACAATGTTCTGTTTAAGTTCGTTTCAATACTCAAAGTTATAATAAAAAATTTCTTCTTTTATGATTTCTTTATGATTGTGTAGCACAGTTTTTCTTTTTTATGATGTACATAAGAAACAAAAATGTTTCCTTGTCTAAACAATTTGCATTTGATACATTATTGTACTTTCTTTTCACTTTTAAGTTATATGTAGATGTATGCAAATCACAGATATTTATTATCTACAATAATTTTTTATAGTAATTTAAAAATAGTAATCTATAGTAATTTTTTATCGCTATATTTTTCATATTACTGTTAATAATGAACATAAACATATTAAAACATATCTAATTGATTTCAGGTTTGCCATTCTATTGAACAAAAAATTCAGATTTACTATTACCTTCCAGTTCATAGTAAGTACACTAGTGGTGTGCTTTACTTTATATCAGCTAACCAAGACAAGCGGAAAATTCATTGAGTTAGGAATGTACATGTCATGCATGTTGACACAAATCTTTTTGTATTGCTGGTACGGAAATGAAGTTAAATTAAAGGTATGCGCATTTTTGGAGTAGATGTTTTAGTACTAACATTTCTTCTTTAATAACTTTATATATTTTTTTTACCGAGATAAAATATACTACTAAGTATATTTTAATTAAAAAGAGCATAATTGAAGCATAGAATTCTTCCCGATAAGTACAAAAATATAATATCACAATCATTAATTCAATCTTTTTATTGTATTATAATCAAATCTTAATAATATATTATATTTTGTTTTAAATAGAGTCTACAATTAGTTAATGATTTATTTGAAATAGAATGGTTTACATTAGAGCAAAATGCAAGAAAGAACTTATTAATATTTGCATTACGTGCCAGAATGCCAATCGAATTTAGTAGTGCCTATGTTATACCTATGAATGTGGATTCGTTTGTGGGTGTTAGTATAAATAATTTATTTTTATATCATTATTAAAAAACGTCTATTAATTCGTGTCTAAAGTATAAATCTTAAACTATTAAATAAATTATATAATATAATAACTAATATTGAAACAGAATGACTTTGTATGTTGCAGTTACTTAAGACATCTTATTCGACTTACAACATACTTCAGCAAACACAAAATGACAAAGCCAAGTAGAAAAATGTTATACTTACTTTCCATCTGTTATGAATAAGCATATAAAGGGTTAGGAATTAAAATAAATCGTTTCATTCAATATTAGTAATTAATTTACATAGAATATTTTGAGTTATTAATTACTGAAAAACAGAAAGAATTTAAATTGTATTATAGTTTACATTATCTATTTTTTAATAAGTACTGTACAAACATTTTTTTACTTATGTTTTCCATTCATATTAATATACGTCGTAGTATACGCGGTTTCTTAAGATTGCAAGTTATAGAATGTTTGACTCGAGAAACTACTGTCGCAGAAATCAATAACAACAATGAAACTTATTACAGCTTATTTATTCATACATGTATGTAGAAAATGCTGCATTATTTAGAATTTTCAAATCTAGCTTTTTTATTTTGTAACTTTGCTCCCTAATATTTCATTTCTCAGGAAATATTACTATGTCAAGATATAATATTGTATCCATATTTAATAATCAGAAAAGAGCTACACAGGGGGTGATTGATGCATAAAGATATTATTATCTGAAGGACATAGCAATTTGAATAATAAAAATTGTCGCATATGAAAGGGAAAACAAAACATATTGTTGGGAAGATCGCTAGGCTATAGACGTTCTATAATCGTCAATCTCCTTCAAGAGTTCACTGTGCACTACGATATTTTTTGAGAAAACATTTTTATTGTAATATCAGCTGAATTGGTGGAAATTGTTGAACGAGCGTTGCACTTTAACTATTAATTTATTGTTACATTGTTGAACACATTTCTAAGTAATTATTATATTGTTGCAAGATATATATCTGAGACTTAACGTTTATAAAAAATAGAGATTATTATAATTTTTAAAAAATGATTTACAAGCTTACTGTTTATGTGGAGAATAGATGTTGATTGACTTTGACGAATACAAATCGAAAAATTAAAAATGCAGATATTAGCTCTTACATTTAAAATATTAATGATTTGCGGATGCTGGATACCAGACTCCTGGAGGACACCGTGCAAACGGTTAGTTTATCATGTATACACTAGTTTCATAATGATACTTATACATACGTTTATGCTATCGCAATTGATGGATTTAATTTTGATTGTGGACAATGCCAACGAGTTTACTGATAATTTTTACCTGTTACTTGCAATGATTGTTTCCTGCTGTAAGATGTTCACTCTGTTGTTGAATCGCAATAACATTGCGATGCTAATCCGTATTCTCGTAACGAAACCATGTAGACCGGTTCAATCCGACGAAATCGAAATTCATCAAAAATTCGACAAACATATACAGTGAGTAATATTGTACATTAATTCTTAAGATAAAAAGACTATATACAAAAGTGTGCATATCACTTCTAAGTTCTAAAAATCAATTTTATAAATTTCTATGAGCCATAAATTAAGTTAAAGTTTCTTGAGCCACAAATTAAGTTAAAGTTTAATTGAATTCTTAAAATTAATTATTTTTTAAATTAATTTTTAAAGAATTTAAATTATACTTATTTATATAATTTGCTCATCATACTTCTGATTATAAATGTTTTTAATATTTTTACTGTGTTTATTATTTTTTAGTAATTGATAACGTTTATGACTTTTAAATTATTTTTGGTCTTACGTATATTTACTAATGGTTTCTATAAAAATTAATATAAATTACTTATTGAAACTGAGAATTGAAAAATAATGCTATACTATACCTATTTACTATTTTTTTTATAAGCATGACAAATATATAATTTGAAAGAAATTGCAAATCGCAGAGCTAAATACCAAATAAAATTTGGATAAGTATGAAATAGAAAAATCTATATAGTCATCTTACAGGACAAACACGCTTTACTACGCGATTTGGGTGGAAACAACGACTTTGTGCATGGCTGTAACGTCATTGCTGACGGAATTCAAAAAAGGAAGATTGACTTTCAGGGCATGGTTGCCATTCGACTATTCCTCGTCATTACTGTTTTTCATTGTATACATGCACCAATTGATAAGTGTGACAGCCGCGTCTCTTCTCAATGTTGCTTGCGACGGTCTGATATGTGGATTATTGGTGCACATTTGCTGCCAGATAGAAATAATTGAATGCCGTTTGCGAAAAGTTTTACATAATGAGGATATTCTTCGTGAATCCATTCTGCAGCACAATCATGTATTCAAGTTGGTTCTACAACTAATATTACATATATAAATATTTTACATCTATTTCTAATTACATTAAAGCATAGTTGTTATTTAAAGAAAAAATAAAATGTGATTTTTGGAAATATTAAATATGTTTTTATATATTTGAACTTTAATTAATTTATTTTTATGACTTTATAACTTTATTTTTTCCTTTTACACAATATATCATTTAATAGAACTCATAGTTCTTGAAATTTTTATATTATATTTAATTATTAAAAAAGTTTCAAAGATTCGTTTTGAATTTTAGATTTGCTAATTTGGTGAATGAAAAATTCAAGCTAACTATCGTCATACAGTTTATTGTGAGTACACTGGTAGTTTGCTTCAATCTTTATCAATTTACCAAATCAACAGCGGTAAGAACAAAGTATATGCAATTAATAATGTACATGGGTTGCATGCTTTCACAAATCTTTTTTTATTGCTGGTATGGTAACGAAATTAAGTTAAAGGTATGTATGTTTGAAACATATTTTCTACTATTTGAACATTTAATATTGTATATTGTGCAATAATTATATAAATAATAGATGCGAAATTGTTAAATACAGAGTCATCAGTTGGTCGATAGCATATTTGACATAGAATGGTTCGGACTGAACAAACATGCTAAACAATCTTTATTAATGATTATGAAGCGAAGTTCAAGATCGATCGAGCTAACTAGTGCTTACGTTATCTCAATGAATCTTGATTCGTTCGTAAATGTTAGTATCGAAATTTATCATTCATATAATTAATAGTCGAAATTTTAAGTAAAGCTTTTAATATCAAATCTGTTTCAATTTCTTGTATTAATAAAACCATTATATAATTAAAAATGAAATTACATGTTATCTATTTATATCAAAAGAAATTTCAATATTTAATATATTTAATAAATAAGAAGTAATTACGCATGAGGTATATATTTAAAAATAAAAAATTAAAAGTTATTTCATGTATTTTTCAAAAGTTCTAATATAACTAACAGAGTTGGTATATTCAATTTACTTTAAATAACATTAATAATTTTAATTGTAGTTACTGAAGACATCATATTCGGCTTACAACATACTGAAGCAAATGTAAGAATGGCAGAGTCAAAGCAGAAGAAGAACTATACTATATATTCCATCATCTTTTAACGTCAGCTCGTATTAATTGATTGCAATAATATGAGTTTGTATAATTAGTATATATGTATTCAAAAATATATGTATATTAAACAGTTATAGTAAATAATTTTATTCTATGATGTCTTTCGTAACATTATTATGGCATTTGAATAGAAAGATATTTAGAAGGATTTGAAAATTAAGCTATGTTGAATTTTAGAATCTTCACTACATTTTGATTATACGTGTGTGTTTTTGATTGCGTTCTAAGTCGTTCTAAAATAAATATGTATAGACACTTTATCATACATTATACGCATATAGACACGTTATAGAGCGAAGATTATGCACAGAGAAAGAAATTACATTACCGGAATCAGAAAGCAGTATCAAACAATAAAATACAAAGAAAAAAAATTTGTTATTTATGTCATGATGTAGCAAATTTATGCTTATGAATTAAATATCTTTCAGTTGACAGTTATGCTGGAATATGTTTGAAATTTTGAAATAATTAAAATAAAAATTGTGGTACATTTATATTTATCAAAATTCAAGATTGAACTGAACTGAAACGATATGTGCATAAAAATATAGAGTAAATAGTTTGTTTATTATAATTTTTTTCGCGAAGACAAAATTAATAAGTAACGTCGAGGAAGATGTTTATACTAGCGTTTACGTTTAAAATATTGACGATTTGTGGTTGCGGATTACTGGATTCCTGTGAAACCCCGTATAAACGATTAGTTTATCATGCGTATACTATTTTCGTAATATTACTAATACACACGTTTATGCTATCACAATTGGTGGATCTTATTATGATCGTGGACAATTCCGACGATTTCACCGATAATTTCTACGTGCTGCTCGCTATGGTTGTTTCTTGCTGTAAGATGATCGCTCTATTGATGAATCGCAGCAACATTGAGATAATAATCGAGATTCTTATGAGTAAACCGTTCCGACCGATTGAA
Organism: Tetramorium bicarinatum; assembly: GCA_928718305.1. Lineage (NCBI taxonomy): Eukaryota > Metazoa > Arthropoda > Insecta > Hymenoptera > Formicidae > Tetramorium > Tetramorium bicarinatum. Next base: position 24,931,487 of record OV788327.1, on the reverse strand, counting down.
CCTGACGAGTTGAAAATTCAACAGAAATTCGAAAAACTCATACAGTAAGTATCAATTATCAATGTTCTCTGTATTGGAACATACAATAGTATATAATTAAAATGATTCATTGAACGTTATGTGTAAAATAAGATAAACGCACAGTCTGGTGTATTACGCCGAGGATAAACGAATGGTCTTTTGCGGGAATGCAGAATTGCAAGTCTTTTTTATCACAGTAGCACAAATGTTTATTTTCACAGCCAAACATAAAAGATCACAAAAGAATAGTCAATGTCGCAACACGCGAGATATTTACAATAGTTCGTAATATCCGCGAATGAGAGAGATTGCACGTCTCGGAGAAAACTCTAACTCTGCGGAACACAGCAAAGAGTACGAAGCCGCGCGCGATAGAGAACCTTTCGAGATATCTAAATCAGAGTATAGCCACGCACTTAAGGAAAGCCTTGCGGTACTAGAATCGTATTCGAACTGATCCGTACAGAACGAGAGTCAGACACGAACTCGCTGGGGAAACGAACGCCTTATATATGCTTTTTAGGGTCTACTCAGAAAATTCCGTAATTTACATTGGTCGTGGATGAGCCCGAAACGCGTTACAAAGTGCGACGAATCGAAGGACTACAAAAGAAAAGAGAAAGTGTGGCAAATCGTATCCTAATGGTCTGGCAATCAGGCTGCAAGTCGAAAATATCACAGCGGGGAGTCTCAGGATCCTCATTGAATGGGTCGTGTCCTTGGTTAGATAATATTTGGCTCGACATCTGGAAGCATTTACGGCCGAGCTGGTACCTGGATATGTAACAAATTGCTGCAAGGAAAAGAGAAAGTTTTTTAGAAAATACACGGACAGCCTTGTATGAGGCCGGCCCGTGAAGAATGGCATGATGGCCTCGACCTGTCGGCTGCCATCCCCAAATAATGCGACAAGTCGCATCGCGTTAGGAATCGACCGCATAAGGTATGCACGTCGCGGGAGAGAAATACTCCCTTTTTGTGAATATGGCGATGGCCTCGACCTTTCGGTCGCCATCCCCAAATGATGCGAGAAGTCGCATCGCGTTCGATTAAGAGATCGACGGCATAAGAATATGCGCGTCGCCGCGGGAGAGAAGCACTCCCTTTTGCGTGATGGCCTCGACCTTTCGGCCGCTATCCCCATATGATGCGACAAGACGCATCACGATTAAGAGATCGACGGCATGAGAGCATGCACGTCGCCGCTGGACTTGCTCACTTTTGCCTTGTTTTCTCAACATGTATATATTATGCATATATTAAAATTGTTTCTTACTAGAACAAAATATTGTGCGTGTAATGCAGGCGCTATTTATTATTTTAATACATTTATTATTTTAATATTTATTTTAAAAAAGAGACATTAAATTAAATCGAATTTATTGCCAATTTTCCGCTAATTGGCATTTCTTACTTACCTTATTTTAAACATTGTGATATACAATGTACTAAAGTATTGTATGCAACTATTCATAAAAAGATAGATTGTCAAAAAGGAGGAAAAAAATTATATATTAAAAATTGAAACTTTATTTAATTAATTTTTCAATTTGGAAAATTAGCAGACTTCTTTAATTAGGATTGTTTCATGTTGATGAAAAGTATCGGAGAGAATTAACATTAACGAAAGCTTTGATTATCAAAATGAAACACATGCAGCTATTTTACAGGATAAATACGTCGCATTACAGATCGTCGCATTCTGGTTGAAATAACGTGCGTATCCACGACGATAGCATCACTGCTCACGGATTACAGGAAAGAAAAGTTAACGTTCAGAGCGTGGCTACCATTTAACTACTTCATTTAACTCTTCGACAACACATTTCCACTTTACGTATTTTCATCAATTAATAAGATTGACAATTCGAACTATCTTACATGTCGCTTGCGAAGGTTTAATTTGCGGATTATTGTTGCATATATGCTGTCAACTAGAAATATTAAGTTGTCGTTTGAAAAGGATCGTACATAATCCAAAAATACTTCGCGATTGTGTTATTCAACACAATGTTCTATTTAAGTTCGTTTTAATACTTAATGTTATAATAAAAAATTTCTTCTTTTATGATTTCTTTATGATTGTGTAGCACAGTTTTTCTTTTTTATGATGTACATAAGAAACAAAAATGTTTCCTTGTCTAAACAATTTGCATTTGATACATTATTGTACTTTCTTTTCACTTTTAAGTTATATGTAGATGTATGCAAATCACAGATATTTATTATCTACAATAATTTTTTATAGTAATTTAAAAATAGTAATCTATAGTAATTTTTTATCGGTATATTTTTCATATTACTGTTAATAATGAAACATATTAAAACATATCTAATTGATTTCAGGTTTGCCATTCTATTGAACAAAAAATTCAGATTTACTATTACCTTCCAGTTCATAGTAAGTAAATACATTAGTGGTGTGCTTTACTCTATATCAGCTAACCAAGACAAGCGGAAAATTCATTGAATTAGGAATGTACATGTCATGCATGTTGACACAAATCTTTTTGTATTGCTGGTACGGAAATGAAGTTAAATTAAAGGTATGCGCATTTTTGGAGTAGATGTTTTAGTACTAACATTTCTTCTTTAATAACTTTATATATTTTTTTTACCGAGATAAAATATACTACTAAGTATATTTTAATTAAAAAGAGCATAATTGAAACATAGAATTCTTCCCGATAAGTACAAAAATATAATATCACAATCATTAATTCAATCTTTTTATTGTATTATAATCAAATCTTAATAATATATTATATTTTGTTTTAAATAGAGTCTACAATTAGTTAATAATTTATTTGAAATAGAATGGTTTACATTAGAGCAAAATGCAAGAAAGAACTTATTAATATTTGCATTACGTGCGAGAATGCCAATCGAATTTAGTAGTGCCTATGTTATACCTATGAATGTGGATTCGTTTGTGGGTGTTAGTATAAATAATTTATTTTTATATCATTATTAAAAAACGTCTATTAATTCGTGTCTAAAGTATAAATCTTAAACTATTAAATAAATTATATAATATAATAACTAATATTGAAACAGAATGACTTTGTATGTTGCAGTTACTTAAGACATCTTATTCGACTTACAACATACTTCAGCAAACACAAAATGACAAAGCCAGGTAGAAAAATGTTATACATACTTTCCATCTGTTATGAATAAGCATATAAAGGGTTAGGAATTAAAATAAATCGTTTCATTCAATATTAGTAATTAATTTACATAGAATATTTTGAGTTATTAATTACTGAAGAACAGAAAGAATTTAAATTGTATTATAGTTTACATTATCTATTTTTTAATAAGTACTGTACAAACATTTTATTACTTATGTTTTCCATTCATATTAATATACGTCGTAGTATACGCGGTTTCTTAAGATTGCAAGTTATAGAATGTTTGACTCGAGAAACTATTGTCGCAGAAATCAATAACAACAATGAAACTTATTACAGCTTATTTATTCATACATGTATGTAGAAAATGCTGCATTATTTAGAATTTTCAAATCTAGCTTTTTTATTTTGTAACTTTGCTCCCTAATATTTCATTTCTCAGGAAATATTACTATGTCAAGATATAATATTGTATCCATATTTAATAATCAGAAAAGAGCTACACAGGGGGTGATTGATGCATGAAGATATTATTATCTGAAGGACATAGCAATTTGAATAATAAAAATTGTCGCATATGAAAGGGAAAACAAAACATATTATTGGGAAGATCGCTAGGCTATAGACGTTCTATAATCGTCAATCTCCTTCAAGAGCTCACTGTGCACTACGATATTTTTTGAGAAAACATTTTTATTGTAATATCAGCTGAATTGGTGGAAATTGTTGAACGAGCGTTGCACTTTAACTATTAATTTATTGTTACATTGTTGAACACATTTCTAAGTAATTATTATATTGTTGCAAGATATATATCTGAGACTTAACGTTTATAAAAAATAGAGATTATTATAATTTTAAAAAAATGATTTACAAGCTTACGGTTTATGTGGAGAATAGATGTTGATTGACTTTGACGAATACAAATCGAAAATTAAAAATGCAGATATTAGCTCTTACATTTAAAATATTAATGATTTGCGGATGCTGGATACCAGACTCCTGGAGGACACCGTGCAAACGGTTAGTTTATCATGTATACACTAGTTTCATAATGATACTTATACATACGTTTATGCTATCGCAATTGATGAATTTAATTTTGATTGTGGACAATGCCAACGATTTTACTGATAATTTTTACCTGTTACTTGCAATGATTGTTTCCTGCTGTAAGATGTTCACTCTGTTGTTGAATCGCAATAACATTGCGATGCTAATCCGTATTCTCGTAACAAAACCATGTAGACCGGTTCAATCCGACGAAATCGAAATTCATCAAAAATTCGACAAACATATACAGTGAGTAATATTGTACATTAATTCTTAAGATAAGAAGACTATATACAAAAGTGTGCACATCACTTTTAAGTTCTAAAAATCAATTTTATAAATTTCTATGAGCCATAAATTAAGTTAAAGTTTAATTGAATTCTTAAAATTAATTATTTTTTAAATTAATTTTTACAGAATTTAAATTATTATATTTATTTATATAATATGCTCATCATACTTCTGATTATAAATGTTTTTAATATTTTTACAGTGTTTATTATTTTTTAGTAATTGATAACGTTTATGACTTTTAAATTATTTTTGGTTTTACGTATATTTACTAATAGTTTCTATAAAAATTAATATAAATTATTTATTGAAACTGAGAGTTGAAAAATAATGCTATACTATACCTATTTACTATTTTTTTTATAAGCATGACAAATATATAATTTGAAAGAAATTGCACATCGCAGAGCTAAATACCAAATAAAATTTGGATAAGTATGAAATAGAAAAATCTATATAGTCATCTTACAGGACAAACACGCTTTACTACGCGATTTGGGTGGAAACAACGTCTTTGTGCGTTGCTGTAACGTCATTGCTGACGGAATTCAGAAAAGGAAGATTGACATTCGGGGCATGGTTGCCGTTCGACTATTCTTCGTCATTACTGTTTTTCATTGTATACATGCACCAATTGATAAGTCTGACAGCCGGATCTATTCTCCACGTTGCTTGCGACGGTCTGATATGTGGATTATTGGTGCACATTTGCTGCCAGATAGAAATAATTGAATGCCGTTTGCGAAAAGTTGTACATAATGAGGATATTCTTCGTGAATCCATTCTGCAGCACAATCATGTATTCAAGTTGGTTTTACAAATAACTTTGGCAACTAATATTATAATAAATATTTTACATCTACTTCTAATTACATTAAAGCGTAGTTATTTGTTGTTATTTGAAGAGAAAATAAAATGTGTCTTTTTACATTTTTGGAAATACTAAATATGTTTTTTATATATTTAACTTTCATTAATTAATTTTTATAACTTTATTTTTTTTTACTCAACATATCATTTAGTAGTACTCATAATTCTTGAAATTTTTAAATTATATTTCATTACTAAATAAAGTTCCAAGGTTCGATTTGAATTTTAGATTTGCTAATTTGGTGAATGAAAAATTTAAACTAACTATCGTCATACAGTTTGTTGTGAGTACATTGGTAGTTTGTTTCAATCTTTATCAATTTAATAAATCAGCTGCATTAATGGTACAGTACATGCAATTAATAATGAAAATGGGCTGCATGCTAACACAAATCTTTTTTTATTGCTGGTATGGTAACGAAATTAAGTTAAAGGTATGTATGTTTGGAACGTATTTTCTGCTATTTGAACATTTAATATTATTTATCATGCAATACTTATATAAATAATAAGTTCTAAATTGTTAAATACAGAGTCGTCAACTGTTCGATAGCATATTTGACATGGAATGGTTCGAATTGAACAATCATACTAAACAATCTTTATTAATGATTATGAAACGAAGTTCAAGACCAATCGAGTTTACTAGTGCTTACGTTATCTCAATGAATCTTGATTCGTTCGTAAATGTTAGTATCGAAATTTATCATTCATATAATTAATAGTCGAAATTTTAAGTAAAGCTTTTAATATCAAATCTGTTTCAATTTCTTGTATTAATAAAACCATTATATAATTAAAAATGAAATTACATGTTATCTATTTATATCAAAAGAAATTTCAATATATTTAATAAATAAGAAGTAATTACGCATGAGGTATATATTTAAAAATAAAAAATTAAAAGTTATTTCATGTATTTTTCAAAAGTTCTAATATAACTAACAAAGTTGGTATATTCAATTTACTTTAAATAACATTAATAATTTTAATTGTAGTTACTGAAGACATCATATTCGGCTTACAACATACTGAAGCAAATGTAAGAATGGCAGAGTCAAAGCAGAAGAAGAACTATACTATATATTCCATCATCTTTTAACGTCAGCTCGTATTAATTGATTGCAATAATATGAGTTTGTATAATTAGTATATATGTATTCAAAAATATATGTATATTAAACAGTTATAGTAAATAATTTTATTCTATGATGTCTTTCGTAACATTATTATGGCATTTGAATAGAAAGATATTTAGAAGGATTTGAAAATTAAGCTATGTTGAATTTTAGAATCTTCACTACATTTTGATTATACGTGTGTGTTTTTGATTGCGTTCTAAGTCGTTCTAAAATAAATATGTATAGACACTTTATCATACATTATACGCATATAGACACGTTATAGAGCGAAGATTATGCACAGAGAAAGAAATTACATTACCGGAATCAGAAAGCAGTATCAAACAATAAAATACAAGGAAGAAAAATTTGTTATTTATGTCATGATGTAGCAAATTTATGCTTATGAATTAAATATCTTTCAGTTGGCAGTTATGCTGGAATATGTTTGAAATTTTGAAATAATTAAAATAAAAATTGTGGTACATTTATATTTATCAAAATTTAAGATTGAACTGAACTGAAAGGATATGTGCATAAAAATATAGAGTAAATAGTTTGTTTATTATAATTTTTTTCGTAAAGACAAAATTAATAAGTAACGTCGAGGAAGATGTTTATACTAGCGTTTACGTTTAAAATATTGACGATTTGTGGTTGCGGATTACTGGATTCCTGTGAAACCCCGTATAAACGATTAGTTTATCATGCGTATTTTCGTAATATTACTAATACACACGTTTATGCTATCACAATTGGTGGATCTTATTATGATCGTGGACAATTCCGACGATTTCACCGATAATTTCTACGTGCTGCTCGCTATGGTTGTTTCTTGCTGTAAGATGATCGCTCTATTGATGAATCGCAGCAACATTGAGATAATAATCGAGATTCTTATGAGTAAACCGTTTCGACCGATTGAACCTGACGAGTTGATGATTCAACAGAAATTCGAAAAACTCATACAGTAAGTATCAATTATCAATGTTCTCTGTATTGGAACATACAATAGTATATAATTAAAATGATTCATTGAACGTTATGTGTAAAATAAGATAAACGCACAGTCTGGTGTATTACGCCGAGGATAAACGAATGGTCTTTTGCGAGAATGCAGAATTGCAAGTCTTTTTTATCACAGTAGCACAAATGTTTATTTTCACATCCAAACATAAAAGATCACAAAAGAATAGTCAAGGTCGCAACACGCGAGATATTTACAATAGTTCGTAATATCCGCGAATGAGAGAGATTGCACGTCTCGGAGAAAACTCTAACTCTGCGGAACACAGCAAAGAGTACGAAGCCGCGCGCGATAGAGAACCTTTCGAGATATCTAAATCAGAGTATAGCCACGCACTTAAGGAAAGCCTTGCGGTACTAGAATCGTATTCGAACTGATCCGTACAGAACGAGAGTCAGACACGAACTCGCTGGGGAAACGAACGCCTTATATATGCCTTTTAGGGTCTACTCAGAAAATTCCGTAATTTACATTGGTCGTGGATGAGCCCGAAACGCGTTACAAAGTGCGACGAATCGAAGGACTACAAAAGAAAAGAGAAAGTGTGGCAAATCGTATCCTAATGGTCTGGCAATCAGGCTGCAAGTCGAAAATATCACAGCGGGGAGTCTCAGGATCCTCATTGAATGGGTCGTGTTTTTGGTTAGACAATATTCGGCTCGACATCTGGAAGCATTTACGGCCGAGCTGGTACCAGGATATGTAACAAATTGTTGCAAGGAAAAGAGAAAGTTTTTTAGAAAATACACGGACAGCCTTGTATAAGGCCGGCCCGTGAAGAATGGCATGATGGCCTCGACCTGTCGGCCGCCATCCCCAAATAATGCGAGAAGTCGCATTGCGTTAGGACCGCATAAGGTATGCACGTGGCCGCGGGAGAGAAATACTCCCTTTTTGTGAATATGGCGATGGCCTCGACCTTTCGGTCGCCATCCCCAAATGAGAAGTCGCATCGCGTTCGATTAAGAGATCAACGGCATAAGAATATGCGCGTCGCCGCGTGAGAGAAGCACTCCCTTTTGCGTGATGGCCTCGACCTTTCGGCCGCTATCCTCATATGATGCGATAAGACGCATCGCGATTAAGAGATCAACGGCATGAGAGCATGCACGTCGCCGCTGGATTTGCTCACTTTTGCCTTGTTTTCTCAACATTATGCATATATTAAAATTGTTTCTTACTAGAACAAAACATTGTGCGTGTAATGCAGGCGCCATTTATTATTTTAATACATTTATTATTTTAATATTTATTTAAAAAAGAGACATTAAATTAAATCGAATTTATTGCCAATTTTCCGCTAATTGGCATTTCTTACTTACCTTATTTTAAACATTGTGATACACAATGTACTAAAGTATTGTATGCAACTATTCATAAAAAGATAGATAATTGTCAAAAAGGAGGAAAAAAATTATATATTAAAAATTGAAACTTTATTTAATTAATTTTACAATTTGGAAAATTAGCAGACTTCTTTAATTAGGATTGTTTCATGTTGATGAAAAGTATCGGAGAGAATTAACATTAACGAAAGCTTTGATTATCAAAATGAAACACATGCAGCTATTTTACAGGATAAATACGTCGCATTACAGGTCGTCGCATTCTGGTTGAATTAACGTGCGTATCCACGGCGATAGCATCACTGCTCACGGATTACAGGAAAGAAAAGTTAACGTTCAGAGCGTGGCTACCATTTAACTACTTCATTTAACTCTTCGACAACACTTCCACTTTACGTATTTTCATCAATTAATGCGAAGGTTTAATTTGCGGATTATTGTTGCATATATGCTGTCAACTAGAAATATTAAGTTGTCGTTTGAAAAGAATCGTACATAATCCAAAAATACTTCGCGATTGTGTTATTCAACACAATGTTCTATTTAAGTTCGTTTCAATACTTAATGTTATAAAAAAAATTTCTTCTTTTATGATTTCTTTATGATTGTGTAGCACAGTTTTTCTTTTTTATGATGTACATAAGAAACAAAAATGTTTCCTTGTCTAAACAATTTGCATTTGATACATTATTGTACTTTCTTTTCACTTTTAAGTTATCTGTAGATGTATGCAATTCTCAGATATTTACTATTTACAATGATTTTTTATAGTAATTTAAATATAGTAATCTATAGTAATTTTTTATCGCGAGTATATTTTTCATATTACTGTTAATAACGAAATATATTAAAACATATCTAATTGATTTCAGGTTTGCCATTCTATTGAACAAAAAATTCAGATTTACTATTACAAAAAATTCAGATTTACCTTCCAGTTCATAGTAAGTACACTAGTGGTGTGCTTTACTTTATATCAGCTAACCAAGACAAGCGGAAAATTCATTGAGTTAGGAATGTACATGTCATGCATGTTGACACAAATCTTTTCGTATTGCTGGTACGGAAATGAAGTTAAATTAAAGGTATGCGCTCTTTTGGAATAGATGTTTCAGTACTAATATTTCTTTTTTAATAACTTTTCATTTTTTTATATTCCCGAGATAAAATACTGTCTACTATGTATATTTTAATTTAAAAAAAAAACATAATTGAGGCATAGAATTCTTCCCGATAAGTACAAAAATATAATATCAATATTTCAATCTTTTTATTTTATTATAATCGAAATCTTAATAATATATTATATTTTGTTTTAAATAGAATCTACAATTAGTTAATGATTTATTTGAAATAGAATGGTTTACATTAGAGCAAAATGCAAGAAAGAACTTACTAATAATCGCATTACGTGCGAGAATGCCTATCGAAATTAGTAGTGCCTATGTTATACCTATAAATGTGGATTCGTTTGTGGGTGTTAGTATAAATAATTTAATTTAATATCACTATAATTAAAAAATGGCTATTAATTCGTGTCGAAATTATAAATCTTAAATTATTAAATAAATTATAAACTAATATTGCAACAGAATGACTTTGCATATTGCAGTTATTTAAGACATCGTATTCAACTTACAACATTCTTCAGCAAATCCAAGCGAGATCCAAGTATCAATGATTAAATAAAAAATTATTTTAAAAATTGTTATTTGTTTCATGTTATAAAAATAATTCGAGCAAAGTCAAAAATTAAAATAAAATTTTCTTGAGTTTATAATTTAATATTGTCATAATTGTATATTACACTTATTCACATAAAAAGAAAAAATGATTTAAATGGAGGTACTACTTGCGCTCCGTTTTTCTCTTTACTTACGCATCCTTACTTACGATATAGATCCATATTTTTATATATTATTTTATATTAATGTGAACATGTATACGTAAGCTTGTGACTTATTACAATGTAACAGAAAATATTCGATTGAAATATTAATAGATATGATATAGCTATTTTGATATTTCTTAACGTGCGGCAAAGAACATTGTAATATTCATGATTACTCATTTTCAAAGATTTCTGTTTTTTATTCTTGGACTTACAATTCTTACGTCTTGACAAAGTATTTCTCTTATGAAATATAATTATGTCGTGACTTCGTTTGCAATATCTAAATTTAATGATTGTACTGTTTCTGCATAAAAATATTATTACGCAAAGGGTATATTCTCAGTCTAAATAATAAAAATCCTTGTATATGAAGGGGGAATTGAACATCATATCATTATCGGAAAATTGTGAGTCTATAGACATTTGGTGATCGTCAGTCTCTCAAGATTTCATTGTGCGTCACTATAAAATGTCTATTACTCTCGGCTAAAGTACAGTATAGTCGATTTTAACGAAATTGTTAATTGACAATTAGTTCTTGGGCCAATAACATTGGGCATGTAATTTATCTGGTAAAATAATTTATAATAAATAATTATATAACGCCTAATTATTTTATTAATCTTAACGTTATAATTATTTAAAATTAGAAATAAAAAATGCAACATCTCCGATAAATTACTTTCTCTCATAACAAGAATTTCAATGTGAAAAGATAGACGGAATCAAAAAGTTAAAATGCGTATATTAGAATTTACATTTAAAATTTTATCGAGTTGCGGTTGTTGGATACCGGATTCTTGGACATCTCCGCATAGACGCTTTATGTATCATGCGTATACTATTTTTATACTTTTATTGATAAATTCATTTACATTGTCGCAATTCTTGGATATAATTCTGATTGTTGACAATCCGGAAGATTTTATGGATAATTTTTATATGCTGCTTGCCATGATTGTTTCTTGCTTCAAAATGTTTAGTCTGTTAATAAATCGTGGTAACATTGCCATGCTAATAAACATTCTCATAAACAAACCGTGCAGAGCATGTGATCCAATCGAAATGAAAATACAACAGAAATATGATAAGCTTATTCAGTAAGTACGTTGTGAGATTTTTTAAATATACTTTGTTAATTACATATTTAAAAATTAAACAATCTATATTCTCTTAAGAGATTTATATGAAAATTTGTTAGCATTTATATAGTAACTTCTTAATTAATTAATCTTTTTATTAGACAGTATTTTTTCTTAATCAGCCAATTTTGTAACACATTTTTTATACATGGTAATATGTTTCTTGTTATAAAGAAATGTAATAAATAATTGACAGTTAATACATATTTTTAAAATCAAAATTATGTATTAAAAATTAGAATTTTATAAAATAATTTTTTAAATTTGGAAAATTAGCAGACTTATTTAATTAGGATTGTTTCATGTTGATGAAAAGTATTGGAAAGAATTAACATTAACGAAATCATTGATTACACAGGCACACAAAAAAAGTGGTTTGGCCCGTATACCAGACAAGTGTATTCCTATGTATTTTGATCCGCTGAAGCGTGTACAAAATACATTTGTCTGGTATACACACCAAATCACTTTTCTTTGTGTGCCTGTGTTATCAAAATGAAACGCATGCAGGACATTTTACAGGACAAATACGTTGCATTACATGATTCTGGTGGAATTAACGTGCGTATTCACGGCAATAGCATCATTGCTCACGGATTACAGGAAAGAAAAGTTGACATTCAGAGCGTGGCTACCATTTAACTACTCTTCGTCAACACTTTTCCACTTTACGTATTTTCATCAATTAATAAGTTTGACAGTTGGATCTATCTTACATGTCGCTTGCGATGGTCTTATTTGCGGATTATTGTTGCATATATGCTGTCAATTAGAAATATTAAGTTGTCGTTTGAAAAGAATCGTACACAATCCAAAAATACTTCGCGATTGTGTTATTCAACACAATGTTCTATTTAAGTTCGTTTCAATACTTAATGTTATAAAAAAAATTTCTTCTTTTATGATTTCTTTATGATTGTGTAGCACAGTTTTTCTTTTTTATGATGTACATAAGACACAAAAATGTTTTCTTGTCTAAACAATTTGCATTTGATACATTATTGTACTTTCTTTTCACTTTTAAGTTATATGTAGATGTATGCAAATCACAGATTTACTATCTACAATAATTTTTTATAGTAATTTAAAAATAGGAGTTTATAGTAATTTTTTATCGCTATATTTTTCATATTACTGTTAATAACGAAACATATTAAAACATATCTAATTTATTTCAGATTTGCCATTCTATTGAACAAAAAATTCAGATTTACTATTACCTTCCAGTTCATAGTAAGTACATTAGTGGTGTGCTTTACTTTATATCAGCTAACCAAGACAAGCGGAAAATTCATTGAGTTAGGAATGTACATGTCAGGCATGTTGACACAAATCTTTTCGTATTGCTGGTACGGAAATGAAGTTAAATTAAAGGTATGCGCTCTTTTGGAATAGATGTTTCAGTACTAACATTTCTTCTTTAATAACTTTTCATTTTTTTATATTACCGAAATAAAGTACTAACTACTATGTACATTTTAATTAAAAAGAACATAATTGAAGAATAGAATTTTTCCCAATAAGTACAAAAATATAATATCAATATCTTTAATTCAATCTTTTTATTTTATTATAATCAAACCTTAATAATATATTATGTTTTGTTTTAAATAGAGTCTACAATTAGTTAATGATTTATTTGAAATAGAATGGTTTACATTAGAACAAAATGCAAGAAAGAACTTATTAATAATCGCATTACGTGCGAGAATGCCAATCGAATTTATTAGTGCCTATGTTATACCTATGAATGTGGATTCGTTTGTGGGTGTTAGTATAAATAATTTGTTTTTACATCATTATTAAAAACCGGCTATTAATTTGTGTTTAAAGTATAAATCTTAAATTATTAAATAAATTATAAACTAATAATGAAACAGAATGACTTTGCATGTTGCAGTTACTTAAGACATCGTATTCGACTTACAACATACTTCAGCAAACACAAAATGACAAAGCCAAGTAGAAAAATGTTATACATACTTTCATCTGTTATGAATATGCATATAATGAGTTAGGAATAAAAATGAATTGTTTCATTCAATAAAAGTAATTAGTTTACACAGAATATTTTGAGTTATTAATTACTGGAGAATAGAAAAAATTTAAATTGTATTATAGTTTACATTATTTATTTTTTAATAAGTACTGTACAAAAATTTGTTTACTTATGTTTTTCCATTCATATTACTATACGTACGTAGAATTAGTATACGCGGTTTCTTAAGATTGCAAGTTATAGAATGTTTGATTCGAGAAACTACCGTCGCAAAAATCAATAAAAACAGCAAAATTTATTTGTATATATGTATGTGGGAAATGCTGCATTATTTAGAATTTTCAAATCTTAGCTTTTTTGTTTTGTATCTTTGCTCCCTAATATTTAATTTGTCATAAAATATTATTATGTCAAGATATAATATTGCATCTATATTTAATAACTAGAAAAGAGGGAGGTACACTGGGGGAGATTCATGCATGAAGATATTATTATCTGAAGGACATAGCAATCTGAATAATAAAAGTTGTCGCATATGAAAGGGGAAACAAAACATATTGTTGGGAAGATCGCTAGGCTATAGACGTTCTATAATCGTCAATCTCCTTCAAGAGCTCACTGTGCACTACGATATTTTTTGAGAAAACATTTTTATTGTAAAATCAGCTGAATTAGTGAAAATTGTTGAATAAGAGTTGTACTTTAGCTATTATAGTTTATTGTTGCTTACATTATTGAGCACATTTCTAAGTAATTATTATATATTGCAAGATATATATTTGAGATTTTATGTTTAAAACAAAAATTGAGGATATTATAATTTCTGAAAAATAATTTACGGGCTTACGGTTTATGTGGAGAATAGATATTGATTGACATTGACGAATATAAACCGAAAAAAAATGCGAATATTAGCTATTACGTTTAAAATATTAATGATTTGCGGATGCTGGATACCAGATTCCTGGAGGACACCGTTTAAACGGTTAGTTTATCATGTATACACTATTTTCATAATGATACTTGTACATACGCTTATGCTATCGCAATTGATGGATCTAATTTTGACTGTGGACAATGCCTACGATTTCACTGATAATTTTTACATGCTACTTGCAATGATTGTGTCCTGCTGTAAGATGTTTAGTCTGTTGTTGAATCGCAATAACATTGCGATGCTAATCGATATCCTCGTAACGAAGCCATGTAGACCGGTTGAGTCCGACGAAATTGAAATTCAGCAGAAATTCGACAAACATGTACAGTGAGTATCATTATTCAAATATTCTTAGTGAACAAAGAATGTATACAATAATGTGCACATTACTTTTAAGTTTTAAAAATTAATTTCATAAATCTCTATTGAACCACAAATTATTATAAATTAAAATTTAATTGAATTTTTAAAGTAAATTAAATTTTAAATTAGTTTTATATATGTAAAAATTTTTATATTTAAATAATTTGCGCATCATATTTCTGATTATAATTGTTTTTAAAATTATAAAGATTTTCTTATTTTTTAAATGATATTCATGACTTTTAAATGAATTTTGGTCTCACATATACTTACTAATGGTTTCAATACTAATTAATATAAATTACTTATTGAAACTGAGAATTGAAGAACAATGTTATATTATACCTATTTACTAGTTTTTTGATAAGCATGACAAATATATAATTTGAAAGAAATTGCAAGTCGCAGAGTTAAAACCAAGTAAAATTTGGATAAGTATGAAACAGAAAAATCTATATAGTCATCTTACAGGACAAACACGCTTTACTATGCGATTTGGGTGAAAGTAACGTGTTTGTGCATTCCTGTAACGTCATTGCTGACGGAATTCAGAAAAGGAAGATTGACATTCAGGGCATGGTTGCCATTCGACTATTCCTCGTCGTTACTGTTTTTCATTGTATACATGCACCAATTGATAAGTCTGACAGCCGGATCTATTCTCCACGTTGCTTGTGACGGTCTGATATGTGGATTATTGGTGCACGTTTGATGCCAGATAGAAATAATCGAATGCCGTTTGCGAAAACTCGTACACAATGAGGATATTCTTTGTGAATCCGTCCTGCAGCACAATCATGTATTCAAGTTGGTTTTACAAATAACTTTGGCAACTAATATTTTATAATAAATATTTTATATCTATTTCTAATTACATTAAAGCGTAGTTGTTATTTGTTGTTATTTGAAGAGAAAATAAAATGTGTCTTTTTACATTTTTGGAAATACTAAATATGTTTTTTATATATTTAACTTTCATTAATTAATTTTTATAACTTTATTTTTTTTTACTCAACATATCATTTAGTAGTACTCATAACTCTTGAAATTTTTAAATTATATTTTATTACTAAATAAAGTTCCAAGGTTCGATTTGAATTTTAGATTTGCTAATTTTGTGAATGAAAAATTTAAACTAACTATCGTCATACAGTTTGTTGTGAGTACATTGGTAGTTTGTTTCAATCTTTATCAATTTACTAAATCAGCTGCATTAATGGTTAGGTTACATGCAATTACACAGTACATGCAATTAATAATGAAAATGGGCTGCATGCTAACACAAATCTTTTTTTATTGCTGGTATGGTAACGAAATTAAGTTAAAGGTATGTTTGTTTGGAACGTATTTTCTGCTATTTGAACATTTAATATTATTTATCGTGCAATACTTATATAAATAATAAGTTCTAAATTGTTAAATACAGAGTCGTCAACTGGTCGATAGCATATTTGACATGGAATGGTTCGAATTGAACAATCATACTAAACAATCTTTATTAATGATTATGAAACGAAGTTCAAGACCAATCGAGTTTACTAGTGCTTACGTTATTTCAATGAATCTTGATTCGTTCGTAAATGTTAGTATCGAAATTTATCATTCATATAATTAATAGTCGAAATTTTAAGTAAAGCTTCTAATATCAAATCTGTTTCAATTAATTTCTTGTATTAATAAAACCACCATTTAATTAAAAATAAAATTAAATGTTATCTATTCATATCAAAAGTTTCAATATTTAATACATTTAACGATTAAAAAATAATTACGCACGAGGTACATATTTAAAAATAAAAAATTAAAAGCTATTTTATGTATTTTTCAAAAATTTTAATATAACTAATAGAATTGGTATATTCAATTTACTTTAAATAACATTAATAATTTTAATTGTAGTTACTGAAGACATCATATTCGGCTTACAACGTACTGAACCAAATGTAAGAATGAGACAAGCGGAGACAAAGCAGAAGAAGAACTATACTATATGTTCCATCATCTTTTAACGTCAGCTCGTATTAAGGTGATCGCAATAATATGAGTTTGTATAATTAGCATATATGTATTCAAAAATATGTGTATATTAAACAGTTATAGTAAATGATTTTATTCTATGATGTCTTTTGTAACATTATTATGATATTTGAATAGAAAGATATTTAGAAGAATTTGAAAATTAAGCTAAGTAGAATTTTAGAATCTTCATTACATTTTGATTATACGTGTGTTTTTAATTGCGTTCTAAGACGTTCTAAAATAAATATGTATACGTTATCACATATTATACGCATCTAGACACGTTATAAAGCGAACATTATGTATAGAGACAGAGACTATCGAATCAGAAAGCAGTAGAAATCAATACAATACAATACAATGAAGAAAAATTTGTTATTTTGTCATGTTGTAGCAAATTTATGCTTATAAATTAAATATTTTTCAGTTGAAGTATATAAGTTATCGAGTTATTTTATATTATATATATATATATATATATTTTTATAAAGGGTAAATTTATAGTGGATAAATATTTTATAAAGGGTAGATATATAAAGCACGACATTCAAGAAATATTTTTTATCTTTTAATGTTCTGTTTTCGAATATGTAACATTATAAAATAATTCTCATGAAGTATTATTATGTCATAATATCGTTGCAATATCGTAATATCGTCAAGTCTGTGCTTAGTCTATATGAAAATACTATTCTATAAAGAATACTATTGCAATCTTAATAATAAAAGTTGCTAAAGGGAATACAGTTGGAATATGATATAAGCTGTGTTATTGCCGGAAAATCATGAAGCTATAGACAGATATTTGATGATTGTCAGTTTGTCGTAAGATTTTGCGTATCAAATTATATTATGAGATAGAAATTCTCGTAATATTCTTTAATATGATGTAATTCAAGAAAATTTTCGTTTAAGATGTAATTTAGTTATCAATTTACTCACATTGCTGTATATACAGATTGTGAGTGATTTACTTAATGAACAATTATGCTGGAATGCCTGACATTTTTGAATTTTAAAATATTAAATAAATTATAAATTAATATTGAAACAGAATGACTTTGTATGTTGCAGTTACTTAAGACATCGTATTCGACTTACAACATACTTCAGCACACACAAAATGACAAAACCAAGTAGAAAAATGTTATACATACTTTCCATCTGTTATGAATATACATATAATGGATCAGGAATTAAAATGAATCGCTTCATTTAATATTAGTAATTAATTTACACAGAATATTTTGAGTTATTAATTACTGGAGAGGAGAAAGAATTTAAATTGTATTATAGTTTACATTATCTATTTTCTAATAAGTGTTTTACAAAAATTTGTTTACTTATGTTTTTCCATTCATATTAATATACGTACGTAGAATTAGTATACGCAGTTTCTTAAGATTGCAAGTT
Organism: Tetramorium bicarinatum; assembly: GCA_928718305.1. Classification (NCBI taxonomy): domain Eukaryota; kingdom Metazoa; phylum Arthropoda; class Insecta; order Hymenoptera; family Formicidae; genus Tetramorium; species Tetramorium bicarinatum. The sequence goes on along the minus strand of OV788327.1, from coordinate 24,912,857 downwards.
ATAGAATGTTTGACTGGAGAAACTACCCTCGCAAAAATCAATAAAAACAGCAAAACTTATTACAGTTTATTTGTGTATATGTATGTAAGAAATACTGCATTATTTAGAATTTTCAAACCTTAGCTTTTTTGTTTTGTATCTTTGCTCCCTAATATTTAATTTGTCAGGAAGTATTACTATATCAAGATATAATATTGTATCTATATTTAATAACCAGAAAAGAGGGAGATACACTGGGGGAGTTTCATGCATGAAGATATTATTATCTGAAGGACATAGCAATCTGAATAATAGAAATTGTCACATATGAAAGGGGAAACAAAACATATTATTATTGGGAAAATCGCAAGACTATAGACGTTCTATAATCGCCAATCTCCCTCAAGAGCTCACTGTGCACTACGACATTTTTTGAGAAAACATTTTTATTGTAATATCAGCCGAATTAGTGGAAATCGTTGAACGAGAATTGTACTTTAACTATTAATTTATTGTTACATTGTTGAACACATTTCTAAGTAATTATTATGTATTGCAAGATATATATCTGATATTTTACGTTTAAAGAAAATAGAGAATATTATCATTTTTAAGAAATGATTTACGAGGTTACGGTTTATGTGGAGAATAGATATTGATTGACTTTGACGAATACAAATCGAAAATTAAAAATGAGAATATTAGCTTTTACGTTTAAAATATTAATGATTTGCGGATGCTGGATACCAGACTCCTGGAGGACACCGTTTAAACGGATAGTTTATCATGTTTACACTATTTTAATAATGATACTTATACATACGTTTATGCTATCGCAATTGATGGATTTAATTTTGATTGTGGACAATGCCAACGATTTCACTGATAATTTTTACATGCTACTTGCAATGATTGTTTCCTGCTGTAAGATGTTTACTCTGTTGTTGAATCGCAATAACATTGCGATGCTAATAGATATTCTCGTAACGAAACCATGTAGACCGGTTCAGTCCGACGAAATCGAAATTCAGCAGAAATTCGACAAACATGTACAGTGAGTATCATTACATATTAATTCTTAATATAGAAAGACTGTATACAAAAATGTGCATATCACTTTTAAGTTTTAAAAATCAATTTTATAAATTTCTATTGAGCTTCAAATTAAGTTAAATTTTAATTAAATTTTTAAAATTAATTAAATTTTAAATTAATTTAAAAAATTTAAATTTTTATACTTATTTAAATAATTTGCTTATCATACTTCTGATTATAATTGTTTGTAATAATTTTACAGAATTTATTAGTTTTTAGTAAATGATAATGTTCATGAATTTTAAATGATTTTTGGTCTTACATATACTTACTAATGGTCTCTATATTAATCAATATTACTTATTGAAACTGAGAATTAAAAAACAGTGCTACATTATACCTACTCTACTAGTTTTTTACTAAACATGACAAATATATAGTTTGAAGCAAATTGCAAGTCGCAGAACTAAATACCAAATAAAATTTGAATAAGTATGAAACAGAAAAATCTCTATAGTCATCTTACAGGAAGAACACGCTTTACTACGCGATTTGGGTGGAAACAACGGCTTTGTGCATTGCTGTAACGTCATTGCTGACGGAATTCAGAAAAGGAAGATTGACATTCAGGGCATGGTTGCCGTTCGACTATTCCTCGTCGTTACTATTTTTCATTGTATACATGCACCAATTGATAAGTCTGACAGCCGGATCTATTCTTCATGTTGCTTGCGACGGTCTGATATGTGGATTATTGGTGCACGTTTGCTGCCAGATTGAAATAATCGAATGCCGTTTGCGAAAACTCGTACATAATGAGGATATTCTTTGTGAATCTGTTCTGCAGCACAATCATGTATTCAAGTTGGTTTTACAACTAACTTAGACAATTAATGTTACATATATAAATATTTTGCATCTATTTCTAATTACATTAAAACGTAATTGTTTTTTAAAGAAAAAATAAAATGTGTTTTTACTTTTTCGGATATATTAAATATGTTTTTTTTATATATTTAACCCTCAACATACACCCGGGGTCTGACGGACCCCGGAATCAACTTTCAGAGCAAGTTTCTCTGATACCATTGAAAATGGCACTTGGTACTCCATATAAAATGAAATTATAATATTAAAAATTATGTCATTAAAAAACCTGCTATATTATATAATTCTATACTGTTTTTCTCTCACAATTCGTCACTTTCAATCTTCAGAATAAATACTTCAAAAAAATTTTTTCCAACGCGTCAAATTAAACTATTTTTTTTTTTAAAGTATCACGTCTCAATAGTATGTATATAAAAGTTTCAGTTAAAAATATTCAAAATTGAAAAGCATGAATTTTTAAGTAAAATTAGTAGATTTTTACGGTACATTTTATTCAAGAATTTTTTTTCATACTTAAACATATATTTTTCATCTTCGTAATAATATCAGATTATCACTAACATCTGTGAGATTAACTATGAATTTTTTAAAATTTTAATCAGTAATTATATGAATTTGACAAACATTTAATTTACATGGGGGTCGGATGGACCCCGCATGTATTCTGTGTAACTGTAGGGAGGTGTGTATGTTGAAAATTAATTAATTAATTTTTTAATTTATTAATTTTTATAACTTTATTTTTTCTTTTTACGCACTTTATCATTTATAATAGTACTCATAGCTCTTGAAATTTTTGTATTATATTTAACTACTAAAAGAAGTTCCAAGATTCGATTTGAATTTTAGATTTGCTAATTTGGTGAATGAAAAATTTAAGCTAACTATCGTCATACAGTTTATTGTGAGTACATTGGTAGTTTGTTTCAATCTTTATCAATTTACCAAATCAACTGCGTTAATGGCACAGTACCTGCAATTAATAATGTACATGGGTTGCATGCTATCACAAATCTTTTTTTATTGCTGGTATGGTAATGAAATTAAATTGAAGGTATGTATATTTGAAACGTATTTTGCGCTATTTGAATATTTAATATTATGTATTGTGCAATAATTATATAAATAATAGGTTCGAAATTGTTAAATACAGAGTCGTCAATTGGTCGATAGCATATTTGACATGGAATGGTTTGGATTAAACAAACAAACTAAACAATCTTTATTAATGATTATGAAACGAAGTTCAAGACCAATCGAACTTACTAGTGCTTATGTTATCTCGATGAATCTTGATTCGTTCGTAAATGTTAGTATCGAAATTTATCATTCATATAATTATTAGTCGAAATTTTAAGTAAAGCTTCTAATATCAAACTTGTTTCAATTAATTTCTTGTATTAATAAAACCATCATCTAATTAAAAATGAAATTAAATATTATTTATTCATATCAAAAGAAGTTTCAATATTTAATATATTTAATAAATAAAAAGTAATTACGCATGAGGTATATATTTAAAAATAAAAAATTAAAAGTTATTTTATGTATTTTTCAAAAATTTTAATATAACTAATAGAGTTGGTATATTCGATTTATTTTAAATAACATTAATAACTTTAATTGTAGTTACTCAAGACATCATATTCGGCTTACAACATACTGAAGCAAATGTAAAAATGGCAGAGACAAAGCAGAAGAAGAATTATACTATATTCCATTATCTCTTAGCGCCAATTCGTATTAAGTTGATTGCAATAATATGAGTTTGTATAATTAGTACATATATGCATTCAAAAATATATGTATATTAAATAGTTATAGTAAATGATTTTATTCTATGATGTCTTTTGTAACATTATTATAGTATTTGAATAGAAAGGTATTTAGAACAATTTGAAAATTAAACTATGTTGAATTTTAGAACCTCCACTACATTTTGATTATACGTGTGTTTTTACTTGCGTTCTAAGACTTTCTAAAATAAATATATATGAATACGTTAGCACATATTATACGCATCTAGACACGTTATAGAGCGAAGATTATGTACAGAGAAAAAGATTAGACTATCGGGAATCAGAAAGCAGTAGAAATCAATACAATACAAGGAAGAAAAATTTGTTATTTTGTCATGATGTAGCAAATTTATGCTTATGAATTAAATATCTTTCAGTTGAAATGTATGAGTTCTCGAGCTATAAATATTTTATAAAGGGTAAGTATGCAAAGCACGACTCGACATTCAAGAATTATTTTTCATCCTTCAAGACTCTGTTTTCAAATATGTAATATCATAAAATAATTCTCATGAAGTATTATTATGTCATAATATCGTAATATCGTCAAGTCTATATGAAAATACTATTATGTGAAGAATACAATTGAAATCTGAATAATAAAAGTTGCTAAAGGGAATACAGTTGGAATATAGTATAAGCTATATTATTGCCGGAAAATCATGAAGCTATAGACAGATATTTGATGATCGTCAGTTTGCTGTAAGATTTTATTGCGTATCAAATTATATTATAAGATCAAAATTCTTATAATATTCTTTGATATAATATAATTCAAGAAAATTGTCGTTCAAGATGTAATGTAGTTATTAATTTACGCATATTGCTGTATATACAGATTTATGAGCGATTTACTTAATGAACAGTTATGCTGGAATATGCTTGAAATTTTTGAATAATTAAAATAAAAAATTGTGATATATCTACATTTTCCAAAATTCAAGAAAGAACTGAACAGATACCGAAAGGATATGTGCATAAAAACATAGAGTAAATAATTTATTTATTATAATTTTTTTCGTGGAGAGAAAATTAATAAATAACATCGAGGAAGATGTTTATACTAGCGTTTACGTTTAAAATATTGACTGTTTGTGGTTGCGGATTACTGGATTCCTGGGGAACCCCGTATAAACGATTAGTTTATCATGTTTATACTATTTTCGTAATGTTACTAATACACACGTTTATGCTATCACAATTGGTGGATCTTATTATGATCGTGGACAATTCCGACGATTTCACCGATAATTTCTACGTGCTGCTCGCTATGGTTGTTTCTTGCTGTAAGATGATCGCTCTATTGATGAATCGCAGCAACATTGAGATATTAATCGAGATTCTTATGAGTAAACCGTTCCGACCGATTGAACCTGACGAGATGAAAATTCAACAGAAATTCGAAAAACTCATACAGTAAGTATCAGTTATCAATGTTCTCTCTATTGCAACATGCAGTAGTATATAATTAAATTGATTTATTGCACGTTATGCATGTATTAAATTTGTTTCTTATTATATTAATATGAATAAGTAAATCAGATTCAACGCTTTAACAATTGAAGAAAATATTAAATAAAAAATGAAACGCGAAAACGTCTATAGTCATTTTACAGATCGAATACGCTTTATTACACCATCTTAGTCGAGACAACGTGTCTGTCTGTTACCGTGACATCATTACTGACGGAATTTGGAAAAGGAAACTTGACGTTTCGAGCGTGGCTGCCATTCGACTATTCTTCGCCGCTGCTTTTTCCATTCGTATACGCTCATCAATTGATAAGTTTTACGATTGGATCTGTACACCACGTAGCTTGCGATAGTCTCATATGTGGATTCCTGGTGCACATTTGCAGTCAGATAGAAATACTGGAACACCGTTTGAGAAAAAGCGCATATAATCCTAAAATTCTTCGCGAATGTGTTCTTCAGCACAACCATATATTCAAGTTTGTTTCCAGAATTTATGTTGGAAATAAGTACGAGAGTTGTTCAAAAAGTTCTCGAATATTATATTTATTATTTTTGGGGATTTACTTACAACTTATTCCCTAGCCCTATCTCCTTCGAAATACATTCCTTTTTTGATATATTCCCAACGCCTTCTGTAAGCAGTTCTGATACATTTTTCGGATTCGCGCGTAAATCTCTGTGAATTTTATTTTGAAGAAAAATTCACGAGGGCCAGATTGTGAGAGTAGAGAAGCTGAGGAAGCACAAGACGAAATCTATATTGAAGGCTGAATAAGTTTTAAATAAACCCTCAATAATCATAAAGAATAATTTTGGGAATTTGTTAGACAATTATCTAAAATATATGTAAATTTATTTATTTATTTTTTATTATTAAGATGTAAAATACAGATTTTTCATTATTATTTAGAAATATAAGTAATTTAATTTTTGAAGATATGCGATTTCTTCTATTAATTATGCTATATTTTCTTGACAAATTGTACATATTTATATATTTTTAATTGATGTACATATTTTACGTACAACTGAAAGTTTTATAATTTTTGTACGATTTTTTAATCTGCTTTTATCGTATGTTTTTGTTATATACTATATATTTTTCAATTTAAAAATTGTTTTAAACATTACTTTTTACTTATTTTAGATTTGCTCGTATAGTAAATGAAAAATTCAGGATAACTATATTTATCCAGTTTGTTGTGAGTACATTGGTGATATGCTTTAATTTGTATCAATTTACCAAATCAACAGCAGTAAGAACAAAGTATATGCAATTAATAATGTATACATGCTCCATGCTGTCACAAATCTTTTTGTACTGCTGGTATGGGAACGAAGTAAAACTGAGAGTACGTAGTTTAAAAAAAAAAGGATATAAATTATATAACATTTATTATGTATAGATAAAATAAATAGTAGGTCCACATAATTGTTAAATACAGAGTCAGCAGTTGGTGAGTAATGTGTTCAAAATGGAATGGTTTAAGTTTAATAATGACGCTCAGAAAGGTTTATTAATGATCGTGAGACGTGCTGCAGTACCAATCGAATTTACTAGTGCCTGTGTTATTTCTATGAACTTGGATTCATTCGTGGGTGTTAGTGTCAAAATTTGTCATTACATAATTAAACAGAAGCCGTAAACAAAGCTTTAATATCAAATGTATTTTCTTCCATTAATGAGAAACGTTATTTAATAATTATATTTTAATAATTAATTATTATTTATAGTTTATTAATTAATTATTATTTTTTTAATGAGAAATATTACTTTATGTGCTTATGTTAATAGTAATTTAGATATTTAATACATTTAATAAAAAGAACTTTATTTTACTTAATTAAGCTTAAGATAAAAAGTAATTCAATGTATTTTTATTAATTTTATATTCACAATTACAATTTGTTTTAAATAACTTTAACAATAATTTCTGTTGTAGTTGCTCAAGATGTCGTATTCTGCTTATAATATACTTCAGCGAAAGCAAGACTCATAATATTGGGCACATAGTATAGCAAAAATATCGGTGACACAATACGCAATGTGAATTCAACAATAAGTCACAAACATGTGCATATAAATATATATATATATTTAGAATATATATATATATATAAAATTTTACTTAAAATAATATTGATAATGAACTCTTGTATTGTTGATATTAAACGACAGAAAAATAATAAAAATACTTCTATTATAATTTTTATAATAATTTATCTTAATATGCAGTTTTTTTACTTACGTTATATGCTAGTAGCATATTAGAACTATCTTATTGAAGATCGTATGCACATGTATTAATTTAAAAATTGTAATATGTGATAGGAAAACTGAAAAACCAATACAAATCAAGCAGAAAGGGAAAAAAAGAAAAAGAGAAAACCGATAGAATAAATTATATCCTTATTTTTATTATTTTCAGATAGAAGTATAATATTTTTCAGAATATCGAATATTTCCTAGAGCATGGGAGTTATCAATGTTAATATTTCATGTGGTTGTACGCAGATATACAGATCGTTCATGCAACATTCGATTGTCATTTGCTTTCTTTTAACCGTGCTTTCTAACGTATCATTTATTTTAAAAGTATTAATACTTAGTATACTATCATCATACAAAGTCTGTGTTTATCATCCGTTGCACGTGAGGGGGACGTGGTTACAAATTAAATATTAAAAACTATCGGTTAAGGAGGGACAAGTCAGAGTAGTATTCTTGCTAGAAATTCGCAAATCTATAGACATTCTGTAATTGTCCTCCTAAAGAGTTTGCCACACATTAGATTATTACTCGTGCAAACAATTTTATCATAATACTCTATGTAGAATTTGATACAACTTTTGTATTTACTTGAACTCAAAAATTAATTGCTCAATTCTTTAGTCAGTTTTACGTATCTGGAATTTTATGTAATTAAAGAAAAATGAGAAGAGATATCTAAAGAGTGTATATAAATTGTTACTATTATTTAATATTTTCATGGTGAATAAAATTCTAAATATATAATATTATAATGCGAGTATTAAATTACACTTTTAAATTTTTAACCATTTGCGGTTGCTGGCGACCGGATTCTTGGACGTCATCATGTAAACGTGTAATCTACCACATGCACACATTTTTCGTATTTGTGTTAATAAACACGTTTACTTTATCACAATTACTGGACATTATTCTTACCGTGGACAATGCGGACGACTTTACTGATAATTTCTACATGTTACTTGCAATGATCGTCTCTTGCTGCAAAATGCTTAGTATGTTGGTAAATCGTAAAAATATTGCAATGTTAACTAATATTTTAATGGAGAGACCATGTAGACCGTTGGAACCGACAGAAATGGAAATTCATTACAGATTTGATAAGGGCGCGCAGTAAGTATCTAAAAAATGCCAAAAATGATATAATAATTATTATATTAAAATTAATTGCTTATTGATATACTATATATGTATACTATATATTTAAAATGAAAACTCGAAATTTAAATATTTTGATCAATGCTGTTCATATTTTATATTTTTAAATATTAAATTAAAATACAATATTGTAATATTATTATAATTTAAATATTGCAATATTGTAATATTGTAATATTATAATACGGTTAAATTTATATATTACGAAAAAATAGCAAATTGATATTAAGTTAAATTGAAATACAAATGAAACGCGAAAATGTCAGTTATTTTACAGAGCAACCACAATACAATATGCAATTCTGGTTGAGACGACTTGCGTGTGCATTACGTTAACGTCGTTACTGACGGACTTCAGGAAACGGACATTGACATTCAGAGCCTGGTTACCGTATGATTACTCATCGCCAGTCTTATTTCACATCACGTATGCTCACCAATTGATAAGTTTAATAGTCGGGTCCATCCTTCACGTTGCTTGCGATGGTCTGATTTGTGGACTATTGGTGCACATTTGCTGTCAGATTAAGATACTGGAATCTCGTTTGAGAAGACTAGTACATGAGCCTGATATTCTTCATGAATGCATTCTGCAACACAATCGTATTTTCGAGTTTGTATTTATATATGATATAATTGATAATATAAAAATATTGGTATTGTTAATGAAGATATTAATGTAGTTGCCATTTAAATTTGTAGATATTGAAAAAAGTTAACTATGTTTAATTGTAGCTTTGCTATGACGGTCAATGAAAAATTTAGATTTACTATTGCAATTCAATTTATGGTAAGCACATTGGTGGTGTGCTTCAATTTATATCAATTAACCAGGTCGACCACAACGAATGCAAAATATGCTCAGTTGGCGTTATATATGTGCAGCATGCTGACACAAATCTTTTTTTATTGCTGGTATGGAAATGAGGTAAAAATAAAGGTATGCGATTTTTGAAATAATAAATTATGAATAAATTATAATTTAAATAAATAAATTAATTGTTTATATTATTGACTGATATATTTTAATATTATTTTTATAACAAATATATAGAGTCGACAACTTGTCAACAAAATTTTCGAAATGGAATGGTGTACGTTGGACCAGAATGTACAAAAAGCTTTATTATTGATTATGAGGCGTAGTATAATGCCTATTGAATTCACTAGCGCCTATATTATTTCTATGAACCTTGATTCTTTTGTGGGTGTTAGTATAAAATAATTTCTCCTATTATCACAACAGAATTATATTTAAATGAATTTCTCCTATTATCACAACAGAATTATACTTAAATGAATCTGATAGGATCTTTTAAATAATATGTATAAATGTAGCCAAATAAAGTAAAGAGCAAATCTGTTTAGAAAAATTTTTGGTTTATTATTATAATATATTATTTTTTTAAAATAATTGCTAACTAAATTTTAAAATATTTATTTTTTGCAGTTGCTTAAAACATCGTATTCAGCTTATAATATCTTGCAACGTGTATAATACACAATGAAATGATATGAATAGTAATTACGATAATTTATAACATTATTATTTACATTTAAATAATTTTAAGCAATAATGCAAACAAAAGTAATAAAACATTACTAGTATTGATTCTTGTATAATGTAGTTTTTGTTAATTAAAAAATAAAAAGAAATTACTTATATTCATGGTTTGATGACAGAAATTGAAACAGAAAGAGAGAGGGAGAGAGAGAGAGAGAGAGAGAGAGAGAGAGAGAGAAAGAGAGGATGTTATAAAATATTCTTTCTTAAAACTATATAAATTTTTGTTAGTAATTTTTAACATTATATTGCATCTTACTTTTTATTTGTTTACAACTTTATTACACTAATTATTATTTAACAATTTTTAATTAATTTATTTTGAAGTAAGAATAATTTAAATATCTTTATTGGATTGATTTAAAAACTTACAATTAATATAAACGTTTATAATAAAATTTTAATTTATTAAATATTTTATATTACTGCTACTATATTAGAGTCTATTAATAATGTTTTATCTTTAAAGGAAAATGTTTGGAAAATGAATAATGCGATTTCGACGATATGATTGTGTAAATAAAAGAAGAGTGATTTGAGTATTCTAGAAGTAACACTATATAACGACAATAGCTATAGAAACATTAAAATTTTATAGAAAATTTAAATATCTAAAACTTAAAAGTATACCTTCCAAAATATATCAATATTACATAAAAATAGAATTTTCTGTTCAACGTATGACAATTCTCCCTCATATTTTCTCTATTCCACTTCTAAGAAATATTATTTCATTTAAAGATATACATTCACTATGTCACTGTAGTGTATGTGAATTTCGCTACTGTGTTGCATAATGATTCATAAAAATATTATTTCACGAGGAATGCATTGCGACGGATACATTATAAAATGAATAATGAAGTTACCAATTTATGAAGGGTGGAAATATGGACATGTGAATATTTACGTCTAAGAAGTTCGATCAACGACGACGACAGCAAAGCTATAGACCGTCGACACTTGTCAGTTATTCTAAAGATTTTAACGTTTACTATATTCAGTTGTGATCACTTAAGATATTCCTTTTATACAACAATAATTTGATTCATTTTATACAAACTTATTTTATACAAATATCAGGATGTTTACTTATAACTGTTAAATTCTTCAGTAAGCTTCTATAAATGTAAAATAAAAATAATATTTATAATAAAAAATTATAAAATGTTTATTACAACACTTATATATAAAATAGAAGCATTTTTTAATTGAAAATTAATTTAAAAATATGTTTCATTAATGACATTACACTCTATACAAACAAATTGCAGTAATCAATTGTAACATGTATTGTGCTTCGCAGATAATATGAAAGAATATAATCTTTTATAAAAAATGCGCATACTACAGTTAACTTTTAAACTTTTAACGATATGTGGATGTTGGCGACCGGATTCTTGGTCATCGCTGAATAAACGTGTAGCATATTACGTATATACAAGTATAATTGTTCTATTACTAAATGCCTTTATGCTATCGCAATTGATGGACGTAATCCTAACAGTGGACAATGCCGATGATTTTGCTGATAATTTCTTTGTTCTAATTGCGATGTTAATTTCTTGTTGTAAATTGTTCATTTTGCTCATAAATCGTACACACATTATTATGCTAATAGATATACTGATGGACAAACCGTGTAGACCATTGCAATCGACTGAAATAAGTATTCTTTATAAATTTGACAAAAGCATACAGTAAGTACTAAGAAACATCAATTATATCACAATATGTCGTATTATTATTCAATATTAATAAAATTATTGAAATTTACTTTCAGTTATTTTTAATATATTATATTTAAATTCTTTGCACAAATTAATCTTTTATATATTATTTAAATGCTTAATTTATTATACATATAAAATGTGTATTATTATAATTATATAATATCTCATAAACAAAAACATGGAACAGTAGAGTACACACAGTACATATCCAACAGTTGTTAAAAAAAATAAATTATTTTCTTAATTTACCCAATTATGAAGACTTGAGCTTTTTTATTTAAAATCTTAATATTTTGAGTTCTATAATCAAAATAAAGAAATTATATAAACTCTTAAAAATTTATTATATATTTAAGAAATATTTTATAATCATTTTAGAATGAATACTTGGCGTTATGTATTTTTGGGATCAGTAACGTTATCATGTATGGTGTTATCTTCTTTATCTATAAGCTTCAAAACGAGAAAATTAACATACAGAGCATGGCTGCCATTTGATTACTCTTCAATATTACTGTTCTCTTTGATGTACACTCATCAATGGATAAGTTCGATAACTGCAGCATTTTTAAATATTGGTTGCGACACTCTTATCTGTGGTTTATTAGTCCACATATGCTGTCAAATTGAGATCTTAACTTATCGTTTGAAAAAAATTATATCTTATTCAGACGTTCTTCGCGATTGCGTACGTCAACATTATTATATCTTCAGGTTAAGTTTTACGATTCTGTCAGTTTTACAAATTCTTATATAATAGTTTTTAAATTATTATTTTATACATTTTAAAATAATGTTTTTATCACGTTTATTTGATTAAAATATATTATATACAAAATTATTAAATTTTAGACTTGCATTTATCGTAAATGCGAAGTTTAGATTGATTATTGCCATTCAATTTATAATGAGTACATTGATAGTATGCTTCAGCCTTTATCAAATAAGTAAAACAACAACAACAGCCAAATTTGTCGAAATGACATTATATGTATCCTGTATGTTAACACAAATCTTCTTTTATTGTTGGTATGGAAACGAATTAAAGATAAAGGTATGGTATTAAACATTTAATAGATGTGGTAGGTATAGATGCTTTCAAATAAATTTATTCAGTTTATCTAGTTGCAAAATGGTATCTATTATTAAAGCATTTCAAAATTGAAGAGGTATCAGAAAACTAAATATATTTTGTTTTTTACAAAAATGCGGATACATTTTACATATTTTAATAGAGTTATGAAATGATCGATAACATTTTCGAACTGGAGTGGTTCACATTGGACGAAAATATGAAAAAATCTATAATGATAATTATGAGGCGGACAACTATGCCTATTCAGATTACCTGTGCTCATATTATTCCCATGAATATTAATTCCTTCATGAGTGTTAGTATATTTATAAAATTGATATTTTCAAACTTTTTTAATTTTAGATATACTTAAATGTGTTTTACATTTAAAGAAAGATTTATAATATGTTGATTAAATATATTTTTAAATGTTTAAAAAATTTATACAAATATTATTTAATGTAATTTTAATCATATAACAAATTAAAATTATAAACGTTGTTTATTACATTAATTTGAAAAATTTTGAATAATTATGTGGAATAATATAAATAAATTTAGCATATATGTATTTAATATTGAAAAAAAGTATGTAATATTATTTATGATAATAGTTACAAAATTATTGATTGCTACATATATTTAGATTACGATTGAAGGTACATATTAATTTTAGATACTTAAAACATCCTATTCTACTTACAATTTACTTCAAAAAGTACGTATGTAAAGGACCAATGGAATTGAATTGTTATCAAGAAATCAAATTTGAGAAAAGGCAAGAAAGAAAAGAAAAGAAAAAAGAATATATATTTGTAATTAGCATTAAATACTTTCACATAATATATAAAAATAATAAAGAAAGACTGTCTAAATGTATTATTTATTCCATTGCATATTGCTCTTACTATTTCACGTTTTCACGTTTATTAACATCTATTTTGTATCTGTATTTTACATTTTGAAATGTTCTCACTTCTATATTACACTTCGTAAAAATAATACGACTTGCATTTATATAAGATGTTAAAAGTATTGTTACGTTTTGCAGATTCCACGACTTCTTCTATTTCCAAGCAACATTATCTTTTAGATAATGATTAAATCTTTTAGATAATGATAAAGATTAAATCAAAGGAATCGGCAGATGCCGATCAGCTCACGAGACTAAAATTTTATTACCATTTTTATAGCTTGAGGGAAGCAAACATCCCTCACTTGCTTCTCAAATAACTGCTTCGCTGTGTCGCTCGACGTCTCAAAATTATTGATTTATATTGACAGACGCTGTTTTCTCTGAGCGAACTCAAATCTCGGGATCGCGGATGAATACTAGGTCAAATATCTGGACACTAAAAATTAAATACATTACAAGGCTAGCTCTATCGACGATGCAATATCATCTGTATTCACTTAAAAGATTATTATTCTTGTGAAGAGCTAGCCCTCGGTGACGCTATGTTTATCTTAACCAGATATCGCCTGAACTCGAAAGGTTCTGTTTAACGATCATTTTACAATTATACAGTAAACGTTAAGAAAACGCAGCTTGCTCGGGATCTAGTATATATTATAGATGCCGAAGATTTTACGATCAATGCCAATAAGAAACACAAAAACATCCCATATGCTCGCACTATAGGTTCGCCAATCAACAATCAAGAAAATAAAAAATCGACGAAAAAGGTGGAAAGAATCCAACCAATCCAAACGCTTAGATTCGGAATTCTGACACACGTACCCCTCAACTTTTCCTATAAAAACCCACTGTTTTGAACTCCGACACGCAATTTCTCGTTTTCGTTCAGATCTATCCATTCAGTCTCACGTAGTTTTCGTTCAATCTTGTGGAGATGTGACACACTCAGTGTCACATCCAGTAATCATTCAGCGTTCAACAAGCAGTTCAGTCAGTAACGGATTGAGTGCCTCACGTGATTCAGACGAGCACCGTTTCGGAGAATTCCAAAGGATTCGGCTACCACCAATCCACACTGGCATTGAAATTCATACGAAAGTAAGTGGTCTCTATTTTTTTCGCGTTGTTCTCAATTATAATTGAAAATCTCTCGTCATTCCGGACATTCCCTTCATCACTGTAAACCCTATATTGTTATATATATTGTTTTAGTCAAATTAATCTACTAAATTATGGATTGTCACTGATCCTACTCAATATTCGGTTAATTTGACTAAAATAATAAGATTGGCGACATATTGAGTAAGTTTTACTAATATAAAATATGAAGCAAGATTAAGAAAACGTAAAAGTTTTTAATTATAGTTTATTACATTTAATGTAAAATGATCATTATAATTATAACAAATTTATTAAACAAATAAGAAAATTGCTATTAACACAAATATGCATAAAAATATTTTCTATTCTACAAAATTCTTTATTATATTAATGCTATTATTATCCATTAACAATCTTTCTTACCCGTAAAAATAGGATAAATAATGCCACTGATTGGTACAACATTGACTCAACATTGATTTTATGAAAGAAATGAAAAGAAGATTATACAAAGAAGGAAGATTAAAGCACTAAAAATATTCTAGAAATAATAATAACGTTAGTCAGTAGCTATAGAAAGATTAAAATTTCATGGAAAATTTAAATATCTAAGGGTTAAATATCATAAAGTTATACCCTCCACCAATATTAAATAAAGATAGAATTTTCTGATAAATATTTAAGAATTCTATCTTGTATTTTCTCTACCTCGTGTTTGAAAAACATTATTGTATTTAAAGATACATTCGCTGTCACCGCAATATATGTGAATTTTGTTACCGTGTACATACGTGTTGCATAACTCATAAAAATATTATTTTACGTGCGATACATTGCGAGAGATTATAAAATGAATAATGAAGTTACCAGTTGAGAAGGGTGGAAACATGGACACACATGTGGATATCTACATATAAGAAATTCGATCTGATAGCGAAGCTATAGACTGTCGATATTTGTCTGTCATTCTAAAGGTTTTAGTGTTTGTTATACTTTTCTATTACAATCGCTTAAAATCTCTCTTTTATAATAATTTGATTCATTTTTTTTATGGCAAGTATCATAATGTTTACTTATAATTGGTGATATCAGAAAGCTTCTTTGGTTAGGAATGTAACACAAATATCGTTTGTAACTAAAAAAATATAGAAAAATATCTATTAAACTAGTTTAACTGTCAAAACAAATATAGAAGCAATTTTTAATTTACAAAATTGCAAATTACGATATGGTTAAAGGTATGTTTAATTAGTAATATTGTACTTTCCGCAAAGTTTGTGTAATCTATTATATGTATCGTATGTTTCGTAGATGATATCAAAGAAGATAATCTTTTAAAAATGGACATACTTGAGTTAAATATTAAACTTTTAACGATATGTGGATGTTGGCGACCGGATTCTTGGTCATCGCTACACAAACGTGTAGCGTACTATGTATATACAAGTATAATAGCTTTATTACTAAACACCTTTATGCTATCGCAATTGATGGACATAATCTTAATAGTGGATAATGCTGATGATTTTTCCGATAATTTCTTTGTATTGGTTGGCATATTTATTTCGTGTTGTAAATTTTTTATTTTACTTATAAATCGCAAAAACATTAATATTCTAATTAACATATTGACGGAGAAACCGTGTAGACCATCGAGTTCGGCTGAAATAAATATTTTTTATAAATTTGATAAAGACATACAGTAAGTATTAACAATATTATGATATATTGTGTTATTACTAATTAATATTTAAAAATTATTGAAATTTATCTTATTTTATTTATTATATCTTTTTGTATTTTATTATATTTATGTAAAAATTTCTTTCTTTTTTAATGTTTAATGTAATAAATCTATTGTAAAGATAAAATAGAAGATTCAAAAGTCATTAAAAATGAATTATTTTTTAATTACTTTTTGAAATCTTGGAGGATCCGCGCTAATCTGTTTTAAATCTTTGTACCTCGAGTTTTGATCGAAATTATTAGATCGCATTGGCATTAGACAATAGTTAGAAACAAATAAAGTTGCCCTTTCAGAAAATCTAGGCAGCGATGACCTGTAATATCTAAAATAAAAAAGATATAGACAGAAGATAAGATTGAAATTAAAAATAAGAAAACTAATTGTAATTGACACTTATTTTTTCCTGACCAATATTCAACTAATAAAATTATTTTTTGGAATAGAATAATTTGACATAAATTTGACATAAATAGAATTTCAGTATTAATAAAAATCTATTTAAAGGAGAGACGGTAGACCAAATCATATATTAATTGAGTATTTATTAGAAAATCAATGGTGTTATTAATTTTTTTTACGTCTAATTTCAATTCTTTTTTTTTAGATATCCCACTCAATTTCCAACTATTTTTCGAAAGAGCAACTTTTTTTACTTCCATATATCAAATGCAGTATAAAAATTTTGATTAACATAATTACAAGAGAGTAAAGTGCATAATAGCCTTTTAGGATTTAATAAGCTAATGAAAATAAACAAAATAAAATGTTGGAAGATTGTTATATATTTGGAAACTGTTTTCTATAATTATTTTAGAACAAACACTCGGCGCTATATATATATGATAACGGTAACAATAGTATGTATCGTATTCTCTTCTCTATCTGCAAGCTTCAGAACTAGAAAGTTAACATACAGAGCATGGTTGCCATTTGATTATTCACCAACGTTCCTGTTCTATCTAATGTACACTCATCAACTGATAAGTTTAATTATCGCATCATACTCAAGTATTGGTTGTGATACTCTCATCTGGGGATTATTAGTCCACATTTGTTGTCAAATTGAGATCTTAATTTATCGTTTGAGAAAAATTATATCTTGTTCAGGTATACTTCGGGATTGTGTACGTCAACATTATCACATTCTCAGGTTAATGCTTATAATTTTGTCAATTTTGAATATTGTAATAGTTTCTGAATCATTATTGTGAATATCTTAACATAATATTGTTTTATTTTATTTCTTGTTTATTTTTATTAAGTTAATTTTATTAAAATATGTTATTACATGAAAATTAAATTAAATTTTAGACTTGCGTTCATTGCAAATGCAAAGTTTAAGCTGACTATTACTATCCAATTTATAATGAGTACATTGGTGGTATGCTTCTGCCTTTACCAATTAAGTAAAACAACTACAAAAACCAAATTTGTCGAAATGACGTTATTTATATCATGTATGTTAATACAAATCTTCTTCTACTGTTGGTATGGGAACGAATTAAAGATAAAGGTATGGTACAGAATTTAGTAGATATGTTGCACATACATATGCTTTAAATAAATATTTAATCTATTTAGTTTAATTGCAATATGGTAATATGTTAGTGAATATTCAATATCTGTGAAGTCAAACAATAACATAAATATATACATATATACAATATATTTTTACACAAATACTATCTACGGATACATTTTATATATTTTAGTAGAGCCATCAAATGATAAACAATATTTTTGAAATGGACTGGCTGACATTGGACAAAAATAAAAAGAAGTCTTTAATGATAATAATGAGGCGGGCGATTGTGCCTATTCAGATTACCTGTGCTTATATTATTCCCATGAATCTTAATTCTTTCATGAATGTAAGTATTAAATTTAATTTTGTCAAAGTTTTGTTTTAGACATATTGAAATGTTTTACATTCAAATTTTGGTAGTTTAATATTATTTAAAAAGTTTAATATCATTTAATAAGTATAATTTGTTCATGCTGCTTATTAGAAAAAATTTAAAAAGTATTGAAAATTTTCAATTATCCTTCTGAATAATGTAATAATTTTCAGCATTCTACATATATATTTAATGTTATTATATTGACTTTGTAAATTTAATGTTTTTATGTTGACAAGCTCAACAAAATTATTAATCACTAAACATATTTATTAAATTAATTATTAAACATGTTTAGTGAAGATGAAGAAGAAAATTAAGATTGCTTATACATTTCTATTCTAGATACTTAAAATGTCTTATTCTACTTATAACTTATTACAAAGTATGCGGGTATGATTCTATGAAATATATCGATGGAATAGTGTTACTTTTATCAAAGGACCCTGGGCGCAGCCATAAGGAAAATGGATCCCGGGCAAATTGGTTGAAACCGTAGTATGTTGTACTTCATAATCTCCTGATCGAAAGTGTTATTGGGCACGAAGTCCGAAAATGGACAGTTTTTGAGATCCTTATGGTTAAAAGTCGGAAAATGGCCATTTTCCGACTTTTAACCATACGTATCTCAAAAACTGCCCATTTTCAGACTTCGTGCCCAATAACATTTGATTAGGAGATAATAAAGTACAACATACTATAGTATCAACCAATTTGATCGGGATCCATTTTCCCTATGGCTGGGTCCGGGGTCTTTTGAGAAGAAATAAGAGAAAAGAAAGAAAAGTATAATCGCAATTAGTATTAATTATTTTCACGCAATATATTGTATTTAACGTTTCACGTTATAAAAATAATAAAAAACAATTATCAAAAGATACTTATATTTTTTTGCATATTCTTTTTATTCTTTTATATATTTTAATATATATTTTACAAATACATTACAAAATTTTCAGGATTATAATATTTTACGTTTTTGGTATCGCGAATTTTAAAATTATTTAAATATTTTAAATCGTTTAAAGTATCGTAAATTTTATTGAAAATCTTTACGCGGTACATAAATATTGATTCTTTTGCATAATGCACAGAAATTGTTAAAATAACATTAGCATTAACCATAAAGGTACTTGTTAAAAAATTGTATAAACGGTTGGAGGTCAATAAAGTATGATAATTTTTAATTAAATTTAATGTAAAAATATCGTTTAACTTTGTTACATATACTAAACAAATTAAAAAAATTTTTAAATAAATATGAAGAATTTTTTATAAAATATAAAACAATACATACTCATGAGTTATTTATTAAAAATAAATTGTTTTTAAAAATAATCCATACAGTTCTCAGAGCCTTGCCCTTTTTTATTTAATATTTTTGTATCTTTGCTTCTTAGTAAAAATAAAAAAAATTATATAAAATTTTAGAAATTTATTTTATATTTAAAAAAAATTTATGATTATTTTAGGCTTAATAGTTGGCGCTGTTTAGTATTGCGGAAGAAAAACTCAATGTAGCTATTAAAATTTATTTGTATCGTACAGACATCTTAATGCTAATAAGCTTGTTGTAAAACTGACTGTTAAAGACGATGTCCTTCTTAGCAACACAATCGTGAAAAATTTGAGCATCGCGCGGGACCACGCGAGTGTAAAACGCGCTAAGGAATGCTCTCTGACAATGGGAAAAAAGATATGCCGCGTTAATCGTATGCAACCATTAACATAAAATGACTAATAAATGTAACGTATTTTTCCGTATTGCAATTTTTGAGAAATATTTAAAATATTAAAAGCGCCTTACACTTTGCCAATAATTAATCTATGAAAGAGTACTGGACGTTTTGTGTTCGAAAATGCTAAAATTACCGGCAAATAAAAATATTACTAATATAAAATATAAATATACTTATATTGAGAATTGTTTAAAAGACTGAAAATTTAGAAAACGTAAAAATGTTTCATTATAATTAATTTAATGTAAAATGATTATTACAATTATAACAAATTTATTAAACAAATAAGAAAATTGCTATTAACACAAATATGCATAAAAATATTTTTTATCTCAGCAGAATTCTTTATATTAATGCAACTATTATCCATTAACAATCTTTCTTACCCGTAAAAATAGTAGGATGAATAATGTCACTGATTGATTCAACATTGACTCAACATTGATTTTATGAATAAAAGAAGATTATACAAAGAAGGAAGATTAAAGCACTAAAAATATTCTAAAAGTAATAATAACGTCAGTAGCTATAGAAAGATTAAAATTTCATAGAAAATTTAAATATTTAAAGGTTAAATATCATACAATTATACCTTCCACCAATATTAAATAAAGATAGAATTTTCTGATAAATATTTAAAAATTCTGTCTTGTATTTTCTCTACCTCGTGTCTGAAAAACATTATTGCATTTAAAGATACATTCGCCGTCACCACAATGTATGTGAATTTTGTGTACATACGTGTTGCATAACTCATAAAAATATTATTTTACGTGCGATACATTGCGAGAGATTATAAAATGAATAATGAAGTTACCAGTTGAGAAGGGTAGAAACATGGACACACATGTGGATATCTACATATAAAAAATTCGATCCGATAGCGAAGCTATCGACTGTCGGCAGACTGTCGACATTTGCCTGTCATTCTAAAGGTTTTAGTGTTTGTTACACTTTTCTATTACAATCGCTTAAAATCTCTTTTTTATAGTAATTTGATTCATTTTTTTAAATGGCAAGTATCACAATGTTTACTCATAATTGGTGGTATCAGAAAGCTTCTTTGGTTATGAATGTAATATACAAATATTGTTTTTGTATTGTAATTTGTAACTAAAAAAATATCTATTAAACTGTTAAAACAAATATAGAAGCAATTTTTAATTTACAAAATTGCAATTAAAGTATGGTTAATTAGTAATAGTATATTTTAGGCAAAGTTTGTATAAAAATTATATGCATTGTATGTTTCGTAGATGATATCAAAGAAGATAATCTTTTAAAAATGCGCATCCTTGAGTTAAATTTTAAACTTTTAACGATAGGTGGATGTTGGCGTCCAGATTCTTGGTCATCGCTACATAAACGTGTAGCGTACTATGTATATACAAGTATAATAGCTTTATTACTAAACACCTTTGTGCTTTCGCAATTGATGGATATAATTTTAACAGTGGAAAATGCTGATGATTTTTCCGATAATTTCTTTGTATTAGTTGGCGAATTTATTACGAGTTGTAAATTTTTTATTTTGCTTATGAATCGCAAAAACATTAGTATTCTAATTAATATATTGTCGGAGAATCCGTGTAGACCATCGAGTTCGGCTGAAATAAACATTTTTTATAAATTCGATAAACACATACAGTAAGTATTAATAATATCATAATATAGTGTGTTATTACTTAATATTTAAAAATTATTAAAATTTATTTTATCTTATTTTTTATATCTTTTCGTATCTTATTATATTATTTATTTTAAAATTATGTAAAAATTTCTTTCTTTTTTAATGTTTAATGTAATAAATCTATTGTAAAGATAAAATAGGAGATCCAAAAGTCATTAAAAATTATTTTTGAATTACTTTTTGAAATCTTGGAGGATCCGTGCTAATCTGTTTTAAATCTTTGTACCTTGAGTTTTGATCGAAATTATTAGATCGCATTAGACAATAGTTAAAGACAAACGAAGTTGCCCTTTAAGAAACTCTGGGCAGCGATAAAGTGTAATATTTAAAATAAAAAAGTTATAGATAGAAGATAAGATTGAAATTGAAGATAAGAAAACTAAGTATTCTTTTCTAAGTATGCTTATTCTTTTCCTGATCAATATTCAACTAATAAAATTATTTTTTGAAATAGAATAATTTGACATAAATTTGACATAAATAGAATTTCAGTAATAACAAAAATCTATTTACGGGAGAGACGGTAGCCGAAATCATATATTAATTGAGTATTTATCAGAAAACCAATGGGGTTATTAATTTTTTTTACGTCTAATTTCAATTATTTTTTTTAGATATCCCACTCAATTCCTAACTAGATTTTTCGTAGGAGTAACTTCTTTTATTTCCATGTATCAAATGCAATATAAAAATTTTGATTAATCTAATTACAAGAGAGTAAATGGCGTAAGGGCCATTTAGGATTTAATAAGCTAATGAAAACAAAACAAAGTAAAATGTTGGAAGATTATTTTATATTTAGAAAATGTTTTTTATAATTATTTTAGAACAAACACTCGGCGCTATATATATATAGTAACGGTAACACTAGTATGTATCGTATTCTCTTCTTTATCTACAAGCTTCAGAACTAGAAAGTTAACATACAGAGCATGGTTGCCATTTGATTACTCATCAACGTTACTGTACTATCTAATGTACATTCATCAACTGATAAGTCTCACCGTCACCGGATGGTTAAATATTGGTTGCGATACTCTCGTCTGTGGTTTATTAGTTCACATTTGTTGTCAAATTGAGATCTTAATTTACCGTTTGAAAAAAATTATATCTTATTCAGGTATATTTCGGGATTATGTACGTCAACATTATCATATCCTCAGGTTAATCTTTATAATTTTGCCAATTTTAAATATTATAATACAATAATTTTTGAATTATTATTGTGTATAACTTAATATATTATTGTATTATTTAATTTTTTATTTATTTTTATCAAATTAATTTTATTAAAATATGTTATTATACGAAAATTGTTAAATTTTAGACTTGCATTTATTGTAAATGCGAAGTTTAGATTGATTATTACCATCCAATTTATACTGAGTACATTGATAGTATGCTTCAGCCTTTATCAAATAAGTAAAACAACAACAACAGCCAAATTTGTCGAAATGACATTATATGTATCCTGTATGTTTACACAAATCTTTTTTTATTGCTGGTATGGAAACGAATTAAAGGTGAAGGTATGGTATAGAATTTAATAGGTATGGTGGATATACATGTGCTTTAAATAAATGTTAAATCTATTTAGTTTAAGTATATTTAATTGCAATATGTTAAAATATTATTGAATATTCAATATCTGTGAGATCACACAATAACATAAATATGTTTCTTTTTTTACACAAATGCTATTTATGGATACACCTTATATATTTCAGTAGAGCCATCAAATGATAGACAATATTTTCGAAATGGACTGGCTGACATTGGACATAAATAAAAGGAAGTCTTTAATGATAGTAATGGGGCGGACGATTGTGCCTATTCAGATTACCTGTGCTTACGTTATTCCTATGAATCTTAATTCTTTCATGAATGTAAGTATTAAATTTAATTTTGTCAAATTTTTGTTTTAGATATATTGAAATATTTTACATTTAAATTTTGGCAGTTTAATATTAATCGTTTAATAAGTTTAATTTGTTTATGGTGATTATTACAAAAAATTTAAAAAATATTGAAAATTTGCAATTATCCTTCTGAATAATGTAATAATTTTCAACACTCTATATGTATATTTAATGTTATTATATTGACTTTGTAAATTTAATGTTTTTATATAAACGAACTCAACAAAATTACTAATTACTAAACATGTTTATTAAATTAATTATTAAACATGTTTAGTGAAAATGATGAAGAAAATTAAGATTGTTTATACATTTCTATTCTAGATACTTAAAATGTCTTATTCTACTTATAACTTATTACAAAGTATGCGGGTATGATTCTATGAAATATATAGATGGAATAGTGTTACTTTCATCAGAATATCAAATTTGAGAAGAAATATGAAAAAATAAAGAAAAGTATATTCATAATTAGTGTTAATAGTTAGTATTAATTATTCTCACGCAATATATTATATTTAATGTTTCACATTATAAAAATAATAAAAAACAGTTATCTAAAGGTACTTATTCTTTTGCAAATTCTTATTCCTTTACGTATTTTAGTATACAGGAAAATTCGCGCATTTGGTACACGTGACGATATTTTATGATAAAAGAAACAACTTTTTCCTTTAGCAAAATTCCACCCGACAAGTAGTCACTCACCTCATTGAAAAATAAAAACATATGTAAATAGTAATAAGCTTTACAAGCTAAATGTCTTATTATTGTAAATATTGCACATAGTTTTGTATCTTAATTAAATAATATCACTAAATATAAAGAACAGTTTACTAATTAAATGAGAATACGTAACTTGTACAAATGTCAAAATCTTGACTTATTGTGTAATATAATATATAAAATCTATAAAATATATAATATATAAAAATAATATAAACATAAAATCTCAATAACAGTTGTATCAATAGCTGGAAATTTATTACAGATTTTTAAAACAATTATTTAAAAAATATATTATGTAAGTCCAAGAAGAATTTAAAGAAATTGTAAAAGCATGAAAATTGTTGCTTTATACAAAAAATGTGAAAATATTTGCATTTATTAAAATAAATAATTTTTTAAAAATATATTTCCGACATACTTTGTAGACAAAATTCTTTTAAAAATATGTCCAAAATTTTATAATTAATCATATGGTTAAAACTAAAATAATAATTAGATAACTAACCTAGAAGCGTGCGCTCCTGATATTGAAAATTAAAAGTTCATAAAATTTTGAAGAAACTTTAATTTTTGAGCTATTATAATTTTATGAAAAAAACATACATTAATTGTTATGTAATCATTTTAAAGGGCAAGGCGACTTTTACTCTTACTTGCTTTAGTTGCATTGGTTATCTTAAAGATAATTTTACTAAGAAATGAGAAATTTAAAAGAATTTAAATCTCAAAAATTTTGCAAAATTAAACGACTCTACAGAGATACAAAATTTATTTTTGCAGTTCAAATTAGTATTTGAAGATTTAAAGTCTGCTATTTAAAACGACTTATTGAAAAATAATCTGCGATTTTTTTTCATCGTTTTATTACATTTTGGAAAATTTTCTACATATGCTAATGCCGGCGGCACAATTGACATTTTTGTAGAAAATTTTCCGAAATTCTATCTTTATTACATTTACTAAACAAATTTAAAAACTTGTTTAATAAATATAAAAAATTTTTAATATCCAGAATTCTTTATATTTATAATATTATAATATAATATTATTATCCATTATCAATATTTCTTTACCTGTGAAGTTATTATAAGATGAATAACGTGATTTTTATATTATTTTGCGAAGAAAATTATAAAAAGGAAGAAATATTAAAGTACTATAAGTATTTTAGAGATTTCAATATAGCTATAGATTAAAATTTTAAAGAAAGTTCAAATTTAAATACCTACAACTCAATATTATACAAGTATATTCTACACTAATATTAAATAAAGATATAATTTTCTATTAAATAATCGACAAATTCTGTCTCGTATTTTCTTTACCCTGCCTTTGAAAAACATTGTTGCATTTTAAGATATAATTACATAATGTTACGGTAGTATACAAGACTTTTGGGTACTATGTAGATACGATGCACATCAAGTCATTAAAAAATTATTTCATGAGGGATACTTTGCAGGGGATATGTGATAAAATGAATAATAAAATTGCTAACTGCGAAGGGTGGAAATATGGGCATACATGTGGATATCTATGTTTAAGGAATTCGATCCGATGGCAAAGCTATAGACTGTCGACATTTGTCAGTTATTCTAAAGATTTTGAAGATTGCTATACTCCATTGTGATCGCTAAAATACTTCTTTTTTATAATAATAATTTAATTTATTTTTAAGACAAATTTCACAGTGTATATTTATAATGGTTTATTATAATTTATTAAAATTTATAATATAAATATAGATTTATCAAAAAGATTTTTTAGTTATACATATAGGTAATATAATACGAATAACATTTATAAATAAAAAATATAAAATATCTATTAAAATTCTATAAGAAAAATCGCAGCTTCTTTCAATTTACAAAATTGCAAATTATGTTTCAGGTATGTAAATAATAATAATAAATAACGTATATAATTAATAATATTGTGTACATTTCACAAAGTTTGTAATAATCAATTAAATGTATTGTGTTCATCTCAGACGATATCATAGGAAATAAATTTTTAAATAATGCGCATACTTCAAGTAAATATTAAACTTTTAACGATATGTGGATGTTGGCGACCGGATTCTTGGTCATCGATGCATAAACGCATAGCGTATTACTTATATTCCATTATAATAGCTTTATTTCTACATACCTTTATGCTGTCGCAATTGATGGATGTAATCCTAACGGTGGACAATGCTGACGATTTAGTCGATAATTTTTTTATACTAATTTCCATGATTGTTTCTTGCTGTAAATTTTTCATTTTGCTAATAAATCGCAGAAACATTATCATGCTGATCCACATACTGATGGAAAAACCATGTAAACCAACAAGATTGGCTGAAATAAATATTCTCTATAAATTTGATAAAAGTATACAGTAAGTATTAATAAAGTATACAGTAAGTATTAATAAAGTATTAATAAGTATACAGTAAGTATTAATAAACAATATTATTAAATATTGTGTTATTACATAATATTAATGAAACTATTGAAATGTATTTTGAGTTTCTCTTTATTTCTAAATATTTTACATACAAATATCTCTTTTTATTTAAATATTTAATATAATTTAATTTATCATAAATAAAGATATAAAAAATAAATTGTTTCTTAAAATAACCCGTGCAGTTCTCAAAGTCTTACCCTTTTTTATTTAATATTTTTGTATCTTTGCTTCTTAGTAAAAATAAAAAAAAATTATATAAAATTTTAGAAATTTATTTAATTAAAAAAAATTTGTGATCATTTTAGAATTAATAGTTGGCGCTATATATCTTTGGGAATTGTAACATTATCATGTATTGTGTTATCATCTTTAACTATAAACTTCAGAAATAGAAAATTAACGTATAGAGCATGGCTGCCATTTGATTATTCATCAACGTTACTATTCTCACTGACGTACACTCATCAATTGATAAGTTTTATTACCGCAGCACTCTTAAATATTGGTTGCGATACTCTCATCTGTGGTTTATTAGTCCACATTTGCTGTCAAATTGAGATTTTAACTTATCGTTTGAGAAAACTTATATCTTATTCAGGTGTTCTTCGCGATTGCGTACGTCAACATTATCATATCTTCAGGTTAAGCTTTACAATTTTGCTAATTTAAAAAAATTTTTATGTCAAAGTTTTTAAAATTATTATTTTCGTATATTATTGTTTCCATTACTTTATTTCTTTATGTTTATTTGATTGAAATAGTTAATGATATTATATTGACAATATTGTTAAATTTTAGACTTGCATTTATTGTAAATGCAAAATTTAGACTGACTTTTGCTATTCAATTTATAATGAGTACTTTGGTCATATGCTTCAGTCTTTACCAAATAAGTAAAACAACCTTGAAAACCAAATATATCGAGATGACATTATTTACGTCTTCTGTGTTAACGGAAATCTTTTTCTATTGTTGGTATGGAAATGAATTAAAGATAAAGGTATGATAATAGATATTTAATAACTATGCTGTGTATGCTTTTAAATGAATATTAAACTTATG